>CM021103.1:56243130-56535931 GCA_007115665.2 Sequoiadendron giganteum
GATGAATAAGAATTGAAATATGGCCCAACAAAAGATAGTGGATCTGGTGGCATACCCTGTCTTGGAGCCCATGGCCTCCTTTGTGAAACATAGTAGACTTGATCTTCTTCTCCCTAGATTGGCTTGAACTCGGGTGCCATCTTCTTATTGTCAATATTGGCTATCATCTTGCATCTGCAGTCCTTCTTCTTTTGTCTACAATGAGGGCAATATTCTACCAACATTGTCTTTGCCTCCTCTTGTTTCTTCTTGGCCTGAAGTGAATTCAGCTGAGTAGCCAGATTGTTTATGATGTCTTTCTTGAAATCTTCCAGTAAGTGATTGATCTGCATCCTTGAAACTCCACTGGTTGATGACTTACCCATAGAAGATTGGTAAAATCTCCCCTTCTTTGAGGCTTCCCTAGAATAATTCTGACATATTTTCTTGATATCCTCCCAAGGAACTTGGGTGATATCTACTCCTCCTATCAGGTCCAAGGCATCAATAAAGCCATCATTAATTCTTGTCAATAAAATTAACTTATGTGATTCTTCATTGAGTGTATGGTGTGGATATTTTTGTAGGAAAAATAGAAACCTTGAACTGAAATCTTCCAAGCTCTCATCTTCCTTTTGATGCATCTTGAAAATGTCATCTCCTCTCATGTAACTTCCCTTGCAATACTCTTTGTATTTCTCAAGGAATTTTGTCTTCATGTCCTCCCAAGTCTCTACAGTATCTCTACCTAGGCTCATGAACCATCGTAATGCAGCTTCTTTCAAGGTGGCAGGGAATAGATTAAGCCTATGGGCATCACCGGTATAGTCATAAATTTTGCAGAGGATATCAAACTCAAACAAGAATGTATCAGGATCTTCTGTGACAAGTCCATAGAACTTAGGAAAAACTAAAGTAGGGGTATTTTTAAGGTTTTCTACTTAATTATTATGAGCAATGGGGAAAGGAAAATTTGGTTTTCTAGCTCTATTAAGTCTATTTCCATTTGCATCACCCATGCCTTATTGATGAAATTCCAAAGAAAAGGGTTCTTCAACCGAATTTTGATCTTCAAGGGAAACTTCAGAACTGGTTAGATCAGGAAATGTATCAGAAAAGTGGTATGGATCTTCTTCTTCTCTATTTCTGGGTAGGTTCTTATACTCAACTATCTGGAATAGATCAGGATTGTTAGGAAGGAATCTCCCACAATCATCTCTTCTTCTTTCTTTATGCATACGGTATCAACTCACTATCATCCAACTCACACAAAGAATTGGTAAAAGAATAGGGGGTCATAACTCTTCTAATAAGGGGTATACTAAGAACAACTCCAGAAATACTACAACGAAAAAAACTATCAATGACTCCAAAGAACTACCTAGTTTGACACCATCCCCAACAATGACACCAAAAATGTTGGCCTCCTATAATTGTTTTAACAACTAAGCCCTTGCAGCTGTGATTCAGAGATTGGACATCTAACCTGAATAGCCATTTCAATCATCATGAAGGTGCATTTAAATTTTCAACCCAAGGACGTAAACTTGAAATGTGTCAGCGTTGCATGTGCACTAGCAATCCAAAGTAGCCATATCTATCCTACAGCTAAGAAAAACACAATGTTGAAAGTAAATTGCTTGGAAGGAAATAACATAAATGTTGAACATCGCCTGACAACTAGATTAAAGTAAAATGCATGACAAAAATGAAGATCTGAATGAACCAACAAGAAACTACACTATCTGCTTTGGCTACAGGAATAGTCACATAATGGAATTCTAGTGGCTGCAGGAATAAGTAGTTCCAGATTTCTTAACTAATTACTAAATAGAAAATAACAACTAAACTAAACTAAGGTACGGGATGGAATACTCACCAAGTGGCCCCCCTTGGATAAGTATTCCCTAAAACTAAGATAGAATCAAATGAATGAACTTATAACTTCATTTTATTTAGAAGAGAAACATGAGTACAATCATCATAACTATATTGCTAAAAAACTCAAGAGTGTGATTACATCGATTAAGCAATCTTCTAACCAAGCCCAGAAAGAACATCAGAGCCCATATTTATTCAATCACCTAGCAAGGCGGTCAATTCTAGCAAATGCGGAGGATGCCACATTAAGGAAAGTGTGGAAAAGAGCAGGGGAGGCTATGCATGCACAAAACCTATCAGGCACAATTGCCTTAACTCAAATCTAGCTCAACAGTAATGCCAACGCATGCTCAACAACATTTAAGATCACAATGAGGCGGTTACAATTTGATGCATGAGGAATCTCCAACTGCCAAGAGTCTTTAATGACCACCTTGTTGACCGATATAGCACACGTTCAACTGGCAAGGTCTTCCTGAATTGCAGGTCTCAAATCATCTGCATGACAACGTTAGCATGCACAACTACTGCATATCCATAATCATCCTAAAGTGACATTCATTAATGACATGCAAAGTTAACACAAACAATCCACATAGCATATTGATATCATTTGAAAGCTTATGAAAATAAATCCATGTCCAAGGTCTATGGTTTCAAAGAAATATTATGAAAGATCATATTTCAAGCATCAAAGTCTTATGTAACTGCAAGAAATAGTCAACAATCCTATCAATATTTAAGCCATAAACTAGACTCGTCAGGTGGCTATAATATTCAGCCAAATCTTGCATGGTGTAGATTTATTCTAAACCAACTCTTACATGGAATCAGATCTTGTGGGATTGCTTCTTGTTAGTCCCATAAGGGGGTGTTTGTGTAGTTTTTAAGTTTCCTACTAGATTAATTTATTTTCCCTTAGTCCTAGGTTTTTCGTACACTTTTATTAAGCTTTCTTAGGATAATAAAGTGAGTTTATTTCTAGGAGATAAGTGATGTGGTGTCCTCTTTCTTAAAGGGTGGAACACTTTTCACTTTTGGTGGCATCCTCCACCTTTTGTGGTTTATTCTTATTGGTTGGAGTTTTTGCCTCCATCCTCTCCTTGGTTCTATATAAACTCACTACCTAGCTTGTATTTGTATTGATCTATGTTTTGCATACTCTTACATCTTGGAAGCTCTTAATGTAATTTTATCATATCGACATTTCATAATCTCGCAGAGTATTGGTTTGCATTCTTTATGTTTTTCCAGTTTATGTAACTTTGATTTTCTGTTAAAAAGTTCCTTGGGTTATTCAATCTATTTCAGATTTCTAACATGGTATCAGAGCTTTAGTTTTGAGACATCTAAGTTCATAGATTCTTGATTGAGAGATTAAGTTTCTTGTAAGATCTTGTAAATTATTGTATGATTGTCTCTTGTATTTTCAACGATTTGGAGAATTGGAAAGGGTTTGCAAATATCTAATAACCTCTTCATATTGCATATGTGTTTTGTGATATTCGGGTGATTACAATATTTTGGTTATATTGGTAGCTTTTTTTATTGTTCTGATGGATTTAGGAGGCTCGAGAAAGTTAATATTGGCTTTCATTTCATCCAAATTGGAGATCATTTGATAAAGTTGTAAATGGGGGTTTGAAGCTCAGATCTAGTGAATAGGTTTTTCCAAGAACATTTTCGGCCAAAACAGACCTTGCCATTGTGTTCAAGAGGCCAAAGAGATAAATTTTGACATAAAATTTGCCCATATTCAAATTTGGGAGCTATTGAGGGAAAAAAAAATCCCAAGGAGCCATATGACCCCTGAGGTTGTACAGGTATAGCTGCAGAATTTTAAAAAATGAAAAAAAAAATATTTCAAGAGGTATTTTGTTAAAAATTTCAAAAAAAATAACAAAAAATTTAAATGTGCTACATTATAGCACTTGGCACTTGCCTTAGTCTTTTGTACCAAGCAAGTAAGTTTTTTAATTCATGGATCTCATATCACCTAGCAGTTGAGGCTGGTAGCTACGGTTCTTAGACTACTCAACAACATCGAGTAGCTCATAAGCCATTAGCATTCCTTAAACCACGACAAAATTTCACCTGACTGCTAACGGTCTAAACAAATTCATCAACCTTAGCCATTTGAGCTCCACTCTTGTACCAAAAAAGTGCCACCTCCATCAACGACACCACCTAATGGCCACCAAGGGGCCACCACAACCCTCCAATAGGCCAAATTGGGCATTTTTTTCAAACTTGCATAACATTTCGCTACAGTGTTCATTTTTCAAAAAAAAGATATCACCAAAAATTTGGAGACGTGCACTTTTCATCCATGAAGGTATTGAATTTTTTTTTAATTTTGTACCAGATATTTCAAGTTGAAGATGTTTTTTTCTAATTATTCAATAGGCCATAACTTTCACCCTGATGCTCCCATTTTCAAAAATGAATAGGTGTTGGAAATATATTGAAGAGCATTACACAATTATAAGGCTAATTTTTCTAGATTTTGTTTCATGTTTATTTTGTATCAATTTTTTTAATTTTGGCTATTTTGATCCTATTGAACATTGTGTCTTGGAAAAGGCTTTGTAAACATACTAAATTGTAAAGTCCCAACCTTATAATATTTGGGGGTGCAATTTTGATACTAGTAAAAAGGGTGGGGGTGTTCTTGGTGTTCTTGTGTTCACTTTCATTTCGCATTTCCTTTTGTATTTCTTCATCATGTCTTCAACAAAATTTCCCACTCTAACAACATACAACTATTTTGAGTGGAAATCACAAATGAATATTAACTTAAGAAGTCTTGGTTTGCATAGAATAACAATTGGACTTGAAACTAAACCAGCTAAAAATAAAGAAAATCCTAAGTGGTTTAACAGATGTGATGAAGCATATGAAGAATTGTGTTTATCTGTATCTCCCAATTTTCTCTTTCATATTGAATCTTTGAATACTCCAAATGAAATATGGAAAAATCTAGAATCTCTTTCTGGCACTCAAGATTCTATGAGAGGTCATATGTTGGAGAATGAGCTAACCAATTTAAATTCAAGAAACTTCAACACAATTCAAGATTTCTTCACCAAATTTAAATCACTAAGGTTATAGCTACAACGATGTGGAACTATTAAGAAATATGAACAACTAATTATAAGTATTCTCTCAAAGCTAAGTTTCAAGTATTCAATATTTTTTCTACCGTCTATGCTACTAAGGATGCACTTGGGTCTTAATTAAAACTACCATATTTGGATTATTTTTCTACTTCTCTCACACAAGAGCAGGATAAGCTAATTTAGATGGGAACTCATAAGTCTTCTAAGTCGCATGCCTTAGCTATCAACCTTGGCAAAAATTAAAAATGAGGACAAAGTAGTAATAAGGATATAAAAAAAGAATAGCAAAGAGAAGAAGAATCGGAAATCAACCACTCCAAAAGTAGGTAATGAGACCTCATCTTCAAAAGGTGACAAGCCTAAGAAAGAGAAGGTCAAATGTGCCTATTGTAAGAAACCCGATCATAATGAGAAAAATTATTTGAAGAAACAAGTAGATCACTTGACACACATTCTTGAGAAGAATAATCGCAGTGTTCCTGATTCCATCAAATAGAGTTTAGATGAGGGGTTTCACAAGGCCAAATACAACAAGAGGAAAGGAAAGGGAAAGGCCCTTCTAGAAATTATTTTCAAGGTTTGAGAGGTCATAACTTGTGCATACAGATTCATGTTTTGTACTTATTATAGTCGACGAAAAGTTTTTTCAAAGAAATGTATAGTGGATTGGGTTTGGAGATGTTTTGGAATGGTTTATTTGTTGTTATTTCCATCTGAGTTGTTTATGGGTTACTTTGACTATGGTGATTGTTTAAGCTTATGGCTATTTGGATCTTGGTGATTTGATGTTGGAGTCATTGTATACTCACATGTATATCTCTTATTACTCTCATTTGACATGGTCATCAGTATATTGTTGGATTTGTATGTTGCATTGTTGTATCTACAAGTTGTGCAGTGTTGTAGGCGGACTATATTTACAAGTTTCATTTATGGCTTGGATATGGATTGTCTATGCCCATAGATAATTTAGTGTTGTTACATATTCAATTTGGTGGCTTGGTTTAGTCACTTGTTTTGCTGGTTTGGTTTTCATGTTAAGGAGGAGAGATGGTATTACTAGGTGCAATCATGATGTGAGACCTATGTAGTTGACTCTGTTATGCAGACACGTGTGACATGGTATAATTGTGTTGCTAGTACATTTGGTGGTGATCATGGTGTCATGTATTTTCCTTGTGCTTTAGGGACTTTGGCATGACATGATTATTTATGTAGGTGTATTGTTGGTGGTGTTGGATTGTATTCCTATTTAGTTTGTGGCGGTGTATCTTCTTGGTATGAGGATCATGGTTTTACTTTTCCTTTTGGGAGCTCATGTTACATTTGAGTTATTTGATTGTGTGAGGTCCTTTGGTTGATATTAATGACAATATTGTTATCATTATTCCATGGATAGATTTATTACACGATTCAATGAGAGCTTGTGACAGTGATGGTTTGGCGGTGTTGTATCTTTGTGGTTGGAGATCGTGGTTTGTACTCTTCCCTTTGGGAGCTCAGTGTTGATTTATTTGATTGCATTGGGGCCATGGAGGATCTTCATTTAGAGCATGGAATATCATGTTTCCATGGAGATATCAGTATCACAATTCACTGGGAGCTTGTGGCGATGATGTGGATTCAAGGTGGTGGATGATCTTCTACAGTGTTTGCTTGGTGTCGTGGATGGACTCTTGGTTTATATTTCTATGCAATGAGGGTTCTTTGACATCTCGGGTTTCATTTGTAGGAGATGGTTATCTTCATGTGATTTGGAGATGTTCACATCTTAGTTTGTCATGGAGGAATTCTTTAGTCTTTGGTTGAGGTGTCATGTTTTGTCTTTTGACATGTGATCCTTGTTTTGATAGGATGGTTTTTTGTTATGTCATGATATACTCTTGATTACACATTTAGAGTTTTGGGATGATACAGATACTTGATATGTTCATTGGAGCATATGATATTATTTTGAGGAGATGTGAGATCATGTTGTCACTTTTTATGTTCCCAATTCATTATTAGAGCTTTGACATTGATCTTGTTTGGTTCTTTTGGTATTGGGTACATTGATCATTTGTTTGGGAGCTTCATGACAATGCTTTGTTGCTTTTGGACTTTTGCATGGTTTGATTAGTTACAGGCACTCATGGATACTTGGAGACATAGGTGAGGCTAGGATATCTCTTGTTATTAGATACATGTGTTGATATAGTTACTCATACTATTGAGGTTTTAGCTGGAAGTATGAGGAGCCTTGGTGCAGGAGCACCTTAAGGTCTTTTGGAGAGATCATTACAATTTTGGCTTGTAGGTGGTTCTAGCCAACCACCAAGGTAATAAGGACTCAATTATAAAGTCCCAAGGGTGAATTGAAGTGTGTTTGATGGAAAATTTAGGTTAGTTTAGAGCCTTGAGGTTTGGGAAAGCCTTAATGAGGAGATTAGGCAAATCTAGACAATGTTGTCTTGGCTATTTGTCCACAAAGTTGGCAAATGGCATTAATGATGCTTTAATCCTGACCCAAGGGTCCTAGCACATGGGAGAAAGGTATATAAGGTCAGAAAAACCCTAATACCTGGGTTGGAAGATTTTTTTCACGAATTGAGGCTTGGAGAGTACATTTTTGTGATTGGAAGAGAGCAAGTTTTCATTGAATTTTTGTGTTTCAGCCTTCATCCAGTCAAGAATGGATTGAAAGGACTTATCTAATGCTTTGATTCTTTCATTTGTGTCACTTACTTACCTTGTGTAGCATTATATTAGTCATCTAGACTGACTGGTTATCTTTTTGCAAGTTTTTGGTGTTCTTGGTCTCATTGTCGGTTCAGGCCAGTTTTGTAAATAATGATCCCCACTTGACTTCCCATGGCAAGGCTTCCATGGCCACTTGGAATCAAGTAGGGGACTGTGTATATAGTGTAGATATGGTTTTAGGAGTCTTTTTTTGCAGGGGAGTTGATGTAACCATCAAGCTCTAGGCAAGTGCAGAGGCATTCTAGCTAGTTGCTTAGAGAGGACATCAGCAAGAAGACTTGCTAAATGGATTGGTTTGTGCCAATTCGAGGTGTGGGGGTGTAGGGGCAGGTGTCCTGTACATGTGTGTGAAAGGAGGAGAGTTGAGGAGTTCGTTGAAGCCCTCAAAGAAGGAAAAAGAGCTTGAAACCCTAGAAACCCTTGAAAATAGGGGTTTGGTGAAAGTCATGTGTACGGATGCCAAGGGAATCTAAGACCTAGATAATCTTGAAGCCTAGCAGGTCTATAGTGAGGATCCATGAAGATTTTGGGTGTTTGTTAAGGGAATCTTGGAGATATGCCAAGAATATTGGTCCTAGGAGGCCTAATTGGGGCAAAAGGTTACAAGGCCTAAAAACCAAGTTTCTTGAATTCGATAGTCAAATGAGGAAAGAATCCTACAAGAAGGATCAGAGTGGAGCAGGATCACTCAAGGAATAGTTGGAAGACCTATTCCAAGTCCCAAGAAAGGTTTGGGAACTTTGTAGAAAAATTGAGCCAATGGGAGCTCATGGTGATTGGAGAGAAAAGGTGAGCATTTGAAATTGGTGGAGAGTTCTATAAGGAGATAGGGGTCTTAGGAGTGACCTATGAGTAGGGTAGAGAAGAATACCCTAGGAATACCAAAGAATAGGTCTTAGGAAGAGAAAATGTGCTCTTGAGAGATAGGACTCCCCATCAAGCCTACACCTTGGTTGGACATGAGTTCAACATGGACCTATGAGGAGATTGTTATTAAATGAGTCATGGTGACTTAGACATCTTGGAGAAGCATTCTCATTCCCCACTCTTGGTCTACTCAGTGGTTTATCATTTGAGAGGTATTGTCCATTGTACTTTTAGATGTATTATGTTTTATTCTTTATCTTCTCATGCATATGGATCTTGAGCTATGGATAGTCAATTCTAGATGGTTCATTTGAGGGATTTTGGCATGTTTATCTCCTTATACATTATGAGATTATTCATTGATGTTGAATTTAGGAGATGCTATTGGGATTATTCCCTTGGTTTGGGTATGGATTTAGTTTAATATTATTTTGGTTTGAGATGCATACATATTGTTTATGATTAGATGCGGATAGTGCTATTCTCTTTGGGGTTCTTTGGAAGATATCATATTTATCATAGCTTAGAATTCAAATGCATGTGTAGGACATGCTATAGGTTTTGATTTAAAATTTCTCTCTTTGTTCTTGTCTACTTCCTAGATGTTTGTATTCACATGACATTGGTTTTGAGATCTTGTGTGGATCTATGGTGATCACTATGTTTTTGGTCATGTGTTGTTACTTGTACTTCACTATTTTTTGGTGATGAAATGGAGGTTCCTTTATCTCTTTCCTTTGTTGGGTGTGGAGAACTTGGGAGAGCTATGGAGACTTTTGGTGAGAGATGTATTGTAGCATATTGGTTTGCAGGACTTGTATATCATTGTAGATTTTCTTTGGTACTACATGATGTTGGCTACACTTCTATGTGATGTTATTTGTGGATCTTGGATGCCTTGATATTTTTCTATTATATGACAGGTTTGGAACTTGGAGCTTGTCATTGCATGTTATGGGTTGTATATGTTGATGGCATGAGGTTCACTTGTTATGTTTTATATACATTTTGAGGTATGGATAGTTCTATGTGTCAGCATTTGTTGTGGATGCTATTTTTCAGCTATGGTTAGTGTATCTTGATAGCTATTGATACATACTTGTTACCTTTGGATTGAGTGTTTGTGTATTGGGATATCAATTGGAGGTGGGACTTATGCTTTGTTTGTGACAGATAGTGTGACATCTTTTTGGATGGTTTCTTATATTTGTGCATTGACATGATGGAGGATGATAGAAATCATTATTGAGGTGGTGGTCACCTTGATTGTATACAACAAGCCGGAGAATGTTAGGAAAAGGTGTGTTGTCAACCTTGCATAATATTATCATGTAATATTTATTTATTATGTGGTGAATCTAGGGAATCTAGGGGTTTGTGCATCACATGAGTCTAGATTTTTGGGGCCACTTTATGTGTTGTATGTAACATTGAGATAAATATTTAATGTGTGGTTGCACATGAGAATAATATTTAATATTGGGAAAACTAACTACCAATATTAAATGAGGGGTTAATGGTTTTGTAAGCTCATGATATTAGTCACATGGTTTTATGTAATACCACTTCGTGGTTTTCTGTAAGCTTGTTTCTATAAAATAAAACACAAAGGTAATTGTCTAAGGTTGGAAGTTTGATAGGTTAGCTCTTGTTAGCATTTGTGAGGTTGAAGCATGTGTAGAGGAGGTAGACCAACCACACCAAGGCTCCAGGTCAGGGAGATCCAAAAGCGGAGGGCTGCCCTAATCTACCTTAAGTTGGATAAGAGTTCTTAGGTCAAGGATAGAGAATGAAGAGCACTCTCAAGTGATTCTATCACTCTATTAATTTGAATGTTTGGATGGGGATAAATGAGCCATTTTTTGGAACCCAAACCATATCTCAGACAACTCTTTATCTGAGGACAATAGCATGGGTCAAGGACGATAGCACGGTGTGTTGGTTTCTCTCTAGGGCATTGGCATTCGTACGACCAAAAAGTGTAAAAGTATAGTACAAAGTACAAAAACCTACTGATAGTCTAGCCAATGAATTTTAACGTATTGAATAAAATGATAAATGATAGAATACAAGAAATGACTATAAAAATGATAAAGGAGATGATGAAAACGAAGGTGATGAAGATCAACTCACTAAGAGTTTAGTTCGCCAACAAGCTCCACACGAGCATGTACCTACACACAGCCAAGACAGGAAAAATGTTGGGGTTGTATAGGGGTTTGCCTCAGTCAAACCCCCGCTTTGGTGTTTTCACCTCCACAAACAACCAAATAGATGAAGAGAAATAGAAACACATTAAAGGAAATGTTGGAAAGAAGAATATCAAACACTATGAAAAACACAATGCTACTTTATCAAACCACCATGAAAGAAGGATAGTGAAGCAATACCACCTCCACCAAAAGGCACTCAAGGTCAATAAAGGGAGAATGCAAGACTACGAACTTGGCAAAGTCGACATGGTCATAGTAGTGATGAAGGAGGTCTCACAAGACACCAAGATCACAACTTCTATGGTAGCACAACATGTTCTTAGTGAAGTTGATGGAGCAAAAAATTACTAAGTAATGCTCAAGAAATGCTCAAAGATCAAGTTGGTGTGTAGAATTGTCAAGAGATTGTAGAAAATGGAATGAAATGAATATGCATTTTAAGATGAAAATGGGAGGGAAAGAGCCATTCTAGGTTCGACTAGAAGGTGCACAGGTGTTACGCTTCATCACCAATGGAGAACGTAACGTCTCTGTGGATTTTAGAGGCAAGAATCTATTAAGGAGGGTAGCACGTCGAGTAGATGTATGTGCAGTGTGTGTGTGTCCTTGATATAAATTCCCCCACTGACACAAGAGACAAGCATCAAATGGATGCAAGGCAGGTAGGTGATGTGGAATTTCTTAGTCGGGTTGGATTTTTCTAAAGAAGATGGTGTAAAAGGGGAATTTGCAAGAGGGGTGCAAATTTGTTCCTATACAATATGGCATGGGATGTGTGGTTAAATGCTTGTAGAGAGCTTGATGTTTCAAAGGTGTTCATGAAGGACTCAGAAGGTATAGTAATGTTTATTGTTGAATAATACATGACTGATGGATGCTTTTGGAGGTTGGGTTTTTCCCTCTTGAGAGTTTTTCTAGGCTATAGCTTGTGTCATCTTTAATGGTATTTTGTCTATTCTTTTGCACATAGATTTTGAATACTTGTTTGCATAGATTTATCTATTTGGGTTATGTGGAAATTATCATGGGTGGATGTATATTTCCTTTCACAAATGATGAATAGATTTTTGGGATAGTGATCTTTGTTGACAATTTGGTTCCTAATGATCTCCCACTCCATCCTAGACAAAGGTTCTACCTCTACCTTTTAATTCCCTCATCTCAAGATAATTGTGATTTTGTGAAGGATAAATTTGCAATTAATTTTTCTACAAAATATATGGGAAACTCATGGTTGTTACAAGGAGTTTGGTCAAAAACCATTCAATGCCTACTATAAAAATTATTTTGTATGTCATCATGATTGCACCTATAGAGGAGGGGGATCGACTGCTCAAGACCCCAGGTCATGGGATGGTCTAGAACAATAGGTTGCCCTAATCTACCTCAAGATAACAAAATGCTTCAAGGAAGTTTAGAGTTTAGAGGCTGAAAGGAAGAGCAATCGGGTTGTTGTTGTCCTTTTACAAGCTCGGATGTTTTAGGGAGTCAGGTGAGCAATTTTCTAGAGTTTGAACTGTGAATTAGGTAGTTCACTACCAAAGGACTACGATGCGAGACATGTACAACAACGTGACACGTTGGCGTCTCAATGGGGCGTTGGTGTCCGTATAGACAAAAAGTGTAAAGTATAGTGAAAACCCAAGGAAAAACTACTAATAACCTAGCAGATATAGTTTGATGGAATAATAGAAACAAAAAGTAACTAAATGATAAAATAATCAAAAGGAACACTATGACTAATCTAATTACGAAATGATGAAGAGGGGTGAGGAAAGCGCACCTTCCTACCCATGAGTTGGTATCTTCAATGTCTTCACTCAACGAACAACCTGTACACACAAGAACGAGAAAATGTTGGGGCTATGTTTAGAGGACTACCACAATCAGTCCCCCGCTTTGGTGTTTCCACCTCCACAGACAACCAAGATAACAACGACTGGAGAAATATGATAAAGAAATATATGGAAATAGCAACAGCAAGTAATACATTGAACAACAATATGCTATGATATTAAAACAATAATGCAAAGTAAAAGGAAGATGGTGTGATATCACCTTCAACCACATGCATTCAAGGTAAATGAGAAAAGGAGCAAGCTCACAAGCTTTCAAAGATAAACGTTACCACAACAACAAAGAGAATAAACCAAAACAGTATCAACTTGCATCTTCAATGGAGGTGGTGGAGCTTGAAGGAGCAAAAAGTGAGTGTAGAAGTGAGAATGGTCAAGAGGAATACCAAGAAGATGAGTTGAATGGAGAAGATAGAAATTTGAAGGAAAAAATGGAGGAAAATGAGCCATTCAAATTTAGTTCGAAGGGAAGGGGATGTTATGATTCACGTCCAATGGATGAGTGTAATGCCTCTACAAATTCTAGAGGCGAGAATCCTATCAGGATGGCAGCGTGACGCATAGACGTCCACGTGTTGCACTAGCAAGGATATCCCCCACCGACACGTAAATGTTTTTGGAAGTGGATAGGGGATGGTGGTGGAAATATGAATTGCATTATTGGGTTTAATTCTCTAAGGTAGGAGGTAGCGTAAACAAGGAATTTTTAAGGGGGTGAAAATTCACACCATTACATTTTTCCCCCACTTTAGAAAGCATAAGTGTCAACAAATGCACGATAAAGTGGAGTGAAAGTTGAAGAATGTATACCTGAATCATTGAGGAAGAAAACCGCAATCTAGTGAACTCGGGTGTAGGAGATGAGATAGATAGCTCCACAGGTACTCGGTCCTATGGAGATTTGAACTAAAGCATCGCAGGTGCTCGGTCCTATGGAAGGTGAAAAAAGGGCTTTGCAGGTGCTCAATCCTACAGAGTTGGTTCCACGGGTGCTCAGTCCCATAGAAGATGAACAAAGGGTTCTACAGGTGCTTGGTCATGTAGAATGAAAACACTTCACAGGTGCTCAATCCTACAAAGGAGGTACCACATGTGCTTGGTCTTGAGGCTCCATAGAGTATGATTGAACCTCACAGGTGCTCGGTCCTACAAGGCATCATGTTAATCCACAAATAAAACATGTTAGGTAAATAAAATGTCATGCAGACAAACATACAATCATATCTCAAAACAAGCAATTGAAGGAGAAGCTTTCAAAGTAGTCCCTTAGGAACCCTTAAAAAGAAATATGGGTCCACTCAAGGGACGCTCTGTTTGAAAAGCGATGACATTTTTTGCAAAGGATCCTGTCATCAAGGAATCCGAAAGAAAAGAAGAATAGTCTCCTTGAAGGTGAATTCTTAATTCTTTTTGTTATGAATTTGATTTCAAAAGCAAATATTTCTAAGGGGATCCTTTGTGAAGGATGCAATTTTTGAAAAATGTAGAGATTTGGAAAATGTAAATATTTTCAGCAAGGGATTTGTTGGCCATCGAATACACCTTATTGGAAATAAAAGAGGTAGAGGCCCCCCCTTAGGATAATGTGTGTGAACTGAAGGAGCATGTGGCATCCTAAGGAAAGGAAAAACATGAAGAGATGTTGTGGCCCACTATACATGACAAGATGTAGACGTGGAGATGTTGTCACACATGTGAGGGACAACACATAGGCACCACAACATAGAGAAGCAAGCAAAGAAGAGAGAAAGATTAAAAAGAAAGGAAAAGAAAAGGCGAAGAAACCCAGAGATAGGGGGGTTTGATATTTCGAGGTCAGAACTTCTCATAGATATAAATAGATAGATAAATATAATATAATATACATATGAATCGTCATCAATCCCCTACTATATTAGCTCATGAAGAAGGATACATGAAAATAAAATAAAATAAAAAAATTGGGTCAACATGGAAGGGAGGCCTAAATGCCCCCAACACTTTACATCATCCCTAATTGTCAAAAATCAAGGCACAAAAAATAAAAGAATGATGCAAAAAATAGAATAATTTTGTAACACAATACACTCGTATATCTGAGCACCTACGAGGGTGAAAAGGGTCCTCCAAGAACACATAAAACAAGTACAGGGGAAACACAATACACACACAAATCTAATCTATAGATAAAGAGGAGGTGCTCCCCTAGTCCTTATTAACCAGGAGATTGTCATTCTCGCAATATAGATCATTATAGGGAGAGGGTGGATGAGCCTACAAGGGTGGGATAGCAAGGGGAACACCCTTCGACTCTCCTATGAAAAGAGCCAAGGAAGAGGGTCCCTTGAGGTCTTCTTCGCTCAACTCCTATGAGTTAAACGTCATTAATCTTGCAAAGATCACCGACAGATTCGGGACATCATCCACCAAGTTTAACATACACTTGATGGGAGTGCCATGTGTCAACTGGGTGAGCGAAGGAGGCACCTAAGATCCACTGCCAACCTCATCGAAAGACTTGAGGGCACTGGAAAACTTAGGGGGCACCGAAGTTGCCTCCATCATTAGGATGGCACAAGCCAAAGTAGAACCCTCTCTTGAAGAGGGTGATCCTTTCTTCCAACCCCCATTAGAAGCAAGGTCGTCCTCTGACTTGCGCTTTATCAGAGGATGCAAGATCCCCACATAAGAAGTAGAAGGTGAGGAAGAAGAGGATAAAACCACAATGGACACCACCAAGGTATTTGACATATCCACGGGCTTAGGAAAAGGTTGGATGTCTAGAAGCAACATCAAGAGAGGAGGATCAACCAAGCGAGCGATGAAAACTTGCAGCCTTTTAGTGTGAGGGTCATATGCTCTTGTGGGGGAGCCAAAAGCAAGATCAAGGCGACGGGAACTGAAGTAGAGGGGGTAGAAGAGGAGGGCACAAGAGGAGACTCTAAAATAGGAGTTTTTGGCTCCCTTTCTGTCTTCTGCAAGGTAGCTTGCTCAAAATCCATAGCCTTTCTTCAGTGCTTACGCTCACGCACAAGGCGGTTGCTTCAGCTATGAGAGCTAGAAGGTGTATCTTGAGGAGGAGCAGAAGGCTCCTATTCTTCCATGGGAGTGGCCATCATAGTCGTTGTCGATGGAGGGAGTGACTCCTAGAAAAAAATGAAAGGAAGAGATGTAGGAATATAAACAACAACTGATGGAGAAGGAGACTCAATCGCCTCAACGGTAGGCCTCTTCCCATTCACCACCCTAGGGGCAGGGACAATAGAAGGCTGTAGAGGCTAAGATGTAGAAGAAACTCCACGGGGACCCTTCCCCTTACCATATACAACAGGCTGAGGCACCATGGGCAAGACAGGAAGGTCAAACACTTGACGCTTGGCCTTTTTCCAAGAGGGCACCATCGGACTCCCCATGAGATGCATGGAGGTGGAAGTCGAAGGCACCACAGTAGTGCAAGAGGCAAAAGCAGATGGAACAGTAGAAGAAGAGGAAGGCTCCTAAGGATGAGCAGACTTCCACTTCCCTTTTTGAGAGGAGGAGGAGGTAACTTGTTGTTGCACTATCATAGAAGCCTTAACTGAAATAGCATAGGGGTAAGGAGGATAAGTCACTTTTGATTCTATACTCCAATTCTTGTGTTTAACATAATTGTGATACAACAGGTTCATCCTTAGAGGAAACAGACCAATAGGGGTAAGCCAAAAGTGATCTAATGAATAGGCCTCATGTGACACTAGGGGATTATACCTAGTGTCATGTATGACATGCACGAAGCCCTCATAAGAGAATTTCAAACATTTATGGATCATTGAAGGGACTTCATTCATGGAAACTAGTCATGGGATCTTTGTTGTGTATGCCAAATATGTTGTTTCTCGCTAAATAAATAAATAATAACATGCACGCATTATTCAACACATGCAGAATATGTGAGCTTTTACATAGCTTTTTGTTTAGATTTAAATTCAACTTTTTTGGCTAATTTTGTCCCCCAACTTGGTGCACTCATTTAGATGGCCAATATTTTTTAGGTTTCCTCAACTTTTTGGAGTAAGAAATTCAAAATTTCTAATTTTCTTATTTATTGAGAATTTTTTTCATGGATGAAGTAGACACAAGAAAATATGAGATTTTAAATTTTTTGTGTCCTTACCCTTTGCAATAGTAGTGAAAAAGGTACTTGGCATGTGTTAGACATGTGTGAGCCATTCAACATAGATGGAAGTTGCAATCCATTTTCCCATCAACTTTATATTGCAAAAAAATGATATTACTAAAAAGTCATGGTATTGTTAGATAAAACTCAAGTCTAATCTCCAAATTGCATGTAATTGTAGGCATCAACCCTTCACTTTTTCTCTAAATTGATAGTTAGAGCTAAGAACAGCGATTAGAAGAAAAGAAATGATAAAGCTTGGAGATCACCAAATTTTAAGAAAAAATCCAAATGAAAACTTCAAATATTACTTTCCTCTAAAAAAAGGAAAAGAAATTGGACAAATCCCTTGCAATAAATGACTACATGGCGGCTAACATGTATCTATATTATGGACGTTTAAATTTATGAGGAATTCATGCACAATTGTTTTATCTAAAGGTTATTGACAACTATAATATAACATAAGGTTTCAAAGATATCTTAATTTGCAAAGATTCATGTATATTTTGTTGTTGATGGAAGAGTTAAATTATGGGCATATGGCCCTCAAGTTGATGCTTTTTCTCTTAATCTCCATTCTCCCTATCATGTCATCTATTTGTTGGTTGATTGATGAAACCCCTTTTTTTAATTTATGTTGAGTTTCTATATGATGGGATGTTTTGTGTGCTAGAAAAAAGATAATGTACATTCTACGTTTTTAAAATATTTGTTTAAATTATTTTTGTTGAGATTTTGATTGGTATATTTTTAATAGCTTGTCTCAATAGATCCATTTGTATATCTGATTTTGATTCATACAACTATAAGCATGTCATATAGACTAATGAAAATATTTCATGAATTAAAAATAAAATTAGAAGAAAGAATTGCCTTCTCCAATTAAATATGCTTATTAAAAAAATCAAAGATAAAAAAATATTGATCTACTTTATTAATGTTGGTCTAATTTATATATAAGTTGTAGTGCTAAAAGTTGAAACCCCTCTCTATACACCCATTAAGAAACCTTGTTCCATTTAAAGAGGAAAAGAGAAAAATTGGAACTACAAAACTTATAAGAATAAACTAACCTTGTCTCAATAATACTTTCCTTTAAGAATTTGACAAAATGATATAAAAATGGTAAATATGTATTTGAATAAAACAAAGTATGAAATGCATGCAACACTCTCTTTAGAATAAATCTACACCTTACATATTTATAAATTTGAACCATTTTAATAAGCATCCTTTTTTATTTGCTTACAATTAAACAACAACAAAAAATTGCCTTGATATTAGATTAAAAGATATATTTTACAAATACTATTTAAAAATAAATAAAGTAAATAATTCTATAATTTAAAAAAAACCCAAAAATCTTATAAAATAATCATATAAACGATTAAAATTTAAATAAAAATAAAAGAATAAATATTTTTTTACAAGATATTGATTACATTGTTCGGTGATTGCTATTGCTGACGCAAGGAATAATAATAATAAAGCAAAACATAATATCTATTCCACGGACGAATGGTAAGGTAGAGTAGAGCTTTACTTGTACGGCAGTGTGTTCCCAAAACCACTACCCAAAATCATATCAATGATTAAATACATAAAATAAAATAAAGGTCTCCCAATATATTGTACATGCCAAAATCTTTTTCTCATAATGACATCACATCACACTTTGCCTTGTCTTGTCGTTTCTAAGCTTTAATATTATATTGTGTACGGAATTTATTTACACAAACCTTAGCAATTTAATAATCAATCTATGATTCCACTATGAAGTATAACAATAGCAATGATAGATCCATGGATTCCACACTCTAAATGTGACAAGTTCTTATATTGATGGGTGTTCTTTTAGTGAAGAATATTTAATGAAATATAGATTAATGGTAGAAATAATAAGAAGTTGATAATTTGTGTGGTAAGAATATGGTATTGAAGGTTCTAAGAATAGTGTACTTTTTATTGGACGATTGATCTATCAAATTGTGGGTTATTGTTAGATTTTGCTTGAAGTCCATAAGTTTGAAAAATTCAAGGAATTCTTACAACAACCTTGATTTATTGAATATCAACCTCCTCAAAATAGGTGTGACAAAATAGTGTTAAAAATGCCTTAATGGGATTTAGGGTCATGCCTTCTAAGATGAGGATTCCACCATTGGACATGCTTTAAAACTCCTTTTAACAAATCATGTGAAACCAATCCCACATCTAGTCATATATCTCAATCAATCGAAAATACATCCAAATAGACTTGGGATAACTATGAGTAATAGTTTAAAAGGATTTCTCTATCCCCTGGTTCTTCGTGCCCTCTATCCCTTCCTTCATATGTTTGGCTAGGATATTGCCATAGTCATAAAGTGTATTTAGTTGAGCATGTTGAATATGAGAGACAAAGACCATCATGCCTTTTGAAATCATTGGTTGCACATCAATTGCCATGACTTAGCACATACCTTGATATATGTCTTGGAAGTAATCTATAAATGTTTGTATATTTAGGAGCTAAATCTCATCATTAGGTATTGGCTTCACCTTATTATTTTCTCCATTCTCTCTATAATTTGGAAGTTATTTTTCCCTATGGCTAGTTGTATGCCTATTTTTCTCTATTGCTAAGATCATCATATCCAAAGCAACCTTGGGACTTGGATCAAAGTGAAAAACTATTTGAAATAGTTGTGTGTTTATGTTGACTAGCTTATTTCCTTAAGCATCCACAACAACATGAGTGTTAGGGTTATACATTTTTATAGTTTATTCATCTAATTTTGGGTTGTAAAAATAGTTGACACATACATCATTCATGCATTTATCAAACTCCAACAATCTTCATATATTTATTATCTCAATCTACAGTACATAACCATCAATTCCTTAATACATGTTTCTCTCATATATCTATTATAACCTCTCAACATCTTATACATTTTGTTGGAGTACAATTAACACTGAGAGGGGGGCGTGAATCAGTGTTAACAATCAAATTAACTCTTTTATTTCTGTTAAAAAATTTCAGATCATAAATGAACTTATGCAATATAAATCAAATGAACAGATAATGAACAAACACATATAAAAGATTGACACATAGATTGTCTTGAGTAGAAACCCTCCTGGGGAATAAAACCACTTGAACTTGGCCTCACTGGCCTTATTTGAAAATAATCTTAGTACAAAGCCTCACTGGCTGATTTATCTCACTAACAATGATGCTATCTCACTAATAGTCTTTTGAAATGTACATGTATGAAAGAATTGTAAATACAAAGTTGATCTATGTTTCAAGAATTACATACTCTGTTCTACCATGACCTCAGAATCAGAGTCAAAAATTCCATCTACACAAAACAATATATACTGCCATTATGAAACATATATTT
The DNA here is from genome assembly GCA_007115665.2 of Sequoiadendron giganteum. NCBI lineage: Eukaryota > Viridiplantae > Streptophyta > Pinopsida > Cupressales > Cupressaceae > Sequoiadendron > Sequoiadendron giganteum. The sequence continues at coordinate 56,263,312 of CM021103.1, forward strand.
AGTTCCTTTCAAAAATCTCTCATCTCTCTAGAATGTGAGGATGATAAATTATTTAACAAGTTCTCTGTTCTCAAAAACAGAACTGAGAAAACCCTTTTGAAAAAACGGAATCACAAACTTCCATAACTGAAACTGAAACTTTGAAACTGCCTTTGCCAGTTGTAAGAACAAATTCTCTTAAACAATGCTTAACCAAAAACTCGAGTATACACAATCCATCTAATCTGTACAACATCTGCCTTGTCAAAAACGTATCAAGAATAATCAACAAACAACTATTATTAACCTTGCAGAACCGACACCCTTAAAAAGGGTAACTAAACTCGAATGCCCAGATAAACACAATGAACCCGATTACAACTAATCAACATTATGAACAACAAAATAAATCTAGTTCTCCTGGGTTCACATAAACACAAGAGAAGAATGTTAAAGATTATACCTGGCGGCGGAAATGGACAATCAAAACTTCTTCATTGTCTTTCTCTTCACTGCAACTTCTTGTCCCCTCGAAAACCATTGTAACCAATTTTTGAAACAAGTCTTTGCTTACCACTATCGCCATAATTAGGGTAACAAACCCTATCAACAAACAATGAATCAAGCATCTATGTGCATCAAAGCTTCATAGAAGCTTTTGAATTTCAACATAATGTCTTTTCAGGTCTGGGAATTATGATGGGAAAAATTCCCATTCAACAAACAAAAAATAATCTCCACTGACAATGCAATGATCACTTTATATTTGACTTTATAAAAACTATCATTGCAACTTTTTGTCATTTCATTATTATCTTTGAGAAAACAAACTTTTCCACCTACCAATGATTTCTTCACAATGATACTCATAATACATTTGCAATCACAAAACCTTATTTGTAGATGCACTATGGCAATGTGTTGCCTTATGCTAATGTAATTTTCCTCTTGAACATACTTTGGATAAACAACTTATCATTGCACCTGAATGTTGTTATCATGAAGCCTTAAAAAAATACCAGGATATATAATATGCAGATAATCTTTATAATATCAAATTGAAAATTGATCAAAATGCCAAGCTGACTATAACCAAACTATGAAATATATCAATCACTGGAATATGCCAAATGCAAGTGATGATTCCAAGATAGATCAAAATAGATATATAAACTCATGCAAGAAGAATTGAATTAAAAGATCATCATGTGCACAACCTAATACCTCAACTTTGGTGTTGTGACATTAATGCCAAATAATAATGAGGGACAACAAACTCCCCCTTTGGCATTGATGTCAAATACAAAAGTTAATCAATAATATCATAGATGCAATATACTTGTCCTGAACATGATGATTGCATGAAGTACATATCCATCCTGTCACATATCAAAGAAACCATTAGATACAACTGAAGAAACTACATAATCACTGAGCAAAGCATATCACTGATCAAAAAACATATCACTACCATAACATAATCTGAACTGAACACTGCAAGCCAAATTCTCCCCCTTTTGACACAATGCCAAAGGCAGAGAAACTGAACCAAACATGAAATATGCTCATAATGCCAATAAATATGGAGGGATAAAAGAACATGCATGAATTGCTCCCCCTAACTCCATGAACTGTAAAACCAATCAGGAATACTGCCTGTTCATATTATATGAGAATCATGCATCCATGTCTATATTAAGATCACTGAAATATGCCAAAGATGTCACATGTAAACTAAAAGATGTATTTCCATATTAGTGCCAAGAATTGATCAAAGCATGCCAATACCAACCATATCAAATAATACTTGAATCCATTGTCATTCACATCACTTAAATATATATATGCAAGTATATGTAAATGCCAATGTTGTAAATAAACATGTCATCACACATTCATTAAGTAAATGTAGGTCTTTAACTTCTCTCATAGAAAAATATTTAATTTTTATCTGACCTTTGTCCAAGTCTAACCACAGTCATAAACATAACCAATACCAACTCCATGTACAATCACAGAGGAATAACATAGATCGTTGTCCATATAATACATTATCACCATGTATTGTGTAGCCATTGTCCTCATCTAACTATTAAATGACCAATAGAAACATTACCAACAACAAAGTGTCATTATCATATCAAGAATGCAACCAACAATAGTACCATTTGATAGGATCAAAAACCAAATACCAAAACAATGTATAGCAACCAATCACTGTGAAACCTATGTATATCGACCAATATTAGAACATCATTGTATATACTCCTCACAGGAAACATCAAGCTGTTAGATCCAAGAAAAAACACCACTCTTGTGAATAGAAATAGTCTTATATAAACCAATAGCATACCATTCTAAATGACAAAATCTTTAAGCAAAGCGTGCTAAAATCACACCCAAAAGTCAAAAAGCTTTGAATGTCAAAACATCATCAAAGAGAGAATCATTGTTATTGCCACAATGAACTTTGATGATCTGCCCTTCAATATAGCAAACCATGTTGTCAACCAACATTGTGTTGTCATAAAACGTATTGTCACTTTAAAGCATTATAAGTACCAACAAATCAACAATTCTCATGCAATTGAACAATAAACCTTACACCATACCCTGTAGACTTGAGATCTACCCTATACACAATCACTATCTTTGTTACCAAATAATTATCCTTGATGGTTTGAACCTTGATACTCTACTGCAACATCTTGCAACAAGTTACATTATTTATCTAATAAGCTCTATAGAGAAGCATCTTGTATCAAAACTGTCAAATACTGGTAGATCAAAGTGACCAAGACTTGCATTATTATTTGTAACTATATTTTTAACAAAACTACACTTGATCAATCTACAGTACACTTGTCAAGGCATCAAACCACTGTCATTATTGTGTATGTCATCATACTCACTATGTAAGGAAAGACAATTGTCACTCTTCAAAATAAATGTCATAGAATTAAGACTATCATGACACACTGGATTACTGGCAGCATACTAACACTATAATCTATGTAATTGTCATTATAATCCACACTGTCACCAATCATTGTCAGACTAATACTTATTGACTGTCATCTTTGTGAGGTCTATCACCTTCCCTTACTATGACTTGCCATGACTATACTGAAATGATTGTTGATTGCCCTCATAAGGAACCTATCATCATATACTTCTTTCACTTAACATGATAACAAAAAGCAAAGAATTGATGTCCTACTGCTCTTGCAATTGCTCAAGTTAACTGTCAAAGAAAAAAAACATCAAACAAATACTGCTTCTGTGAGACCACTGAAACTATCATTTTCCACCAAGATTGAGATATAACCACACAATAACTACAGTCTTAAACTCAGCCCGTGATCTCTTTTGCTAAGTGAAGGAATACTTTTCAGATCCATGAAGAACATCAAAGTCTTTGAATTCAACAAGGTAACATGTGATAACCTCTTTTAAAGGAATGTCCACCATGAAAAGCACCATTCAATGAAGATATTAATAATAACATTCCTCCAACCCTGTAATAACCTATTTTTCAATCAACCAAAAAATATTGTCATCATGTAGGTAGAACATCATAACATGAAAGACAAACACTGCTCATTATACAAGCACTTCCCAAAGGCACTGTCCTTTTCAAAATCTTTCTCCTATTCACCAAGTGTGAATCTTGACAAAAACACACTTTATTGTCTTGTTAAAAGTATAGAGCACCAAATCACCGAATCAATGTACAAGACAAGCTACTAGTAACCACAACACTGTTACTTTGTTGTAGCATTGTTCACAAAAGATGCATATCACTTGAGATATCATAGCATACTGTCATCTCAAAATAAATCATACCAAAACAACACTGCAAGGGCACTATTGTCAAGATAATGATTTGAATCCTTAAACACTGTCAATTGTAAAGGCAAAATAAATGCCATCAAACTTCTTTTAAAAGGGTTAAATAATAATACACTAATATGCTCCCCCTAAGATCCTGCTTCTTCTTATGCACTTGGTGATGCCTCTTGTTCATAAAGCACAAGCATGGATTCGCCTTTCTCTTTCTCTTGTTTTCTTCTCCATACCTGAATAGGTCTCTTCTTTTTCTTGTTTAGAGTATCTTCTTGCTCAGATGATTTTAACACTTTCCTTTCGCAAAACTTGGCTCTATGTCCAAAATCATTACATCTATAACACAAGATCAAGGGTATATATCTTCTCATGAATCTTACATCATCATTTAGAACTTGTCTACTACAATTTCCTGCAATGTGACCAACATTATTGCAGTTATAACAAACACTATTATAGCCCTGATTTGATAGGCTATAAGAACTTTTATCATTAGTCCATCCAAAAACATTTCTTGTATGAAATCTACAATCTCTTGCTCTATGACCATATTTATGACACAAATAACAATAACCATGAAATTGAGAATAATTGTACCTCATTGAATGATTCTATCTGATTGGTGGAGGCCATGAGATTTTATTTGTTCTTCTTCTTCCAACATCAGCAGTTTTCTCTTCTGATTTCTTATCATCCTCATTTTTTGAAGTTGCAGTAGTATAACTTAAGTCTATTTTCTTCCTTGGAGTATTTTTGACCTTAAAACTCTGTCCTTTCTCATTTGCAGATACAAAAACTATTTCAGTTTTTGACTCTTTTCCACTTGAAGAGGTTTGTCCTATTTCATATCCTAGACCAGTAGGATCACTAGAATGTTTTTGCTTACATAACATATCATCCAGTGCATTAATACTTTTCTCAAACTTCTTATACTTTTCTAACTAAATCTTATGATCTTCAAGATCTTTCTTTAAAGCAACAACCTCTCCTTCAAGCTTATGGCACTCAGTAGTTTTGGCATCCAAATTATATTTTGTTACTTCCACTATCCTCTTAGTTTCCTCAATTTTTGTTTTCAGATTTAAGATTAATTTATCTGAACCATCCTTTAACAGAGAATTCTTCTCTACTTTCTTTTTCAAAGAACCGAGTTCATCCTTAGACTTTTTACACATTTCTTCAATTTGAACTTTAAGTTTCTTGTTTTCTCTTTCAAGATTCCTAATCATATCTAGAGCAGAAACAAGCTCTCCTTCAAAATCAACTATTCCTTCAGGGTTACTACCACACTCTTTTATAGCTGATTCACTCATATTTACCATGAAGTCATCAAATTCTATATTAGGCACCTTGTCTTCTACAAAATTGTTCATAATAATATATAAAGAATCAACTAACAAGAAATTTTCTTGAGCCAAGGCTTCACTAGACTTGACAGGGGTTTTTTGATTATCTTTTTGCTTGAGACTAGTGTTTTTCTTTTGACCTCTGTTTCTTTTGTACTTAGCCATGACTAGTACTCCACAACTAGGAATCCCTAGTTGACTCAACAACAAGGTTTGGCTCTGATACCAATTGTTGGAGTACAGTTAACACTGAGAGGGGGGTTGAATCAGTGTTAACAATAAAATTAACTCTTTTAATTCTGTTAAAAAATTCCAGATCATAAATGAACTTATGCAATATAAATCAAATGAATAGATAATGAACAAACACATATAAAATATTGACACATATATTGTCTTGAGTGGAAACTCTCTTGGGGAATAAAACCACTCGAACTTGGCCTCATTGGCCTTATCTAAAAATAATCTTAGTACAAAGCCTCACTAGCTGATTTGTCTCACTGACAATGATGCTATCTCACTGATAGTCTTATAGTGCTTCTCACTGATATTCTTTTGAAATGTACATGTATGAAAGAATTATAAATACAGAGTTGATCTTTGTTTCAAGAATTACATACTATGTTCTGCCATGACCTCAGAATCGGAGTCAAAAATTTCATCTACACAAAACAATATATACTGCCATTCTAAAACAAATATTTAGTTCCTTTCAAAAATCTCCCATCTCTCTAGACTATGAGCACAATAAATTATTTAACAAGTTCTTTGTTCTCAAAAATAGAACTGAGAAAACCCTTTTGAAAAAATAGAATCACAAACTTCCATAACTGAAACTGAAACTCTGAAACTTCCTTTGCCAGTTGTAAGAACAAATTCTCTTAAATAATGCTTAACCAAAATCTTGAGTATACACAATCCATCTAATTTGTACAACATCCACCTTGCCAAAAACGCATCATGAATAATCAACAAACAACTATTATTAACCTTGCAGAACCGACACCCTTAAAAAGGGTAACTAAACTTAAATTCCCAGATAAACACAATGAACCCGATTACAACCAATCAACATTATGAACAAAAAAAATAAATCTAATGCTCCTGGGTTCACATAAACACAAGAGAAGAATGTTAAAGATTACACCTGGCGGCGAAAATGGACAATCAAAACTTCTTCACTATCTTTCTCTTCATTGCAACTTTGTGTCCCCTTGAAAACCATTGTAACCAATTTCTGAAACAAGTCTTTGCGTACCACTGTCACCATGATTAGGGTAACAAACCCTATCAACAAACAATGAATCAACCATCTATGCGCATCAAAGCTTCATAGAAGCTTTTGAATTTCAACATAATGTCTTTTCAAGTCTGGGAATTATGATGGGAAAAATTCCCATTCAACAAACAAAAAATAATCTCCACCGACAATGCAATGATCACTTTATATTTGACTTTATAAAAACTATCATTGCAACTTTTTGTCATTTCAGTATTATCTTTGAGGAAACAAAATTTTCCACCTACCAATGATTTCTTCACAATGATACTCATAATACATTTGCAATCACAAAACCTTATCTGTAGATGCACTATGGCAAAGTGTTGCCTTATGCTAATGTAATTTTCCTTTTGAACATGCTTTGTTTAAAAAACTTATCATTTCACCTGAATGTTGTTATCATGAAGCCTTAAAAAAATGCCAAGATGTATAATATGTAGATAATCTTTATAATATCAAATTGAAAATTGATCAAAATTCCAAGTTGACTATAACCAAACTATGAAATATATCAATCACTAGAATGCACCAAATACAAGTGATGATGCCAAGATAGATCAGAATAGATATATAAACTCATGCAAGAATAACTGAATTAAAAGATCATCATGTGCACAACCTAATACCTCAACTTTGGTGTTGTGACATTAATTCCAAATAATACCGAGGGACAACACATTCAACTCTCTCTCATTTACATATATCACTCACATCATTCTCATCTCATACAATTGTATCTTATCTCTCTCTTATAACATGTCTTTTATTCCTATGTGTGGTACATTTGTGTTCATAAATACATATAGGTAATTGTTCCTCTTCATCTTCCTTCATCAATAAACTACTCAGTAGGTGTTATAGATTAATTGTAGGTACTACAATATTATTTCCTTATCTTTTGATGACTTTAAGTGGCTTTGTTCTATTTGGGTATGTGTTCTCTTGTTGCCAACCTTTGGCACCCTTGCAATTTTTCACCATTGGCCTCCACTAGACCAACATTTTAGGTTTTTAATCTAATGGGAATGGAATGGATCAATCCTACCAACATCATCCCCTATCTTAACCAATGTCTTTTCCTCAAGACATGTTACCTTTTCCTCTAATGCTAAAAAATAAATGTCTGGGGCTATTCCATAACAAAATGGACCAAACAATTTATTACATGAGAATATTTTTCCAATGGAACCAAGAATCTACTTATGGTAAGATATTTTTTTAGATACTCCACATATGGTTGTATTTATTAATCCATTATAGAATTGCTTGTTGCAAGAGATGCATATGCCTATTCATGGTGATTAACATATTTTTTCCCTTATTAACAAAAGAAAGAATAGTAGAGATCATAATAGTTTTTGTGTATCCATGAGAATTCATGTGGTTGGAGCTAAGAATAAACTCACCACTTCTCTCAATTACTTCATCTATAAGATGATGTTTCTTCTTTGTTCATGTAAGTGGTTGTATTGAGTGTTCATATCTTCAATATTTACCCTAAGGAAGTCATTTAAGTCCTCCATAACATCATAAGAAGTTGAGACCTCTATTATTTTATTCTCCATATTATCTTTTTGGATATTTAATCATTTGGTGGAGGTGGGCCAACTTAGACAATTTTGGTATAATATATTGGTGTTGTAGATTTGTTCTATTTTGGTGATTTCATTATTGATTTCATCATGTGTTGTTGCATAGATAGCCTTAACAATTTTAAATTTTTAGTTTCTTATTTTGTCAAATTTTTCTCCTTGATCTTTTCCTTCCATTCATTCCAAATCCTTAGTTCTACTAGCAATATGTTGAATATTGTGATCAATTTTTACTCTAGTGTTAAATAGGTTTTAGTTCTGACTTGTGGAAATTATGCTTGCATCATAGGTAGTGTGTTACTTATTATTTTAGTGGTGTTCATATACTAAATTAGCAACCACTCCCTGACATTAACTTTTAATATAACACTCATCTCAAATTGTTGAATGGGTGAAATTTGTGCTAAGTCGACCTATGGTCTTGCTAGCGTAGAAGTAAGGAAATTTGGTGCCACAATTATGACTACTTTTAACTACTTTGTAATGAACTCTCTACTTTTTTTCATGGGATCCAAAACTTGGGATGTGAGAGGAATTATTAACATTTCAACATGATATTGTTCCCTACTTGTTTCTGTAGACACTTAAAATTGTCCTGAATGATATTGCACACTTGAATCTGATTAATAACACTGTTTCATCCTAAATTCATCTTCTTTTTTACTATTTGATTGAATAGTCCTAGTTATTTAATTAAATGCATCATTCTCATCTATTAATCTAATAATTTCATTAGGTTAATTCACCCCTTTTCACACTAATGTTTCATCTTGTTTAATTGGATAATGTAAATTATTTAAATTCAACCCCTTTATTGCCTCTCATTTAATTAAACAATCTAAATTATTTAATTAAATATCACTTAACCCCCCTTTTTCATTAAATAAAATAATAATTAAATGATAATCCTAAACTCCTCTAATTTGCATAATTAAAACTTTCTTTTAATTATAAAATTCATAATTATCTTCACCCTCCCACTTGCAAGGGAATATTCCCTTGAAATATTCCTCCTTTGCACATTCTTTCAAAAGAGAATATTTCTTTTTGTGCACTCATTCAAAATGAAAATATCTTAACCACTTCCTAATTCTTAGGAAGTGTGTTTGTTGAGAGAAAATTAGGACCATTGATTAAATTATTTGATCCTTGTCAACTTTCAACCTTGACCATGGATTAGAATCCTCAATCCATGCCTAATCCTCTCATTGATTTTCATTCCTTGAGTAAGTTAATCAATCTTGACCATTGGTTTTATAATTTCACCTATAAATAGACCTCACTTCTATGAAATAGGGATCCACTTTTTATAGTAAAGTTACTATAGTGAAATATAGAGAAATCTTAAGCATTTTAGCATCGTCTTAATTAGTTTATGCATCCATTTTAGCTTAGTTTCCATTAATTTCTACCATCTTTGAGCATTGCTTCCACCTAGCTTAGTTTGCATCCATCTCCATTAGCATTTAGCATTACCATTTCAACATTTAAGCATTCATTATCCATGTTAGTTTGCATCCATCTCCATTAGCATTTAGCATTACCATTTCAACATTTAAGCATTCATTATCCATGTTAATCTAGCTTTGCATTAAATGAATGACTTAGGTTTTCATCAATTCCATAAACTTTTGTCAATAAAAATCCATTTATAGGCTTCTTTATCCAAGGGATTGGGAAAGGGTTGTATTCCACATCATATGCAACACCACTCCTCTAATGGAATGAAGTTTGGGTCATTAGAATAGGTTTTCATTATGTATTTCTTCATTGTTTTGTGTTTAATGGCTTCCTCTTTTAATGGCTTTCAATAATTTCATTGGGATTATAACTTAATGGACTTAATATAGCTTAAATTTGTATGGATCTGGTAGATTTAGGTCATGTTATGATTATAGTCACATTTTGGCACTAGAAGGAGGGCTAAACTAACCATATTTGACAAATTTTGCTTGAGTTTTTTGTGTTTTGCAGGTTCCAAGACATGAAAACGCTATTTTTTTCACTAGAGCGATGTTATTGCTAAACTTCATTGCTATTGTAATGATATAGAGGCGCTATTGAAAATAACTTGATGCTTTTGTTTTCCTTCTTTTGCACTCCATCTTCAAATGGCCATATCTTAGTCATACGTTGGTCTTTTTCAAAGCTTTTTTTTTTAAATGGGGTAGAATTTTGTGCTCTACACAATGGTGTAGGTGGTGTTTAATTTTGGTAAAGTTAAATTTTACATTTTTGCACTTAAATTCAAATCACATTGCAACTTGGTCTAGGTTGTAGGGATTTGATGCTTAATCATTTATATAACCCTAACATCTTAATTTATTGATTTCATCTAATGTTTGGAGCATGGATTGCAGGTTTGGAGAGGAGAATGAAGTATTGAAGTGAATAATCCTTTAATATTTCATTGTAAAAGTGTTTTAAACACATATGGGATGATATAACCCATCATATGTTGTTTTACTTCATGTTTTAGGACAACTAGATTTCAATTGGGTTTAAAATTTACAATACTACAATATTTCAAATTTGGTTAAAATTGAACCCATGCATCCTCATCATTGCAATGTTCGTTAAAATTGAACAAATGCAACTTCATATTTCAGTTTGGCGCTTAAAATGAAGTCACCATTGCCTTTGAGGATAAAAAAGAATGAGTGTATTGTGTGAGTGCTTTGCTTGTGTAAACTTGTATTGTGTATCCACTCCCCTTATGCTTTGTGTGATCTTGGGTGAAGAGAAACACTCCAAGTATACAAAAAAAAATTGGTCACCCCAAGAACTTGCTACGTATTCACTTCCCTCACACTTCATGTGATATTTGGAAAAGGGAAGTAGCATTTTCTTGTCTTTTTAAAGAGGTCCTACCATGTGATACATCCTGCAATGAAGAATTCATGGTGACTCTCAAGCCCATTTATTGGTGGGCTATATAAATCTTATGAATGTGCCAAAAGGCGAGTAACTTGTATTCATGAATGACTACTTCTCGTGCCAACTCTCATGTGAATGAATGGGTTTCTTAGGGGAACCTAGAGACTTTAGTGTCTCATGGGAATATTACACCTCATGATGTCCATGATGTCACTAAACACCTTGTCTTAGTAACCTATCCTTGTTTTCTAAAATGTACTTTAAAGTAGTGCATAGGAGGCACACCACTCCTAGAATTTACTTACTATCTACGGTTTTTGGTTGAGGCAATAAATCAAATAGGGAAGGGACTATTTTGCTTGGCGTGTCAAGATGGTACATTTCCTTGACATAGCTTATTTTTCAACTCCATCTTCACAAATAAATCATTTCTTAGGGGATGATGGTAAGCCTACCAAGAAGTGTGTACCTACTTGAGCTAGGGATGTTATTGCTTATTCTTGTTGAGTCATTTTGACACATTGCTTGGTTTCAAAACAATTTAAACAAACATCAACATGTTCTTCAAATTTAAAACCCTTTGGACTTAGTGCGAATACCTTTGAAAAGTCCTATATTGCTGCTTGTCCCTAAGGATTTTATCTTTAGAGGCTTCTAAATATTTGGAATTATATCTCAAATCACACTTTCCAAATTCAACATAGGATACTATGGCCTTAGCTTCTTGATTTTCACATATTGGAATTTATGGAATGAAAGTTACTTAGACATAGACATTTTAGTTTGAACTTAATTTAAAAGACATCTTTATGTGGTAATAAATCAATCTCACTAATCAAATCTTAAAAAACCAAATGAACACACCACACATTGGGCTTATTTTCAAAACACATTGAATCCCAAACAACAAATTGAAACAAGGACATTGTATTGCCAAACATTGAGTCAAAATTTCTATCATGCAAACATTGAGTTCTTAGGTTTATCACTTTAGGGGTAAATAATGTTTTTCACTACCTTGGTCTTGTAAAACAAAGGTCCCTTTTAGGTTAAAACATTAGGATCAAACACCTCATCCATCTCAAAACACCTTTGACATCCCACTTCACAAAAAAATTTGAAAATTTAGACACAACAACATTCTAGACTTAGGTTATCATCAAACCAATCCTCTAACTTAGCTATTGTGTGTAAATTAATCCTTTTTCCATACACTTAGTTGAGTTATTCATCATCCTTTTGAAAAATTCTATCTTAAAGGTCAAAATTCTACCTTTAGATCTACAAGTTCATTAGCACCTTTTATCCAAAACATCAAACCTTTTAAGTCTAAAGTGTTGTCCAAAGTTTAGAAATTTCATCATCCATATCACTCACCCCTTTCATCATCCATTCACATCATTGGTCCTAAACACCTTAGAGGGTCAATTTTGCAACAAGATCAAAACACAAGAGAGACATGGAGAAAAAAATAAATGCATCTACCGTGAGTGACACAAACCAACAAAGCATTGAAACGAATGAGCTTAATCCTAGAGGTTTCACAATTCCACCCTAAAATCCATACATGGTGTCATCATATCCTATAAACTATAATGACACAACAAATATGGCATACCCAATTTTTTTTTCACCTAAACAATACACAACTACAATTTTTTTTGAATAACCACGTGTAAACACTGATAGATGTCAAACACACAAGAAACATAGCCACACACCAATGAGAAGATGAATATTAAATACCTCCTAATCACAAAAATTGATAACACTTATATCAATATCTTATCTACCTTTAGTCTTATCACCCCCTTCTCACATCTATATCCAGTAACATTACTAACATCGACACTACTAATTTCTTGATAAGTAATAAGCATAATAATCTTACCTTTAGCACTCAATACTAATATTTATTCCTCATTACCCTTCACATAAGTACCAAGTTAAATATTAATGGTATCCACATATCTATATTCAATATTAGCCTTCGTATATAACTCTAAACTTACTTAACATCATGATTCATAACAACATATAAATCTACTATTATTGCTACTTAGCCAATTGTAGATTTCACCACTAACTAAAAATGCAATATTAATGTTTCCCATAAAGATAGTATTGCTAATATTCATATCACATAAATTCCTAACTAATGAAGATATTATTGTGATTGAAAATCACAACAATAACATCATCAATTGATATGGTGCCCATTACTATTTTTGACATCTTGTTAATCAATAGCACTAAAAATCATGCAACTCGGGCAATAATAATTCTATATAGGTATATTATCCATGAAATAAGGCAAATAAAGAAACACCATATTCAAATGTAGCCATTACTTAAGGAAAATTGTTCAAATCTTTAGAAATATTTCATGACAACAAGTTTGGTGATCTTAATCCCAAAATATGTAGTTGATAATTATTTCTCTATCCCATTAAATTAGAATATAAAATCAATTAATGCATCTAAAGTCATTAGTGATGGACAATCCAAGATTCAAATAGACTTAAGATTGGATTCAATTTCTTCCCACATTATTAAAATTTGAGTTAAACTTTTATAGTCCACTAATAAGTTCAAATACTAGAGATGCATCAAAGGTGGTGAATCAATTTCAATTTAAGTTACCCTTCCAAGTTACCTATTTAATTCATAATCATTAGAAATGAAATCAGTACATTAAAAAGTGCTTAAAATAATCTCACTAGCATGAACATGCAATAAATAAGTATCAAACAAAACCTAAACTATCAAATTATCACAAGTAACGCTCAACACTATTGGACCAACAACCCAAGAATGATTATGCATATATGCAATGTATAGACACACACCAAATACATAATTATTTAAATTTTCCATCTTTTATTAACAATTATATTTAATCTAAAAAGTTTCAAAAGCATTAAGGTGATACTCTACCAATGTAATTTATGTTTCTACCCAACTAATATTCTTCTTAAATATGTTTTAGGTGATTGAATCGACTACTTTACTTAGACACTTCTTTACTAAGCTTATATATATAATGAAACACTTCTTCTTGGATAAAATGGAAATATTGCCCCTCATTAAACAATCAAATAGGTGACTCCAACTCTCTAATAAGAAACCAATCCCAAAACATATATAAATAAATGAGACCAATCAATAGAAACTACTAATTATAAACACTACTTAATTATAACTATTAAATGATAACTAGAAACTATTTCCAAATAAAAACAAGATTCTTTAGAAGAAAAAAGGGAAATACATATATAACCCTTAATTCAGGGTGAACCCACAAAAGTGGTTTACAATTGGAGTGAGGAAGGAAAAGTTGAAAAAAATGACCCCATGCCAAAAAAAATCATTTTTGGGGTTTGAATCAACTAATAGGTTTAAATGAACCTAAAGAGGATTCAAATGAACTAGGGTTTGAGTGAACCCATTCAATTAAATTCCCACCATTCCCGCAAAAAAAACCCAAAGGAAACCCTTTTTGAAAGGGGGCTCGCTTGAACCCCCCATTTCCCTCCTTCTCCCCCTTAGGTGGTAAAAAATTCTAGAATTTTACGCTTTGAAGCTCAGGTTGAGGATGAAAATGGAGGAGACTTCACAAACCCAACTGGATGATGGTAGTCCTTGGAACAAGTTATCCAACGAATATAATTTTAATATGTTTTGGTTTTATTATGTATTTGTTTTTTTAGTTTTATTAAACATAGGTTTTTCACCGAAACTCAAGCTCTTTGTTCTGCACATGTGGAAAAATAGCAGATTATCAAAATAAAATTTTGAAAAATATGTTTAGGCCAAGTATTGATGTCCTTGATCCATTAAAAAATAAATTGAATTTCAATACATAAAAAAAAAATTTATGTTGTATACGGTCTGCCTATGTTTGAATTGTAATTGGTTTGACTTTGAAACTTAATTAAGGAAAAAATATTTAATAAAACAATATGAAACAAAATGAATTGGCTAGATATCATAGTTACGAATCTAAAATTTAAAAAAATAGAATTTTATCCTTCCTACAAAAAAGGTTATGTTGTATACGGTGAGTGTCACTCCTTAAAAATGTTGTTTTAAAAATAAAACTAGTTTTCAAAGGAGATGGAAAAAGAAGTGCAATCTAATTCCAAAAAAATTGAAAAAAGTATATTTAGAATCTATAGACAAAATGTCACAAATTACTAGTTTTAATCATCTTCAAATTCCTCACGGTTTAGCTGCTATAGGAGCCTGAAAGTGAAGATTTAGTTAAAAAAAATAGTTCAGTGTCCAGTTTGCCAAAAAAATTGTAAACCAGTATTGTGGGATCACCCTTCACAATTTTAACTTAAACATGAACTAATCCCATTAACAAAAGAAAATTTATTTAAAACTAACTTTGAAATTCCCTAAATGTAATTTTTCCTTATTGACTCCATTAGAAATTCACAAATTAGTTTTTGATTCAATCCACCCTATCAAATTTGTTTCATCAATCGAGGGTTATCATTTGAACATCAATTTATTCAAATTCACTACTCATTTAATCCTTCCCATATGATTCAGTTTAAAAAATTCTTAATCAAGCCTAATTTGTCTCTTGATAATTTAAAAATGAACAAAATATTTCATCAAACTCACTACCTTACAATTTCAAGTTTGAACATTAAGACTCATTGTTATGTATGTGAAACATCGAAAATGGATTGCTTTATGGTTTAGGACATAGAACAACACATTTCACAATCATTCATTCAAGGAAAACCTTAGAGATCTCAATCTAAAGTATGCAAGGAGAAAGAGATCTTGCAATAGGGTTGTCCTAGGGTCTGATTGTAAACTAAAGAGGGGTTCACCACCAAGCTAGGGCTTGGAAAGGCTAATGAAATGCAAGACCTAGTGCTTAAACCTAATGCAATGCAATATTTCACTAAATGGCTTAGAAAAGCATGTAAAACAAAACAAAAAGATAATAGATAGAAGGTGTGCACTTGGAAACTTGAAGAGGACTGAATGAAGCTCTAAAATACTAAAAAAATTGATTTTAATGCTCACTGGGACTCATATACCAGACTGGATGATTTAGTCCCAAATTAGGGTTTTTGGGTAGGAACAGGTTTCTAGTAGTGTAGATTTAGGATCTACAAAAATCTAGAAATCTGCCTATACTAGGACTCATACGCCAGAAGTGGCGTATTAGTCCAGTTAGGGCTTCCTAGAAATTCAAAGTCTAATTCTAATCTTCAATGTTTGTTTTGTCCTTTTCACCTAATTTCTAGATCCAAAACTTTGATTTGCAACCCATAGATGTCTTCCAATGATCTCCAATGCAAGGTAACAACTTTGACAACTTTAAACACTTTGGAAACTTTCTCCAAACTTTCTCTTCAATATGTCTTCAGCCTAGATCTGCAAATCACACACTAAAGAGAGGGGAAAATGTTGTTTTGTTAGTGAAAAGGGGTTTTCCCTGGTCAAACCCCGTTTTGGTAATCAAACCTTGAAATGAAATGAACTAAGACGAAGGAATGATGAATGAACAAAATGTAATCTTGCAACTCACCCAACCCTAACAAAGAAGTGCTACAAGCATGTATGAAGTGCCTCCAATGGATGTAGATCTTGAATCTTGCTTGAATGTGAAAGATCTTGACTTGAATACTAGCTTGAATCATGAGACCCTACATCACAAATATAAGCTCAAACACAAACATGATGCATGATGACTTTGACATGATGCTTGATGCTTGAATAATGCTCTAAAACACTTGATAATCAGCCCTTGATTGCTCTTGAATGCTCTTGTGAACTCAAATTTACTATAAGGATGCTCATTCGACTTGCTAGGTCACTTGATTGCTTGTTAGGATGAAAATAAGTGAAATAACCTTGTATTTATACTTGTTTATACCAAATTTCTCAAAATTATAACACTACAAGCCAACATAAGATCTAGGAGAATAAAATCTTGCCAAGCATTTGAATTAAATTTAATTTTGGGACACACAGGACTCATTCGCCAGATGTGGCATATGAGTCTCATTAGGCATTAATTATGGGACTTTTTTTTAAAAATGCTTAGAAAGATGTAAAATCGGGTTCGGGGCCAAAAAACCTAAGTGGGACTCATACGTCCAAGGTGGCGTATGAGTTCCAAATCACCAAATTTGGGCCACACAACCTAAAAACACCTGAATTATAATTGGATGTTGGTTTTTTTTGGGATTATCCTTGAAAAGATGCATTAATTAAGACTTATGGATGCAAAATAAGGCCAATTAAGGCATAAAGAAGCCCAATTATTAGTGACAAGCCTAGAAGCTTTGAAAGTGTGTTACAACACCTTAAATAAGGTACAATTAAGTTCATTTAGCTCACAAGGGCCCAAGACCTAATGTGAACATGTCAAACACATTACAACACTAAATCAAGGCAACATTATGCTTAATTTAACAAGGAGGGCCCAAACAAGCAAGTAAAAGTAAAGGGATACTTTTTCCATTGCCACATTTAGCCACCACTTTAGTGAGAGGATGAACTTGCTTCAAACTCACACTAAAGTAGACAAACTCACTTCAAGAGGGGTCCAAATGCACCAATATTGGTAAGATAGGATGACAACAATCAAGAGGGGTGATCAAGCCCCTAGGATCAAGATCCTATTGTTGGCCTCCTACAATGATTTAACAACTAAGCCCTTACAGTTGTGATTCATAAATTGGACATCTAACCTGAATAGCTATCTCTATTGGGAATTTATGCCTCAACGTTCTGGCTTGTTTACCCTTCGGACTTGGCGTTTTCCTTCTTGTTTTCTACCTTTACCACGACGGCTTTGACTGGTTTTGGCGGTTACTGCCATATTGCAGGCGGTGGGTCAACTCACTGTAGTAGCGCGGTGAGACCGCCAGTGGTGGGCTTGGCAATTATCGCCATACCGCAGGCGGTGGGTCAACTCACCGCGATAGCGCAATGAGACCACATGCAGTTGGGTCTGGTGATTACCGCCATACTGTGGCCAGTCAAGTGACTGATCGCGGTGGTCGCGGTAAGACCGCCAGTGGCCTGGCTAGCGGTTACCGCCATACCGTGGCTAGTCAAGTGACTGACCGTAGTAGCCGCGGTAAGACCGCCAGCGGTCAGCCAAGATGGCTTACCGCCATACCGTGAGGTGTGCTGGTCTGGGCTATGGTAGCGCGGTAGGAGCTCGAATGGGCTCAGGCAGAGTTTGACCGAGTTGGACTCGGTGGCAATGTGATAGGTGAATGATAGGGCAACACGTGGTAGGTTGGCAGCATCTGGTTGGCCGAAGACAAAGGAGAGGTTTGAGCATGGTAAAGACTTGGGTGAGCTCAGGCGAGCTCATCGCCATACCACAGCTAGGTCAGATGAACTCGGTGGTAGCGCGGTAAGGGCTCGGATGAGCTAGGAGCTTGGTTGACCGAGTTAGATTTGACTATCAGTGCAACCAGTGAATGGATGGTGGACACATGGCTCAACTCAATAGTTTGTTTGGCTAAAAGCCAAAAGCAGTTATTACTGCTGACTCAGGGTGGCGAACAGGAACCCATTTAAGGCAACAAGTTATTGTCTAGGTGGCTCGAGGCAAAGGAGATTTGTGCAGATTGGTTGCATGCTTGGCTGTTCGATGCATGAACCTGAGGGTCAATGATTGGTTGGATCATTGAATGTGATGTATGGCTCGGTCAAAGATATACATTAATATATGATAACTAAAAGGTGGCAGTGGAGGAAAAGCAGTTGAGAGAGACGGGAGAGTGTGTTTGAGCAATATGCTAAGGCATTGGAACTACAAACACTCTGTCTCTTAGATCTGATCGATGTAAACCTGCTGTGAGACCGAGTGGCTGTGTTGGCCGAGAGGTTGGTTGTGACAGTCAGTTATGAGGAGCTGAAGGGAATCTACACTGTGTGTTGTGAAGGTGTTGGAACAGTGTAAAGGTTTTGGTTTTGTGTTGCCTACCATTCTCCAGATGAACAAGATGTGACTCTTGTATTGGCTATGAGCCTGAGATTTTATTGTAACTATTTTTTGTTGCTGAATAATACAATGGCTCGATCTTTTGGAGTGTGGGGTTTTTTACCCGAAAGGGTTTTCCCCACGTATATCTATGTGTCATCATTTTTGTCTTTCATGGTTTTTTGTTTGTGTTGAATCTGTTATTGGTTTGCATTTACTTCTCTCAGAGGATCAATGGGGGATCAACTGTGCATGGTTCCACTTTATGGCATGGTTGGTGTGTCTTTGTTGTGATTTTGGATAGAAATCACTAAGGCACTGTTGTCTTAGATGCATATATTTATGACAGACTAAATCTGAATCCCCAACAAGTGGTATCAGAGCATGTTTGAGGGAGGTCGAGGCTTCATGATACCAACCAGTGGTATCAAAGTCTTCTCCTGGTTACTGAAGTTTTGGGTTTTCTCCTGTGATGATTTCTTAGCCTAGCAAGCTTGAGGAAGTCTGGAAAAGTCGGTTGGTGATTGATCCTTCGATGAGTGGAATTGTGTGCTTCATTGATTCAACACACAGTTTTGAAAGACGTTCGAGATGTATGGATTTGATCATGTTGTGGCAATGTGATATGAAGCTCCTAGCTGGTAACAAAGTTCCTATTGCAAAGGGCATGAGATGTGCTTGTGGTTGTGTTGCAGCGAAGCGTGGTGTTCATACTGGGTGTCTATGTGAGAGGCTCCCTAGTGGTATGGAATTGCTTGTGTTGATGATCAGCTATGGAGAGTTGTACTTGTGCTGGGCATTTTTGACTTAGCATTGAAGGTAGTTTTCTCTGGTGTCCTGATTGCATGGTGGCTATGAAGTGACCTTGGTGGTCTGCAACTTCTAGATAGCCTGGCTCTCTCATTTGCTTGTGCATGACTGTGGTGTTGGAATTGGTCTAAAATGGACCTATTGTTCCTATGTGCCTATTTCTTGCACTTGCATGGTTCAGATTCATATCATTGGCTCTGGAGGTTTTGTGTAGATTTTCCTAAAAAGTCTATGATGCATGTTCATGTTGTTTTTCATTATTTTGGTTAATTGTGATGGTTGTGTGCAGACTCTTGAGTCATCCAGATGAGCAATGAAGATGGAGATGTGTGGGTGTTTTATAAACACTATGGTTTTGCAGGTTTTACACGGTCAAGATAAAACTTGTGTTGTGTGGAGTTGTTGTCTGCTATTTTCTAGACCCTAGTTTGGGGTGTGACTGGATGAGATAGTTGCAACACGACATGTCTTAGAGGAGGTGTGATGTCTTCTCTGCATGGGAGTGTTGGTATGTGTTTTACTCATTCAGCATTCCTGTGGTGTGTGCTTAATGGTTGCTTGGACTATGGTGCTAGTGTTGTGGATGTATTTTTTTGGAAAATCAGATCTGGTTTTTGATCTGGTGTTTTTTTCATGGTTGTTCTCTTTGAGATCTCAGTTTTGCAGTTTGCTAGTGTGATAATAGATTTGCAGGGTTGTCATTTGAAGTGGGTCTCTGAGTTGTGTGGCTGATAGATTAGCTACCTATTGACTACTGTGGGATAACTCAGGAGTGGACTATCTATATCCACGTGATTTCTTATGTGTTGTTGCAGATCTATTAGCTGACCTTGTCGATGGTCACTTATGCATTGGCGTAGCTATTTTGAGATGAGAGGATGGATGGCGTTTGAGTACCTGAATAGTCAGTGATGGGAACCTATAGCATGTGGGTCACGATGTCATGAAGAGCCTGTTACACTAGTTAGTGTAATATTTTGATAGTGATGGTGTGGTCAGTCATGGTGCTTGGAAATCTTGGTGTCACATTACAGTGGGAGCTTTAGCAATGACTGGTGTCCTTCTTTGGTGTTGCAATTGTTGTGTTCTTTTGCATCTACATGTTCGCTATTTGAAGGTGTGTAGCATCTTGGAGCCATGGAAGACATTGTTAGTTTTGGCTAAGTTGCTAGTGGTGCTTGACAAGTGATGTTGGTTTTGGTTTAGAGTTGTTTGCTTTATGTCATGGTTACTCTTTCTTAGAGTTTTGGCATTTTTCTTTGCTCTTGAGACCATAGCTTGTTCACTAAAAGTATGGTATCTCCTAAGAGGATGTGTAGATCATGGTGTCATGATAATTTTTTTGAAGCTTTGACAATGGTTTGGGGTTTCTCTATGTTTTGAGTGCATTGGTCATATGCTGGAGGACTTCATGTTTATTGCAGTGATGCATTTTGGAGTTAGCATGAGATGACAGGTTGTTGGTACTCATGGATGCATGGAGAATAAGGTGAGGCTGGAATTCTTATGGGAATGTTGTTGTTACACCTGAAAGTCTGAGAAGTTTGCACCTTGGTTGAATGCAAATTCAATAAAGATCATGAAGGAGAATGCTCTTGGGCAAGTCATGGTGACTTGTATATCTTGGATGAGCATGTTTTCTTTTCTCCTTGGTCTGCTCAGCAGTATTCCTGTGAAAGGTATTTTCCCATTATACTTTTCAGGTGTGTTATGCTTTATCTTTCATTGGTATGAATCTTGAGTTGTTGTTTTAAGATTCTGGAGGATTCATAATGGAAGATGGATAGCATTAAGTATCTCCTTGTGCTTTTGAGGACTGACAAGAGATGGTGTATGGGTTAGTCTGATCTTCTTGATGCTTACATCCATGGTGTTGTTGGGTGTTGTTAAGGCTTTCCCTTTGGGATGTGAAGAAGATCATACTTGACACAGCTGGCATATTGAAGTGTTTGTAGAAGGGCATGTTCTGATTTGTTATTTCTCTCTAATCTAGTCTTGTTCTTCCTGATTTTTCTTTTGACTTTAGATTTGGGTTGCCTCTGTGGTGTTGGGTTGGTCACAGTTTGTGGTCATGTGTTGTCACTTGGGTGATGACACGCAGGTGCCTGTGCTTCTTTCTTCAGTCAAGTTTGGAGGATTTTGGAAGAACTGTGGAAGATAGTTGAGAGAAACATTTCTTGCAGCAGGTGGTTGCAGGTGTTGCAAATCAGTGTGGATGTTCTTTGGAACTACATGGTTACATTTATTTATGCAGGGTTTGGTGGACTTGGTATGCCTGGATCATGCGTGATGGTGCTTTGGTTGCATTCATCTGGATAGTACCCTTGCAATGGGAGTACCTAGACGTGTTTGGTCTTTTGACTGGTTGACACAGGGTGCTCATTTGCTGTTGAGATGGGTGGGTTTATGATGGCATGAGTCTGTTGTTGGTGGTCATACCTTTGAGGTATGGGTGATTGGATGTTTCAGCATGAGCTGTGGGTGTTGGTTTTTTTCAGTCGCGTGGGTTTGATCAATTGGTGAAGGGCAGTCAGTTTGTGGTTGTTGTTCTAGCTGATGGTTTCTTCTTCTGGTGAAAGGTTTTTTGTGTTCACTTGGTGCCTTGTTGTTTGCTACTTTGTTGCCTTTGTCACTTGGAGGTTCAATTGCTTACGTTCCTGAGACTGGTGCATATACGCCTTGGCTTATTCTTTTTCCTATGTTGGATGTTTGGAGTTGTAGCCTGAGATGGTGGACATTTTTTTGAATTTCATTGTAGGGGTCATGGTTGGAGCGTGAGAGCATTATTGTGGTCCTTGTTTGAGTTTTTGGAGGAAGCCTGAAAGTCTTCAACAAGTGGGAGATTGTTGGGAATTTATGCCTCAACATTTTGGCTTGTTTACCCTTCGGACTTGGCATTTTCCTTCTTGTTTTCTGCCTTTATCGCGGTGGCTTTGACTGGTTTTGGCGGTTACCACCATACCACAGGCGGTGGGTCCGCAGTGAGACCGCCAATGGTGGGCTTGACGGTTACCTCCATACCGCTGGTAGTGGGTCAACTCACTACGGTAGCGCGGTGAGACCGCCTGTGGTTGGGTCCGGTGATTACTGCCATACGGCAGCCAGTCAAGTGACTGACCGTGGTGGCCATGGTAAGACCGCCAATGGACTAGTTGGCGATTACCACTATACCGTGACCAATCAAGTGACTGAACGCAGTAGCCGCGGTAAGACCGCCAGCAGTCAACCAAGATGGCTTACCGCCATATTGTTAGGCATGCTAGTCTGGGTTGTGGTAGCGTTGTAGGAGCTCGGATGGGCTTGGGGCAGAGTTTGACCGAGTTGGACTTAGTGGCAGTGTGACAGGCGAATGACAGGGCAACACGTGGTAGGTTGGCAACATCTGGTTGGTCGAAGATAAAGGAGAGGTCTGAGCATGGTAAAGCCTTGGGTGAGCTCGGGTGAGCTCACTGCCATACCACGGCTGGGTCGGATGGAATCGGCGGTAGCGCGGTAAGGGCTCAGACAGGCTAGGAGCTCGGTTGTCCGAGTTGGACTTGACTGTCAGTGCCCAGCGAATGGATGGTGGACACGTGGCTTGGCTCAACATTTTGTTTGGCTAAAAGCCAAAAGCAGTTATTACTGCTGACTTAGGGTGGCGAACAGGAACCCGTTTAAGGTAAGAAGTTATTGCATGGGTGGCTCGAGGCAAAGGAGATCTGTGCAGATCAGTTGCGTGCCTGGTTGTTCGATGCATGAACCTGAGGGTCAGTGATTGGTTGGATCATTGAATGCGATGTATGGCTCAGCCATAGATATACATTAATATATGATAACCAAAAGGTGGTAGTGGAGGCAGCGCAGTTGAGAGAGACGAGAGAGTGTGTTGGAGTAGTATGCTAAGGCATTGGAACTACGAACACTCTATCTCTTGGATCTGATCGATGTAAACTTGCTATGAGACTGAGTGGTTGTGTTGGCCAAGAGGCTAGCTATGATAGTCAATTATGAGGAGCTGAAGGGAATCTACACTGTGTGTTGTGAAGGTGTTGGAACAGTGTAAAGGTTCTAGATTTGTGTTTCCTACCATTCTCTAGATGAACAAGATGTGACCCCTGTATTGGCTATGAGCCTAAGATTGTATTTTAATTGCTTTATGTTGCTGAATAATGGCTTGATCTTTTAAAGTGTGGGGTTTTTTACCCAAAAGGGTTTTCCCCACGTATATCTGTGTGTCATCATTTTTGTCTTTCATGGTTTTTTGTTTGTGTTGAATCTGTTATTGGTTTGCATTTACTTCTCTTAGAGGATCAATGGGGGATCAATTGTGCCTGTTTCCACTTTATGGCATGGTTGGTGTGTCTTTTTTGTGATTTTGGATTGAAATCACTAAGGCACTATTGTCTTAGATGCATATCTTGATGATAGACTGAATCTGAATCCCCAACAATCTCAATCATCATGAAGGTGCATTTAACTTGTCGACCCAGGGACATAAACTTGAAATGGGTTAGCACTGTATGTGCACTAAGGATCCAAAGTAGCCACATTCATCCTACAACTAAGAAAGACATAATGTTGAAAGTAAATTGCTTGGAATTAAATAACATAAGTGTTGAGCATCAACCAATAACTAGATTAAACTGAAATGATCACCTTGTTGAACGGTATGGCGAATGACCAGTTGTTGGAATCTTCCTTAATTGCATGCCTCTAAATATATATGCATGACAATGTTAGTGCACACAACAATTGCATATATGTAACTATCTTAAAGTGACAATCATTAATCCACATGTAAAATTAATATAGATAGTTCATATAGCATGTCAATGTCATTTAAAAATTATGAAAATAAGCTTATGCCCAATGTCTAAGGTTTTAAGGACCATAAACTAGGCTCATCACTCCCCCCAACCTAAGGTTTTGTTGGTCATCCAGTAGAGGAAGGTTTGTTATTTTGCTTGGTCAATACCTTGAAATTTGCAGCTATCAACTGTCCTACATCAATTTTTGTTGTGCGTGAATTAAGATCCTAACATAACCCTTGATGCTTGTCCAACCTGCTCCATCTCTGTCTCTCGTCAGCTATGTCATACCAGTAATATCTAAAATTTGGCACATGCCACAATAGGATAGCTGGTTGAAAAGTTAGTGGAAGCCAAAATTGTCCCTTTGTCCTTCCAATCTATACATATCTATCAACTCTCTTAAGTGTTGCAACATAGTTATGCATAGAGTGAGGCTCAACTTGTTTCAATTCATTAGTTAGGTTGTTCCACCTTTGTGACAGGTATCCCATTATAGATTCCCCTATGGTTTTTGTTACTTCCTCACATTCTTTATAAATTGCTTCTCTCTTAGACAAGATCCCATTTCCATAGCTTGGTCGGTAAAGAATTTTGTGCCAATCCCTGAAAATATCTCCAAGATTTTTAGACTCAACCTTGATGGATAGGGGAGCGTTGGATTCAATTTGCCTGTAAGTCTTGAATTGTTTTCCCCAACTGATTATGTTTTGTACCCAAGACACAAATGCCCTCAATTGGACATCTCCAACATACAACAATGGATTCCAATCATGGTCTTGGGTCACAATAAAATTATGGAAATATAATTCACTCAACAAATTCTTCATTTCAAGAGGGATCTCAATGGAAGGATTTAAACTTGAACCAATCCTTGCTAGTTTAAAAGAAAGATGCTTCTGCTTCAAATACAGAGCATAAACCCTTGGAGGAGTCTTGCACTCTAATATCTGAGGTACTAAGGTTGTCATATTATCCACCTTTCCTTTTAAATAATTAATTTCTTCATTCTTATTTGCAATCTCTTCATCTCTCTTCTGAATTTCCCTCTTTAGCCTACGTTTCTCCTCTTTCCATTCTTCTTCCCTTCTTTGTGTTTCTTTCCACGAGTTCATGGTTACCATATGCATTGAAAAATCAAAGGGCCTATGCATTCCTACCAAAAAAATTCCTGGCACTTTTGCTTGCTCTTCATAAAGCTCCAACTGTAGGGACTCTGTTTGTTCAACCAATTTTGGTTGCAGGGGTGTTGATTGTTCTCTCAATGCTAGCTACAGGACCTCTTGTTCTTGCTCTTGTTGCGGGAACTCTTGCTTCTCCTCTTGTTGTAGGAGCTCATGATTTTACTCATACACCTAGCTTCCGACTTGTTCTACGATGTCAACAAGATCTGCCAGCGTTATGTTTGATGCTTCCTCAAATGTGTCCTTTTCCTCGACATTTACCTTCCCTATTGGAGCTTCTGCATCCTCCCGTGATATTTCTCTAGGCTTTGGGCTTTCCTCAAAGGTTGGCCCAGTCGGTCTTGATTTTCTAGGAGGGCTTTCGTGTCTTTCTTTGGTTGCAGGAGGAACAGTTCCAGCCTTCTGTTTCTTAGAGCTTGACACTTTTCTTTCTGTCATTTTCTTTTTAACTTTTCCCTTCCTTATTTTTCCCTTATTCTTTTGTGCCCTATTTCTCATTAGGATTCCAAGAGGAACATCATCATTGGAATCTAGATATGAACTTTCTTTATCTGAATATTCTACCTCAAAAGAACTAATCTCTATGGTTTCTTTGGTTGTAGGAGGGTTTGCATTAGGGCTTGTTCCAGAAGTTGAGGCTCCAAGAGTGGCCCTAACATTGCTCATTCTCCTACTAACACTACGAGGTTGAGGCAAAACCCTAGGTCGCAAATGCTCTGGTCTAATTTGATCAATATTCAAGAATTATTCTCAAGTCATATTAGACACATCATGCAAAGACTTCTCAACTAATAATTTGATCAGATAATGGTGGGAAACAGAATTATCCCTACCTTTTTGGGTCTTGGCTGCCATGATTGAAAGAAGGTGGTATAGCATGTTTGGCACATTAATTCTTATCTTGTGCCTCATGTGATTGAAGAGTTTGAAATGCATAGAATGTAGATTCGACTAACGACCTTCACAGGTAATGTATTTCATAACATAAACAACTACTTGGTTCCATAGCTCGAGCAGAGATGTTCTCTTCACACCTTGTTTGTCCACACTCAATGGAGGGTCACCAGGTTCTATAAATTCAGCCCTAGATGACCTGGCATCTCTGGTAGCAGGGTAATGCTCACCATCGGTAGGCAACCCTGTAACTTATGTAATCCTTTCTTTAGTAGTTGTGACCTCCAACCATTTTACCGTGGCCTTTCCTTCAAACAATGTCTGGTTAAATTCCAACACAACGTCTTCACTAAAACCATTTAGCTTCAGGAAATAATCTAACCATCCACAGTTTCTGAACTTGGCTTGGCAAGGTGCATCCTGTAGCAATACATCATGAATTGTGGGTCAATTTTGAATTAACCCACCTCCCATTGTTCAATTGTCTACAATAAAACAACCGCTCTGCAAATTTTTCCTTCTTGCAATCTTCGTCTAAAATTCAAACTTCTCCTTCTTTCAACTTTGCTAAATTTTCAACACCAATGTCATTTGAATTTTATCTTTTTTGGCTTAAGATTATGACAGGAGCAATAAAGTAAATAAAGGAGTAATAAATGAAGGCTATGATGAGGAAGAATTGGTAGCGGTTGATGTTATTTCACACATGCGAGTTGTCGTCTCACTCAGAATTCAAATCGGCTCAATAATTTAAACTTTGCTGATGTGAACCGATATGGATAGACACGCAAACATGGAATTCACGCTTCCCCCCCAACCTAAATTTGCACATGTTTCCTCGCATGTGAGGTGGTAAAGATGATTTGATAGGGCAGGGAATAATTACATGCTATAGAGAATGTCCATATTAACATACATCAATTAAATGAATGTACTAAAAGATAATTAAGATATAACACATTGATGCACACATACCTAAATTCTTGGAAGATTTGTTGCAAAGATTATGGAGAAAGAACCAGTCACTTTTAAGAAATCAGTTGAGCAATTAATGAAAGTGGAGTGGAATGAGGTAAAATAGAATGAAGTGAAATGATGGTGGCATGATGGAAGAGAGAGAAAGGTGGAGATGGATGGGCGGATGGGTGAAGAAGTTGACCCCCAAAAAAGTGGATGTCTTTATTAGGACAAGTTACATACCTTGGTTAGCCAAAAGGAGGGACACTAGGTCCGCTCCCTTTGGCTGTAGGAAGTTTGGGTGTTACATGTTGAGTGAATTGTTGTAGGAAATCCTCTTTGGAATTTGGGGTGTGGTACAACCTCAGATAATGACCATTGACAAGCAGCTTAAATCTAACAGGTTCAATGGTAGTGAGCTGAACAACCCCATTGGGAAAGACTTCAACAACCTCATATGGTCCTAGCCACCTTGTCTGCAATTTTTTTGCATTATCTTAATACCTTGAGTCATAGACCAGTGCCCAATCACCTAGCTGGAATTTCTTTTCTTTTATGAATTTATCATGCCACTTTATTCTTTGATTCTGCACTACCTCTATGTGATGCAAGGTTGCCTTCCTCATCTCATCCAAATCATTCAGCTGGATGATTATATCCCTTTGTGCCTCAGAGATATCAATCCCCAAGTCTACTATAGTCCTAAGAGTCTTATACTCAAATTCAACGGGCATCATAGTTGTCTTTCCATACAACATCTCAAATGGAGTGAATCTAGTAGTTGTTTTCCAAGTAGTTCTATAGGCCCAAAAACCTTTTGGTAGTCTGCTTGCCCAATCCCTTCTATGGATAGCCATTGTTTTGGTCAAAATGGCTTCAATTTATTTTTTGATCACCTCAACTTGGTCATTGGCCTGGGGGTGATAAAGAGTAGACTTCATGTGCCTAATATTGCATGCATTGACCAGTGTTATAACAAGGGTTGAAGTGAATTGAGCCCCTTGATCAGTCATTATCTCTCTTGGAACCCCATACGGTGTGAAAATTTCCTCATAAAGAAATTTTGCAACCTTATTATCTCTTGCATGCTTCATGGCCTTAACTTATACACACTTGGTTACATAATCAGTGTATACCAAGATAAAGGATTTACCATTTGATGGAGGATCAATGGGTCCTACAAAGTCCAATCCCCACTTATCAAAAGGAGTGATTACTACCTGGGCGTAAAGTGGAATCTCATCAGATTTGGTTGGTCGGCCCATCCTTTGGCATCTATCACACTTCTTTGTATATCTCCCTGCATCCTTGTGGAGCGTGGGTTAGTAATATCATGTGTTCAAAATCTTCAGTGTTGTCCTATTGGCTGCAAAACTCCCTCCACATGGTACATTGTGACATGCATGCAAAATATCATATGTTTCATCTTCCCTCACACATCCTCATGACATGGTCTAGTCCAATGTAGAACAAACATCCAACAATCCATGAGAAAGGAAAATATTTTTCAATGAGTATCCTCCTCTCTTTTGGAGAGAAGTGAGGAGGAACTCTCCCTGTGACTAGATAATTAGCTATGTCATCATACCAGGGTGTTTACACACTGATGGAAAATAAATGCTCATCACGGAAAGATTCATCTATGACTTGATTGTCCTCTGATGTAGTCAACCTTGAGAGAAAGTCTGCAACAACATTGGCCTTCCTTGGTTTATCCATAATGGTTATGCCAAATTCCTGCATCAGCAATAACCATCTTGCTAGCCTACCTGAGATCAGGGGTTTATTCATGAGGTATCTAATGGTTGCATGATCGGTGTGCACAAAGATTTGGTAGCCTATTATGTAGTGCTTGAATTTTTTTAGGGCATAGATCGCTACTAACATTTCTTTTTTTGTCACTGTATAGTTGAATTTAGCTCCTTGTAGATTTTTGCTGACAAAAGAAATAGCATTTTCAATGGCTCCTTCTTTCCATCCTAAGATTGCTCCTATAGCATAGTCTGATGAATTTGTATGGATGTGAAAAGGAAACTCCCAATTAGGACCCTTGAGTACAGGAGCATGAGTTAAAGCTACTTTCAATTTAGAAAATGCCTTGTCACAGTCTTCTATCCATTGGAATTCAACATTTTTAGTTAGGATATTATACAATGGTGTTTCCATCTTGCTGAAGTCTTTGATGAACCTCCTAAATACCCTACATGTCCTCCTTCTCTTCCTTTTGTTTCACAGTTTCCAACCTCTAGGGAAATGGTGGTTCTGGTTCAATCTGCTTGATTGGGATTGGTTCAGGATTTTTAGGTGCACTTGGCTGAATGGGGACATTCATAGGCTCCTCTTCTTCCAAAGGAAACTCAGTGATAATGGGTGTGGAAGGAGTTGGAAAAGTAGTTCCTCAACACAAGTGGAGGTCACTTACACTCACAACATATGTAAGGAATTGATTTGGATTAGCAGAGTATATTGGTTGTTGTTGTGGTTTATTATTTGGGTTAGGTGTGGGTTGAGCTGGTAGTTGAGTAGGTTTAGGTGCATTTGGACTTGAACTGGCAAAATGAGGCATTATAGCAGGTTGTTGGGGCTGAGAAGGTGGTTGCATGTAATTGGTTGTCTAGTTTGGCCATTGTTGTTATCCCCTCCATTGATATGTTTGCTACTAGTTTCCTAAAGGTGGTTGCCAATTTCCTTGAAACTCCTGCCAATTCCCTTGAGGTTGTTGCCATTGGGGTAGATATTTTTGGTGATTGGGCCAAGAATTTGGATGGTCATTCCAAAGTTGTGGTGGGTATCCTCCATAATTGGATGGATATGGGGGTTTTCATTGGTCACCAGATGAATAAGAATTAAAATACGGCCCAACAAAAGATAGTGGATCTAGTGGCATACCCTGTCTTGGAGCCCATGGCCTCCTTTGTGCAACATAGTAGACTTGATCATCTTCACCCTAGATTGGCTTGAACTTGGGTGTCATCTTCTTGTTGTCATAATTAGCTATCATCTTGCATTTGTAGTCCTTCTTCTTTTGTCTGCAATGAGGGCAATATTTTGCCAACAAATTATCTCTGCCTCCTCTTGTTTCTTCTTGGCTTGAAGTGAATCCAGTTGAGTAGCCAGATTGTTTATGATGTCTTTCTTGAAGTCTGTCAGTAAGTGAGTAATCTCCATCCTTGAAACTCCACTAGTAGCTGACTTACCCATGGAGGATTGGTAAGCCCTCCCTTTCTTTGAAGCTAACCTAGAATAGTTATACATATCTTCTTGATATCCTTCCAAGGAACTTGGGTGATATCTCCTCCTCCCATCAGGTCCAAGGCATTTGTGCATCTATCATTAATTCCTCTTAAGAAAAGTAGCTTCTATGATTATTCATTGAGTGTATGGTGTGGAGATTTTTGTAGGCAAAAAAAAAAACCTTGAAATACAATCTTCCAGGCTCTCATCTTCCTTTTGTTGCATCCTAAAAATTTCATCTCATCTCATGTCATTGCCCTTGCAATACTCCTCGTATTTCTCAAGAAATTTTGTCTTCATGCCCTCCCAAGTCTCCACAGTATTTCTGCCTAGGCTCATGAACCATCTTAATGCAAATTCTTTCAAGGTGGCAGGGAATAACTTAAGCTTGTGGTCATCAGTGGTATAGTCATAACTCCTACAAAGTATATCAAAATCAAACAAGAATGTATCAGGATCTTCTGTGACAATTCCATAGAACTTAGGAAGGACTGAAGCAGGGATATTTTTAAGGTTGTCTACTTCATTTTGATGAGAAATGGGGAAAGGAAAATCTAGTTGGTTAGGTCTATTTATATTTGCATCACCCATGTCTGCCTAATAAAGTTCCAAAGCAAAGGGGTTCTCAATCAGATTTTGTTCTTTAGAGGAAACTTCAAAAGTGGTCAGATCTAGAAATGTATCAGTAAAGGGGTATGGCTCTTCTTCTTCTTCATCTCTTGGCAGGTTCTGATACTCAACTAGCCAAAATGGATCAGGACTGTTAGGAAGGAATCTCCCATGACCATCTCTCCTCCTCCCTCTATGCATACAGTATCAACTCAGTATCAACCAACTTACATAAAGAATTTGCAAACTAATAGGGGGTGATTACTTTCCTAACGAGGGGTGTACTAAGAAAAAACTTCTAGAAATACTACAGTAAGAAAAACTATCAATGACTCCAAAGAACTTCCTAGTTTGACATGAACCCCAACAAAAACGCCAAAAATGTCATTTAAAAGTTATGAAAATAAGCTTATGCCCAATTTCCAAGGTTTTAAGGAAATATCATAAAAGGATCAAAATCCAAGCATCAAAGTCTATTACAACTTTAGCAAATGGATAATAAACTCCTATAAAAAATGAGCCATAAATTAGGCTCATCACCTATGGAAAACCAACATAAGCACAAAATAACACACATGAAAAATGATATAAAGAGAAACAACAAGGCACAAGCATACACTGCCAAAGACAATGAGAAAATGAAAACGAAATAAAAGGTGTGGATCAATATTCAACCATTTGTCCATCGCGATGTGGATCAGATCTAGGTTGTTTTTCCAAAAAAATGCATGCTCACTCTGAGGAAATGAAACTCTAGGTTGTCCATTGGGTGAGTAATCCAAGAGGGTGAGACACATACACATGCGGCTGGTATGCGCCCACACACATACATGAGTGGCTAAGGGAAAGTCATGCCTCAGATCGGCTTCCCATCCAACCAAACCAAAGTTATACCTCTTGATAACTTTCATAAGGCTCCACACAAAAATGAACTTTCAACTTCATGAGGCAAGCAAAGCTTCTTATGCTTGGAACTCATGAACAAACAAGATGGCTCCACAAGCATGCAAAGTGTGTTATGCAAGGTGGCCATATAATTGAAAATGCAAATGCAACAATAGGGAACGTTCAAAGGAGTCTTACTTAGTTCATGTGAGATCTTTAACTTAGGGAACATTGTGCCTAATGTATCCAAGAGAGGACCAATCAAATAATATAAGATTCACACCTTAGGGGATGCAATGTGTCCCATCAAACCACTAAGAGGAATATAATATGCTAAGAGAGATCGCGCTCTCGAGGAACATCACATTCAATGTCAACCACAAAGCAAAAAATGCATCGTATGAAGTAAGAAGACTACACAATGAAACATGAGAAATGCAAAAATAATAATTCCAATGTATGCCCCCACTTTAAAGTAATTGCTAAACACCATGCTATGAGAAATTACTTAAAAGTAGCAAATGATAAGTGCTAACAATAAACAAGACACGAGAGCTAACTTGGAAAGCCCTATGCCAAGTCATATGTTTTCAAATGAAGCTACATCATGCAAAAGCAAGGGGAGGGGTTGCTCCCAAAATGAAACTCCAAACACACATAAGGGATTTATGGATTTGGGGTCAGTATGTTCTTGCTACAATGTTATTAGAGAGCTCGGAACTGTCATCATTCCCCAAATACTCATAGAACAAGAAGAATGGCATGAAGAGAGCGAAAACAAAGAAAAATCCTTTTGGGTCAACATGGAAGAGACCTAAATGTCTTGACGCCTTGTGTCATCCCCAAAAGGAAAACACAAGACAAATGAAAAAGATAAAGGAAAATCTTTTGGGTCAAGATGGAAGAGACATAAATGTCTTGACGTCTCGCAACATCCCTAAAAGAAAAACACAAGACAAATGAAAAAGAAAAAATCTTAAAGATTTATGACATAGAGAAGAATGTAGGTACAAATAGAGGAATACCAAAAAGAGAGAGATACATCAAACAAAATAGTACAGTGGATCAAATTACACACATCCAATCACACAAAAGAAAAAGAAATAATGCAAAAGACTAGTAAGGCGCATGCGATTCAACCTAAAGTAGGTCATCTACATCCCAATCATGTTCATTGTATACTGAAGGCAGACAACTAGCTAAAGGAACAATAGCAAGTTTCAAACTATGGCCATCACCAAGTTCAACACTCTTATTAGGAGAATTATTGTTTAGGCTCATGGAAGAGGAAAACAATGTATTCAATTCATTATGCACTTCATCGTCAATATTTGCAATCTCATCATTGTCATCCAAGTTAATCACAATAGGAGGTCGGATGGTAATGTATAAAGAAGGATTTAGCTCTTGTTTCGGTAGTGCTATAAGATGTTTTTGTTGTTGTGAAGGGGGAGACTCATCATGCATTGCTTCAATCAAGTTTGGATTTTGATTTTCTTTGTTTATTTCTTCATTTAACTTTCGAGCAATTGCACGATGTCTACGCCCACGCTCTCTAGCACCTCTATTTCTTTTAGTTCGATTTTCAAGTTGTGTTTGTGTAGGAGTGGGGTGGTCAACCATGGGTTTCTTTTCTTCCCTAGGGGGAGGGACGAAAGAAACCATGGAAGGTTGTTCAACCACTTTATCTTTAACTTTGTAAACTTGTTTGATTCTAGGAGGCGTGATAGGATTGTTTTTGTTATGTTTTGGTCTTTTTTAGGAAGTAGGAAAAGGATATATCTTAGGTTGGTATTGGTTGTTTGGCATGTCTTTTGGTTCAATCATGGTTTCACCAAGGATGGTAGGCTCAGTCATGGTTTGAGGCATGTTTTGAAGGGATAATTTTGCTATGCATTTCACCTTGAATTTTTTGTAGGAATTGAAAAAGAAGTCTTCTCAAGGTTTGATAGGTTCCATAGGCTCAGGCCAAAATAAATATAAGGAAAATTTTCTGCAAGAAGACAAAGGGTTAAAGCCACTATGATGCATAGTGAAAATTTCATTTTCAAAGGAAAACTTTAAGCATTTATGTACAACCTAAGGGATGAAATTCATGGAGTGAAGTCATGGATAGCCTAGCTTCATACGAAATTGATCCAACGTTGATATGATGGAGAATGAGACATCTAGTGTTTTCGGTCCTATTTGTAAAGGAAGGGTGATCAATCCCATCGTAGGGCAAGCAAAACTATTATGCATCTTGATCCATGCTTTTGGTTTATCATATATTTCTTGATAGAGCTCATGCACAAGTAAGAATTCTTCAGTGATCACATTCTCTCCATAGACGAAATCTATTAATATCCCATTGGTGGGTTTGTCATAGATTCAACTGTCTATGTAAAGAGGACCATCGGGTGCATGTTTAAGTATATCTTGTGAGGAGAAAGAAATATCAAGAGGCTTTTTAGTTCAGACCTTACAAGCTATGACTTCAATCAATCCAACCATATCATCCATAGGATCAATATCTAAAGGATCGTTTTGGACAGTATCATTGTTATCGTCATCTTTGTCAACATTCATCACATCATTCTTTTTAGTTTCACTAGCTTTGAAAAATGAAATATTATGATTAGGCATAGGGTTGGTGAAGATTTGCAAGTTTTGGTTAGGAGGGACAACGGACTTATTTCCTTGATCACTAACACCTCCAACTAAAAGTCGACCGGAATCAATGAGGTCTTGCACAAGATGTTTAAGACGTTTACAATGTTATGTATTGTGTCTATTTTGTCGGTGGTAATGACAATAAGAGTTTGGTCTATATTTTGCGGGTAATGGTTTATTAGGATCGAGTTTAATGGGGGAAAGGTAATCATCTTCTGGTCTAAGATTTGTGACATGGTGTTATGAAGGGTATTGGGCAAGGGAGTGAATTGTCTTTTCGAGTCCCCATAGTTAAAGGGTATTTTCTCTTTTACACCAACTACTTGGGTATCGACATGTTGAGTTGTTTGTTGAGGGGAATTAAGTTGAAGGAAGCCTTTATTTTATTTTCTAAAAGGTTGATAGTTGTTTTGATTTGCAAACTCGAACTTCTCAGTTCAACTAGATGTGAATTTTGCATCACAACTATTGAATGGGTTTTGATAATGACAAAGGGTAGTACATAAGTGCATGAAGGAGGGGAATTTCATCATGGTAAGCTTACCTTGTATCTTACTTTACAAATTATCTATGAACATATTTTGAAGGTGAGGATCAAGAACCTTTACATCGATTTGGGAATAAAGCGGTTGATAGCGTGAAATAAAGTCTATAATCTTTTCCTCTTCTTTTTTCTTACATATCATCAAATCGGCCAAGGTCATCTTAGGAATCATATGCACTTGGAAATGGTTGATAAATGCCTCAAAAATTTCATTGAATGAATGAATTGAGTTGTTTGGTAATGAAGAAAACCATTCTAAGATAGCATCCTTCAAGGATCTAGGGAAAAGTTTAGTCAAGAGTTTGTCGTCAAGAATAAAGTCACTACATAAGGCGGTATAAACAGAAACATGGTTAGAAGTATCTACTTTCCCTCCATATTTCTTGAATCTAGGCTCCTCTACACCTTGTGGCATCGATGTTCGCAATATCTCCAAGGACAAGGTATCATAATTTTTGGATGTTGTGGTTGTGTTGTTGATATGTGGTTGTCATTGATGTCAACAATATTAGTATTGGTGTCTTGAAGGCTATATATGTCGAGGATATTGAGAAAATTATAATAAATATGTTGAAGGTTGTCTGTGAAGCTGTGAAGTTCAGTGTGGTGGAAAATTTAGTATGTTGGTATTTAGAAGTTGTGCTTTAAAGGGTTTGTTTTTGAGCCTATCTAGTTTATACTCAGAAATTTTTAGAGGTGTGCATCAAGATTGGAGAAAGTTGTGAGTTTTTGTGTTCCTACAATTATTCTATTACTGTAGCTGATGTTTCTAGAAGAAGATAATGTGATTCTAGTAATTTTAGTTGTTGTGTATGCTCTTGCAATATTCATTGATGTTACTAGATTGTGCTCTATCATTTTTGCACGTTCGCATTGATTGGTGTGATCGTGATTGAATATTTTTCCTTTGTATGTTTGGGTTTTCATGTTCTTGGCCGACATGATGGTTGCAGTGTGTTGTGGATCCTCGTGGATTAATTTTTGAATGCTTGGTGCACTCGAGGATATTTTTTTAGGTCTTCATTATGTTGTGACCGACTTCGGTTGGTGCGCATTGGTATTTTTTCATGAATTGGGCCAACAGTTTGAATTAATTTATTCTTTTATTTCTGGTCGACAAAGTTGTTGATGTAATTCCATGAAGCAGATATATAAGAGTGATTATTTTATTCATTTGAATATGTATGTGTGTGAAGTGTGCATGCAAAGTATATGTGCGAATAAAGATCAGATCATTCAATTATAGAGCAGATTGTGAAGAAGTTTGAGAGAAGTGTGAAGAAGTGTTTCTGTGCCTAACTGGAACTGTTATCAGGCTTGTGAAGAAGCTAATTTCTCAGTTCAACATTTTCATATGGATTTAATCTGAAATTTTTATGTAAGACAGTGTGTCTTCTTTGAGTAGTGAGCTCTAGGCAGTGTGTCTGAATGCATGTGCATTCCTTATTCATTTTCCTTATACTTTTAACAGGGTATAACTTTTGGATTAACCTCCACCGTGGTTTTTCCCCTAACAGGGTTTCCACACAAAAATATTGGTGTCATGTACTTTTGATGTGTTGTTGATTCATGCTTTCACTGTTATTTATCAAATATGGAATTAAAGGTTAATAAGGTTAAATAAGTTTTAAATTTTGTGACAACTGATTCACCCCCCCCCCCTCTCAGTTGTCTATCCTTGTTTTGCCAACAATTGGTATCAAAGTAGGTTCCTCTAAAGAAGTTTAATAGCTTGAGGTGATACGAGATGGCATCATACAAGAAGGACAATCCTAGATTCGATGGAACAAACTACTCTCTATGGAAGGCTAGAATGGAGTGTCATTTGAAGTGCATTGGTGAATCCTTCTGGAAGATTACAAAGAACAAATATATTATTCCTCAGAATGGTCCCTCTACACCTGATGAGATCAAAGAAGTTGAAACAAATATCAGGGCTATAGAAGCATTATTGAGTGCTCTGATAGATTCAGAGATGATAAATGTGATGGGTCTGAAAACAACATATGAGATCTGGAAGAAGTTGGAAACATTGTATGAAGGAGATGCACAAGTGAAAGTTGCTAAGCTACAAAGTTTGAAAGGAAAGTGGGAAAACCTGAAAATGAGCGAAGATGAAAACATTATTTTTTTCATGCAAAAAGTAAATGAACTAGTGATGGGTATTAGATGTGTTGATGGAATCTTGGATGAAGAAGATATTGTAGCTAAACTGCTCAAATTATTGCCTACCTCTTACAAAACAAAAGCTCATGCCATTGAAGAGCTCAGGACAATAACAAATATGACAAGAGATATGTTGATTGGTGAGCTTGCTGCCTTTGAATTGAGTAAATTTGGTGAATCTACCCCTAAGACATAATCTGCATTCAAAACTATTATATTCGGAAGAAACCAATAGAGATATGATCTGGGAGAAAGTTCCAAAAAGACATTCAAATATGAAGATGAGATGAAACATATTGACGATGAAGAAAGAGAGTTAGAAGAGCTGGAAGCATTGATTGTGAAAAGAGAAGCCAGAGGACAAGGTAAGTATAAAGGAAAGTTACCTATTAAATGTTTCTCTTGCAATAAGATAGGTCATTTTACATCACGGTGTCCTGAAAGAGTTCCTAGGTTCAAACTTGACAAGCCTAGATTTAAAAAGAAATTTTATTATGATGAAGAAGGTGTTACTAATGATGAATCTGATAAAGAAAATGGAAATGAAGATGGATGAGTATTCATTGCTATCAAGGAAAATGGTCTTGTGTCCACTGAATCTGCTAATGATAAGAATGTTGAGAAATCTCTTGTAGCCAAAATTGAAGAAAAATATGAGTAGGTGATTGACAGTGGATGCTCACATCAGATGACTAGTGACAAAAGCAAGTTTCTAAGCTTGGATAAATATGACGGTGGTGTTGTAAGATTTGGAGACAACAATGCTAGTGTGATTTGTGACAGAGGCACTATTTCTCTTGGTGGTAAATATAATATTGATGATTTCCTTTATTTAGAAGGATTGAAGCATAATTTGTTGAGTGTTGGACAGATGGTCGAAAAGGGATACAATTGTCAGTTCAAAGATGGAAAATGAAGGATACTGGGAAGTTCTAGAAATATGATTGCTTTAGGTACAAAAAAAAGAGGTAACATTTTTCACCTGAGTGGTGCTAGTGAAAGTTGCTTAATTTCTCAAGTTGATGTAAGTTGGTTATGGAATAGAAGGCTATGTCATGTGAATTTTGATAACATTTTCAAAGTAAGCTCCACTCAAGCAGTTAGAGATCTTCCTAAGCTAGTGAAGCCTACTAACACCATATGCAAGGAATGCCAGATAGGAAAGCAGACTACAATTTCTTTTCGGAGAAAAAAACATTATTCTAATGGAGTACTGGAGCTGGTGCATATTGATCTATGTGGTCCCTCTAGAATCAGAAGTCTACAAGGAGAAAGGTACTTTATGTTGCTTATTGAAGATTACTCTAGGATGATATGGGTTGCTTTCTTGAGAGAAAAACATGAAGCGTTAGAAAAGTTCAAAAGTTTCAAAGCTATGGCCGAGAATGAGACAGGTTTGAAGATTAAATGCTTAAGGTTAGACAGAGGTGGTGAGTTCACTTCCTGGGAGTTCAATTCTTTCTGTGAAGAGCATGGAATCAAAAGATAGATATATGCTCCCCAGACTCCTCAACAAAACAAAGTTGTTGAGAGAAAGAAAAAAACAATTCTAGATGCTACTAGAACTATGATGTTGGAAGGTAATGTTCCTCATATCTATTGGAGAGAAGTTGTAAGCACTATTGTATATACTATTAACCAAGTAAATGTCAATGGTAATTCTGGTAAGACTCCTTTCGAGCCGTGGTTTGGTTATAAACCTATTGTTAAATATTTCAAAATCTTTCGAAATAGATGTTATATCAAGACAGATGAAGATATAGGCAAGTTTGATGCTAGGAGTGATGAAGAAATTTTTCTGGGTTACTCTACTAAGAGCAAGGCCTACCGGTGCTATAATAGAAGATTGAGGAAAATGGTTGGAAGTGCAAATGTCAAAGTTGATGAAGACACTACTAGATCAACTAGATACTGTGGATATGATTCAGATGACCAACATGATAATACTAATAATGGAAAGAATGCTCAGACACAAAATCAAGTTAAAATTACTCCGATAAATCAACAGAATCAAGAAGGAGAAGCTAGTGGAAGCGTAGAAGAAATAATAGAAGAAATAGAAGTTCGAGAGAATCCAAAAGTTTCGAGGTATGAAAAGCTAGATCATTCTAAAGATTAGATTATAGGAGATAAGAACAAAGGTGTGCAAAATAGAAGAAGAATTGTAGAAGAGTTGTCTGATTTCCAAGACTAAGCCCAACAATGTCAATGAAGCATGCAAAGATGAATATTGGATGGAAGCAATGAAGGAAGAAATAATGTAGATAGAGAAAAATGACACATGGATTCTTGTTCCTAGACCTCAAGATAAAAATGTGATTGGAACCAAATGGGTCTTTCAGAATAAGTTGAATGAACAAGGTGAAGTGGTCAGGAATAAAGCAAGACTGGTATGTAAAGGGTACTCACAGATGGAAGGTTTTGATTTTGAAGAAACCTTTGCCCCTGTTGCTAGAATTTAAGCTATAAGATTATTTCTTGCTCATGCTGCTTTTAAGAACTACAAAGTCTATCAAATGGATGTAAAGTCAACATTTCTAAATGGTGAGCTAGAAGAAGAAGTATATGTTGAGCAACCAAATGGATTTCAACTGACTGATAAAGGAGATATGGTTTTTTGATTGAAGAAAGCATTGTATGGACTCAAGCAAGCCCCTAGATCCTGGTATACTAAACTGGATAAATACTTGTTGAAGCTTGGATTCAATAAAGGTACTACTGACAATAATTTGTATTTTAAGATGGATCAAGATAAAGAGTTGATTATTGAAGTCTTTGTTGATGACTTCATTTTTGAAGGTGATGATGACTTATGTATGAATTTTGCTGATGAAACGAAAATTGAGTTTGAGATGTCAATGATTGGAGAGCTTAAATTCTTTTTGGGATTGCAAATTACTTAGTTAGACAATGGAATCTTTATATCTCAATCCAAATATGTAAGAGAGTTACTGAAAAAGTTTGGCATGGAAGACTCAAAGCCAGTTGGTACACCCATGGTAACTGGATGCAAGTTAACACAAAATGATGATTCTCCTAAGGAAAATCAAACAAGATACATGTCAATGATCAGTGGATTACTTTATTTGACTCAGACCAAACTAGACATCATGAATTTTGTATGTATGGTTGCTAGATATCAAGTTGATCCAAAGGAATCTCATGTGACTTTTGTAAAGAGAATTTTTAGATACTTGAAAGGGACAGTTGATTTTGGTCTTTGGTATCCTAAGATGATGATCTTACCTTGAGTGCCTTTACTGATGTAGATTGGGTAGGAGATGTGGATGACATGAAAAGTACTCGTGGTGGTGCCTTCTTCTTGGGGAAGAAGTTGGTGTCTTGGTTAAGTAAAAAGCAGAATTTCATTTCCTTATCTACTGTTGAGGTAGAATATATTTTTGTTGCAAACAATTGTACTCAAGTAATATGGATGAAGCAAATGCTGAGAGATATTATAATTGAGTATGATGAGTCTATTGCTATATTTTTTGATAATTCAAGTGCCATAAACATTTCCAAGAATCAGGTGTTGCATTCAAAGACAAAACATATATCTATCAAATATCACTTTTTGAGAGACAAAGTGAGTGATAAAGAAGTCAGACTGGAGTATGTGCCTACTAACCTTGTATTTATACTTTTTAATCCCAAATTTCTCAAAAATACAACACTACAAGCCGACATTAGATCTAGGAGAATAAAATCCCACCAAGAATTTGAATTAAATTTGATTTTGGGCCACATGGGACTCATACGCCAGAAGTGGCATATGAGTCCCATTAGGCATTAATTATGGGACACTTTTTCAAAATTTCTTAGAATGATGTAAATCATGATTGGAGCCCAAAAACCTAAGTGGGACTCATACGCCCAAGGTGGCGTATGAGTCCCAGATCACCAAATTTAGGCCACACAACCTAAAAATACATGAATTATAATTGGATGTTGGTTTATGTTGGAATTATCCTTGAAAAGATGCATTAATTAAGGCTTGTGGATGTGAAATAAGGCCAATTAAGGCATAAAGAAGCCAAATTATTAGTGAAAACCCTAAAAAAGTGTGAAAGTGTGTTACAACACTTGACAACACCTTAAATAAGGTACAATTAAGTTCATTTAGCTCACAAGGGCCCAAGACCTA
This sequence comes from Sequoiadendron giganteum, assembly GCA_007115665.2. Taxonomy (NCBI): domain Eukaryota; kingdom Viridiplantae; phylum Streptophyta; class Pinopsida; order Cupressales; family Cupressaceae; genus Sequoiadendron; species Sequoiadendron giganteum. Next base: position 56,305,075 of record CM021103.1, read on the forward strand.
ATGTGAACATGTCAAACACATTACAACACTAAATCAAGACAATATTATGCTTAATTTAACAAGGAGGGCCCAAACAAGAAAGGAAAAGTAAAGGGATACTTTTTCCATTGCCACAGTATGATATATATATATAATTTATTAAGTATTCTTGAATAATTTTTTAAGAAGGAGAGATTAATTATAAAAGTAAAGGGAACAAACAAAAATAGGATTTAGTTTTGTACCTAAACACTAATTAAATAATTAATTAATAAATAACTAAAAACTAATCCCAAACTAACTAATGATACCTTAAATATGAGTCTCCTCAACTATTTTCCCTTTTCTCTTTAAAAATTGTTTTTCACATGTGTAATGTTATTTCTTGATTTCCTCCATTTTATTGTTGTTTGCAAAAGAAAAGATTTTATAAAATTTTATGTTGTAGGTTAACAAGAGGAAGAAGATGGAAGAAACATATTTCAACTCTCTTGTCTTCATGAAACCTACTTGGTTCCACTCAATTTGGTTTTTTCAATTTGTTGTTTTAATTTTAAAGTAGGTGACAATAATGTTTTAATCATAAATTTTATTTGGTGTACTCGGTTTCTTCGATTTTTGGATATGTTCTACAAAATCTTTATTTTCATAAACCCTTTAAATTCTATGAGCTCAAACTATTTATTCCATTATTTGTGATCAGATATGTAAGACTATTTTCAACAGATTTTAATTGTGAAAAAGGATGCCAATGTTTTCTTAATAAATCATAATTGGTGATTTGGGTTAATACAAATTTTTAATATGTTTTTTTGAGATTAATAATTTAAAAACTCATTAAATTTTATCTTTCAATATCACATGGATCAGTTCCTGTGATCAAATTTTTGAATCTACTTTAAATCAGTTTATTGTTTTGGATAGGGGCAACAATGTTGTAATCCTCAACAATTGATTAATCAAGTGAGTTAGGATGAGTATTTGATATTGTTTTTTCATTTACCTTTACATAAGAGGAATTAATTTACTCCAATAGAATTTTATTCCTTCTTAGACTTTCTCAACAAGTTAGGAATTTTTCCATCCAAGACATAATCTCTTATATTCCCTTAAAGATTTACACCAACATTCATTTCTTTATATCAAGGGATTGAAACACACCTATTGTCTTCTTTGAATTTACAAATATAATTAAAAATGTAAACACAATTCTAAATTGAACCAATCACCATACCCAACAATTACTTTTCCTAAAACTCTACTATTTAGAACTTGAAGCTTTTTCCCAATTCTCAAGACTCGTGCCTATTTCTAGAATCCTAACTTTCATAGAACTCCCATTGATTCCAACTTTGGTATATATGCACTTGAAAATAAGAATTCAAAAAAATATATATATGGCCACAAGCTCTCCTCCCAACCATAGGATTTATTTTTAATCTACCCTCAAGCTCTAAGGGTCACATAGCTTTCCCTTATATACACCATCACTATTCACAAGGGTTCCTTAAACAAATTACACATAATACTATGCACAATTTGAAAACACACATACTATAATTCATCACCCTATCCCTTAAATAAATACTCATATAAAGAGATACTAAAACAAGATGGAACTCCACAAGACAATACCAAATACACAATTTCAACAAATACCACAAAATGATCTAGCATTGAATTGCACATAAAATTAAAAGCATAAACAATATTCCTTAACATATAAACAAAGATCTACAAAAGGGTAGACCTTACCAAACAAGAGAAAATCCAAAAGTGGTAATGAGGAGAATGCTTAAACTTGATGCAAAACTCAATCATGCTATTGGACCTTGATCTTGATAGTCATATTATGGATTCCTCCAGTGCTACCAAATATAAATCTACGCATCCCAATATGTGACATCTTGTTAGATAAATTTTAATTTAGGAATATATGAGGAGAATGCTTAAACTTGATGCAAAACTCAATCATGCTATTGGACCTTGATCTTGACAGTCATATTATGGATTCCTCCAGTGCTACCAAATATAAATCTACATATCCCAATATGTGACATCTTGTTAGATAAATTTTAAATTAGGAATATGCCTATGATATGCTTTTGTATTAGAATATTCTATGAAAGCAAATCTTGACCATCAATTATGAATGATTCCCAATAATGAGATTGTAATTAAATTTTTGAAAGCTTTCTAGTAATTATACATTTGTATGAGAAAACAATTATTGATAGTTATGAAATTATGCAATAAAGAATTATTATTGTCTAAATTTCCTTCATGGTTTCTTGTCAGTAGTGGATTTTTTATTTTGAATTAAAGTGAATAGTATTTTATTAGTGTTTGGTTTAGGTTGTTTCCAACTTGCTAATTGTTCATTGTGATGTATGATAATCTAAACTCCTTCATTTCTTGTTATGAAATACATCATTGAATTTCATCATTTTTTGAGTATTTGATGATTCTTTTTATAACTTAAAAACCCATTGAACACTTCCTTTATAATACTATAATAAAGTCTAGTTTAATAAATGATAGTTAATTAAGCATATATCTACCTGTTCACATAATAATTCTAATGAACATCTAAATTTAGGATTTATTAACCCTTTTCTTTCTCGAACATTTCTTTTCATAAATAAATTTAAATCTACAATCAACATTGATACAATTGAAGATAAGATGAAATATAGTGTTTAGGATTTGAATATACAAATTATGTCATTATTTTCTAAATCTAATCCTAATGAGGAGGTTGCCTTTTTGGTTGAATTTTTCTTAAGATCCACCTTTTTCTCCTTCCAAGGTGTTATCTATAAGCAAGTTGATGGTGTGGCCATGGGCTCTCCCCTTTCCCCTATCATTGCTAATATTTACATGGAGCACTTCGAAGAAATGACTCTCCACTCCTTCTCGCTCAAGCCTAGGTGGTGGAAGCATTATGTTGATGACACCAACGTTTGTTGGCCTCATGGCTTGGAAAATTTGGAAGAATTCCATGCCCACCTAAATAGCATAGCTCCTTGCATTTCTTTCACCAAGGAGATTGAATCAAACAACCAACTCCCCTTTCTTGACATCTTGCTTATCAAAAAACCGGATGGTTCCCTTGGTAGAAGTGTGTTCCGCAAGGCTACCCACATAGATCTCTACCTCCATTCTTCTTCTCATCACCACCCTAGCCAAATAAGTGGGGTCCTTAAAACCCTAGCATTAAGGGCCTACAAGATTTGTGATGAGGAAAACTTAAATATTGAGTTGACCCACTTGCATCAGGTTTTCAAATCAAATGGGTACTCAAGTAAGAAAATATCTAGAGCCTTCAACCAAGCTAAGGCGAGTTTATTTTCCATCACCAAACCCACCTATCACTTTGACCTCCTGTGTGCTTCCCTTCTTTATATTGAGGGCATATCCCAAAAAATCTCAAAGATCCTCCTTAAAAAGGGCCTCCATTACGCGTTCAAGCCTTTTGCAACTTTGAGAAATCGTATCCCATCCCTCAAAGACTCCAAGGACATCTTCCTCGACTCAGGAGTTTATAAGGTTGTTTTCTTATGTGACACTCCTTATATAGGGGAAACTGGTCACTCATTTAGCACCAGAATCAAAGAGCATAGTGTTGATATCAGACATGAGCGTGTTGTCAAATCAGCCCTAGCCGACCACTCCTCTTCTACTAAACACCATATATGTTTAGAAAACACCAAAATCCTATTCAAAGAGCATAGTGTTGATATCAGACATGAGCGTGTTGTCAAATTCGCCATAGCCGACCACTCCTCTTCTACTAAACACCATATATAATTTAATTTTCAAGATTATTTTTCATCAATATTTTTATTTTATTTTTAATTTCATTTGTCTCATACATATATATAAATACTTGTATATATATATATGAGTCAATTTTATTTAAATATAAATATGAGACATTTTATAATTTTGATTGAATATTTAAAATGAGCTATGTAATTTCCAAAATTAAATTTGATCAAATTTCATTTTATTTTTATTTTTATTTAATTTGTCTCATACTTAAAAGGATTTTTTTCTCATAGCTTTTTTATTGAACTTTTTAATTTTCTTTATGTAGTCTTCTAAATTCGTTTTGTATCCTTTTAATTGAATGTCTATTGGTCCAAGTGGCCTATTGGTTATTTACTTTTGTCCTTGCTATGTGTGCCACCTCTCTCTCCCTCATCCTTTCTCTTGGCCTCTTTTAGCTAGTTATTAGCCTGCAACTTATCATTTTTCTCCTTGAGCTCTCAACTATCATGATGATGGATCACAGAGTGTGATCCGAAACGTTGATGCAAAAATTCCTACACAATCAAATCCAGAAATCATCTATAACAATAATCTATATGAATTGTGGAAACTCGATATCATTAATCTAATCCTACTTTCAAATTCCAATACATAAATTCTTTTATGTAAACGACATTCACAATAAACAACTAAAATATATACATATCAAGACCTAACAAATGAAACCTTGGAACAATTGAATCACTTATTTTTACACTTAATACTTTAATACATCCTTTATTAATACCTTACATTGCTTAAATCAAAACCATATATATATATATATATATAACTAGAATCCTCTATTTTATAGTATCACCAGGGACAAGGAATGCACGGATATACAAGAGCTTATTTTTTGTTTTATAAGCTTATACTTATATTTGAGAGGTCATTCAACGGTATTTTTTTAATAGTACACTTAACTTCTAAAAAGTCCAAATTGAATTTGAATTTGAAAATGTAATTTGACTATTGTTGTGAACACCAACGCTTTTCTCGTGCCGCTTATCTTGCCGCTGTTCTCTAACGGATGTCTCTCACTTTGAATTGTATTGTAAGTCTCGATCCTTCCATCTCTAATTATCTTATCTTTTAACTCTTCCCAAAAATGCTCTATTTTAAAAGAATGATCTTCTCAATGGAATATGCCTTTAAATTTTAATTAGTTTCATAGGCCTATAGGACTTTACGCTAGAAGATTCTTAGGATCCTTTTTTAACCTAGTTGTGGCTTAGCGCTTAAAACGAGGCACCCTCACCGACTTTCAAAATGCACACTTTAAGAGGGGATGGAAATAAATACTCTCAATATAAATATTTAGGGCAAATTAATTAAATAATATTAATAAATATTAAATTTGAGAATTTAAAATTGTTTTTTTAATTTATTACATAAATACAAGAAGTGAGGTGTACTTAGTTTTTGATGTAATAAGAAAATGTTTAGTTGTAGATTATGTTATGTGATTTTTCTTAATCATCAATTATTATATCTGTTGTAGTATTGCTATCAGTATTCAACCGTGTAGTTTGGAGTCAAACTCATTGACCCATGTTTCAATACTTTCTACTTATCTTTAGATCTGTATCATATAATCTTAAATACACTCTAAAATATTATGTTTTATGTTTTATGTTCTAGTTCAATCTTACACCTACAATCTTTGTCCCTACACTTGTGGTTTTAGATTTTTCATATTATTTAAATTTATAATATACGACCTTGAATCTACACCCTAATTTTTATAGAAAGATGTCCACCTCTAACAATCCAGCCAAATTGGTGCTAAAAAGTATCAATATAGTTTGCTATGCTAGGAGAGGAAGATGACTAGTTTCCTACCTTTTGCTTCAACAGGTTACAAAATTGGCCAATTTGATATAACTTTTGTCCACTATTCATTCTATGATAATTATGTTCAATCTCAGGATAATCAAATGAAGTAGATGTTGTATGAATTATAAGAGGTTTTTGCATAGGTGGGTCAAGTATTACATGTAGTACTATAGGGCCATTCTTAGGTGTATCAAGTGTTACTTGAAACACAAAAGGTTTTAGGATATAAACAAAGAAGGAACAAAACCATGCCTAGGTTGGGAAATATGAAAATCCAATGGCCTTATAGGGGGTGATTTTAGGTGATGCAATATTGATAATAGGTCAATCGAACAACTAGTTAATGAATGCATAGAGTACACAATGAGGAGCAAAATTATATTCTTATGGAGACAAAGAAAAACATGGATTTTATTCACTCATATAAAAGTTACAAATTACAACTCATATAATACCTATTCATAAGGAGATTACATGCAAAATCTCTCTACACAATGTATTAAAACCCTTTTTTATTCTTTAACACGATAGAAGGCATGCCAACTCTATCACTAAGCTCCTTGCAACCTCTGTTGATTTCTCTCTAATGTCAATCTTATTAGCTCTTTGATCTTCTAGATCCAACACATTATAAATAAAATCAACAAAATTCAATCTACCTTCCAAGGTAAAACCCATTACTATGCCCAAGATAGGAATGAGTTTCAAGACACCATGAATTTTTCTTCTCAATCATGGATTGGCTTCATAATATGTTTCCTAGTTATTGGTGGTTTGCTTTATTTTTTCCACATTAGAAAATTCAAAGTTGTACATGCAACACCCTTTGTGCAAAGCTCAAATGTTGTGCATAAACTCTCAAGTCAACTAAACCATATGAGTGTGCCCACAGATAGAAATTTTTTATACACAATTAAATATTTGCATGTGAAGCTATACAAACACTACATAATAAAAACACTCATGTGTATGTGTATCAATATTTAAAAGGTTCCTCCCACATGAACCACAACTTTTGTCCAAACTTGCACATAAAACATAAGACATGCAAATAAATAAATAATTTGTATGAAATAAATGTTTTTGGGAATGCAAGATTGTGTGGCCCTTGAGATGCTCCTACATCAACAAGCCATGTGAATATCAAGTAAAGGGGTGGAGAAATATCTAACAACGTAGCATGAGATGAAATAGACAAGTCTGTAATATCCTTAATTGCATTAGAGCAAGAAAATACTCAATAAAACCATGTTTCAATATATTATAAATTATAAGTAGTACAAGATAAATCAAACAATTGCAATGCCTTATTAATTGAAGGTAATCCCACAATACTCGTTTACAATTTTTGGCCAAATTGGACTTTGAACTGAATTTGTTTAACTAAATCTTCACTTTTGGGCACCTATAGTGGCTAAACCATGAGGAATTTGAAGATGATGCAAACTAGTGATTTGTGACATTTTGTCTGTAGATTCTAAATATATATTTTTTAAAAAATTTGGAATCACATTGCACTTCTTTTTACATCTCCTTCAAAAACTAGTTTTTAACAGTAAACACCATTTTTAAAGAGTGACGTTGCTAGCTAACACATAACTTTTTTTCTATGAAGGATAAAATTCTATTTTTTTCGAATTTAGATTCGTAACTAGGATATCTAGTGCATGGAATTGGTTTCATAGCATTTCATTGATTTTTTTTTCTTAATTAAGTTTCAAAGTCAAACCAATTACATTAATTTAGACATGATTTATTGGCTAAAACATAACATTTTTGTATGTATCAAAATTCTTTTTGTTTTGCTGGATCAGGGACATCAATATCTAGTGCACTGATATTTTTCAATTTTTTTTTGATAATCTACTATTTTCCACATGTGCAGAACAAAGAGCTTGATTTTCGATGAAAAACCTATGTTTAATCAAACTAAAAAATACATAATAAAACCAAACCATTAAAATTATATTTGATGGATAACTCATTCTGAGGACTACCATCATCTAGTTGGGTCTGTGAAGTCTCCTCCATTTTCATCCTCAACCCGAACTTCGAAAGGAATTTTTTTACAAAGATCCGGTAGAAGAGGGGAAGGGGGAAAAAGGGGGGTTCATATGGATCCCCCCTTCGAGTGAACCCCTCCTTTTTTGAATTTTCATTTGTCTTCATTTTATAAAATGTGCGAAAAAGTGGGTCCCATCATTAAATAGGGTTCACTCGAAGGGGGGTCCATACGAACCCCTTTTTGGGTCCATACTAACACCTTAGTTCGTGCAAACCCCTAACAACCAAAAAAAAAATCATGGGAGCGTTTTTGCAATTTTCTTTCCTCAACGAAATTGTAAACCAATATTGTGGGACCACCCTTGAAATGCTTCTAAATTCATTTATTAACAATATATCATCTATATACTCAATGGATTGTAATTTTAAGAATTAATTAACATGTAAAGATGCATTATGAGTACCATCAAAGTCATCATACATGAATTCTACAATAAGAGCACAAATATCCTCTTGTAATGTATCATAAAGTAATTAATCACCATGAATATCTAGGAAATATGCATGAGATACTAAAAGGTCTATATAGAAGAAGAAACTAGGTTGGCATGAAACCAAATTGCTCATGGAACATAGCATCATCCATGTGGAAACATGATGCACTATCAACAAGATTCATGAATCACCTTATAATTCTTAATATATGCATGAAGGTAATCCCAAGGTAGAGGCCTATAAGGATTCATGAGGAAAGATATAAAAATCAATGGACAATGGGTGATAGAAATGATAAACCAAATTCAAACCCTATATAAATATAAACATGGAGGTAGTGATTTTAGATCTAAAAGGAAAGATAATTAGAATTAGAATTATCAAATCTACAATAGTAATTTGAAGAACAAACCTTAAGGTACAACCATGGGGGTTGTGAGATCAATTATTTTCATCAATTTATGTGTGGGAATTGTAAACACCTAAAATTGACCATTACATTTGGTTAATTTACCCTAATTTGACCTAGTTTTGACCCCTATATTAATTAAACAATATTTTATTATTTAATTAATATTCACATGTCCCCATATCCATTCTAAATCTATTCCTCCTATCACCCCTAAGTCCTATCCTAAGGTAAATAATTAATTTAAATTATTTACCTGTCACTACCTTTATCCCCTTTCTTTTGAAAATTAAATAAATAATTTCTATTTATTTAATTTTCTCTCACAGGCCACATTCTCCATCATTTTTATTAGTCCTCTAATACTCACCTATCCTCCCATTAATCATGTGTACATACTTAATCCTTGATTAAGTGGACTTAATCCTTGAGTAAGTGGGGTTAATCTCTCTAAATTTCCATCTCACCCACCTTGTCCTCTCACCTTAAATTATCCATTTTTAGGAAATGCTCCCATGTACTTGGAGGTATGGGTCTTTCTCCTCAAAGTTATAAATGAGAAATTTTAAATTCCCCACTTGTCCTCTTTGAGTGAAGATGACAAGAATTTCCTTTATGGTAAATCTTCCAATTGGTACCCCCATGCACCCCATGTCATCTCACTCCATCTCATTATGCCAAGCAACACCATATCCTTTCTTAAGACAACTCAAACCATCTTGACCATTGATCTCATCCTCTTATCCTATCTCATCATATCATTACTCCAAAACCTATTTATCCTCCCAATTCACTTAGCCATTTTCATCACTCTCAATTTCATGAAAGTGATGTTATGCTACTGAAATTTTGAGCACACATATCAACTTGAGGGTAATAGTACAAAGTTGTGTCACACTTTCGACCAACTTATCAACACAACTGAATTTAAGTATTTCTAACTCAAAATCAATTTTGGTCAAACATATGATCTAGTAAGATTTATTCTAACTAAGTTAGATATTTACACTTTTCCAACAAAAAATGTTGGCTAAATGCATATGTAGCACCACTTTAAGACCAATTTACCAAAAAAAAAAAATTATTTGAAAAACTTGAGGTTTGAATAACACCTACTCATGTAAATAACATTTTTTTTAATATTAAAATACCCTTTTGTAGATTAATAAGTGTTGTTTTCAAAGATACATATACTTTAATAGTTTAATTATTATTTATATTTTATATTTTATTTTTACTAAAAGTAGGTTATCAACACAAAATATGAGGTTGATTACCATGCCAAGGAAAAATACTAAAACTTATTTAAAAAATTGAAAAAAATATTATGCACTAGATAAAAGAATCTATATCAAGATGGTATATTTTTTTCTATTTTAGATAAATATTTAATATGAAATTTGACATTGAATTGATACAACTATTTTTTAATACACACACATTTTAATATTTATCAAAATTGAAAAGAAATATATCCATGCACTAAAGTTTCAAGTTATAAATACACATAAAAAATTTGAAAGAAAAAAATAAAATATACTATAAAAAGGTTGGCATCTCATGTAACTTCATTTTCAGCATTTTATTAGCAACTAAATTATAGTGTCAATTTATTAAAAACTCTTTAAAATAATTTTTTAATTTTTTTAAAAAATACAAACATAAAATATACTAAAAAAATACACATTTTACTAGTTTACATCATTTCAAAATTAAAAAAATATATCACTTTTTAGTGATTCAAGTTTAAAATTTGGATCAGTGTTGGTTGTTTCCTTTATAAAGTGTGACACAACTTTGTACTTTTACCCTTTATCAATCGAGAAAATCTAATGCAATTGGGAGTCTAGTATAAGGTTGTATTGTTGAATTTTATTCTTGTTTGGATTTCCTTAGCCCAATTTGATTTTTTGTTTGATTTTGTGTTGTTCGATTTTAGTTTCCTTAATAGTTCACATTGACACAATTCCTTGAACACGGGAACAAAATACTTCCTATACACTAAACATGTAGAGTAAACTAGTTAAATAATTATAAACAAAATCTAGCCTTAGACTATGGATTTGAACCTCAAAACACTACATAAACATGTTCATAAATAAATGCTTAATTGAAAATTAGAGAAATGTGTACTTAGCTTTGGACGTGGTAAGAATGTGTTTAGCTATAGATCATGCTTTGTGATTCACCTAAATGGTTAGACATTAGATCTATGTCATTTAACTCCTAACATGTAACATATTATGTTTTCTTGAAGATGATTAACTAAGTTTCACGGGAGGGTGAGATAGGAGCTCTATGGAGGCAGAAATATGAATGTTCATCCTCCATTGTTTCTCTCTAGAGATCATATTCTCACAAAATGAGACACATATTAGTATCCTTCATTGCTCTTGGTTATCTTTGTACTCCTTGGTTTTTATTTAAAAGGGGTAAAAATTTATTCAAATAAAAAAGAGCAATACAAAGCAAGGGCATTAAACATCCTTATCAATCTCAACTAATTGGTTCAAATTTTGTGACAAGTCTAGGGGTAATTGACCCCTTTCCACAATATTCTAATCTTGCAAGTGATCAGAAGCCCATTTAGCCAAACAATCTGCAACCCCATTCCATTCTTGAGGAATATGACAGAAAGAAATAAAATCCAAGGAAGCACACATATTAAGAATTTATTTTATAATAACAACCAAATGCCAACTGACATCCTCTAACTGTTGCCTCTTGAGCAAAGTCACTACCACCTAAGAATCAGATTCACAAATGACCTGTCTCCACCCAAGAGCACAACCACACTCCACAATGCATAAAATGGGAACAACTTCCATCACATTATTAGTATACCAACCCTTATAAATAGAAAAGATAAAATCAACAGTTCCAGAACTAGTTCGCCCAACACCACCAATACCAGCATGACCAAGATCTCCATGAGAAGACCCATCTGTGTTGATTTTCAACACACCCTAAGGAGGAGGACACCAACGCCCCTCCCTATTTATCTTCTAAAGAGGATGTCAACATCTATTTCTCATGACCCAACCAGCACTCTGAGTAGCCCCCCTCTGAAGAGGAAGATTGAGGCGAGTGCAACAAGCAACCTCTCTAGGATCCACATCCTCAGCCAAATCACACTTAGCCACAATAGTTTCACCCAAAGAATGAAGAATCTTTCACCACAAATGTTGGACAACTAGCTTCACATCTTGAAAAAATCTTGTGATTCCTCTCCATCCAGATATGCCAAATAAGTCCAAGCACCCAAGTAACTTGAAGGAAAGAATTCTTAACGGGGGCCTTCCCCCACTAGGTAAAGAACTTCACTAAACAAGAGACATTCCAACAAGCCTTGTTTCACACATCCCACCAAAGGTGCCAAAGCCTCCTAGAAAATGAACATTGGAAGAAGAGATGAGAGACACTCTCTTCACTTTGATAGCATAAACACACATCGAGGGACCTTGGAACCCTCTCTTGCACAATTTATCCCAAGTAGGACACCGGTTTTGGACCACCAGCCACATAAAAAAATTGCACTTGGGCCAAGAAATTTTTTTCCACACTTGCTTCCACCAAGGAACCTCAAAGTCCCCAAACACCTGCCTAACCAACTCACCACAACTTGCTGAAACATATTACTTACCAAATAAATCATTGTTACTCCAAACCAAGACATCCTGCCCTGCCATGGAATTGCATTCACTTGATGCAAGAATTTGAGCCAAATCTTGCCTATCCTCCTATGATCCTCCTGGTGGCCAATCTGAGGAGTGCTTCCATCTAAGGCTAGTAGCTAGTCCAATATTATGAATAGACTTATAATACTCAACCGTATTCCAACCAGCAACAATAAAATGATCATAAAGAGACTGGAGGTGAGGGTAAGCATAAATAATGGGAGGGTGACCATCCCAAGAATCCCACCAAAAAAGGGCTTGAGAAACCGAATGACATCCAAAAAAGTGCCTTCTTAACCAAGTGAGCCCCCAATTTGAGGGTATTCCAAATCATAGATCCCCTTCCTTCTAAAGGGAAATGAGGAACATCAAAAGTGTTTACATCCTTAAGATACTCGTGGGTAAGAATACATGCCCAAAGTTGATGTTGACTAGTACACCAATGCTAATATAACTTGGTTGCAAGAGCTTTCCCATTCAAAATAGTAGAATGCAATCCAAGGCCCCCCTCTTTCTGTGGCCTACACACCATATCCCACTTAACAAGACTCCACTTGGCCGACTGCAAGTTACCACTCCAAAGAAATTGTCATGAGAGAGCATCAAATTCCCTCAAGAAATACAAAGGAGCCACCTAAAAAAACCCCTTGTAAATAGTAAGAGCATGGATAATAGACTTCAGAAGAGTCACTCTCATAGCAATAGAAAGCCAATGATGAGTCCAATGATTGAATTTACTGCATGACTTATCAAGCAATTTTTTCCAAGAAGACTTGGGCTACCTACCAACAACAAGAGGTACTCCTAGATAGACAAAGGGAAGAGACCCAATCTAAAACCTCAAAGTATTATCAACTCGCCATTGAATATCTTGAGTATTAAAAAACAAGATAGAAGACTTGTTCTCATTGATTTTCTGACTCGAAGCAGCAAGGTAAATATCAAAAGCCTACCTAAAAGAAACAACCTCTTGAAGGTGAGCCCTCCCCATAAGAGAAGTGTCATCCAAAAACTAAAGATGGGAGAGTTGTGGAAGCCCATTGCCCCAACACCAGCCTTGAATCCTACCCTGGGAAACCCACAACTTAAGAAATCTTTCCAAACCCTCAGGCATCATAATAAACAGATAAGGGGAGAGAGGATCTCCTTGACGAAGGCCCCTGGAAGCCTCAAAAAGCTCAGAAGGCTCCCCATTCATAAGAACAAAAAAAGAGGAAGAGGTAACACAAATCATAGTCCAACTGACCCAATTTGAACTAAAACCAAAGCCTAAGAGAATTCTCTGCAAAAAATGTCACTTAACTCTATCATAAGCCTTGGTCATATCCAACTTGATGAACATAAACTTCTCCATGGAAATCGCCATAGAGTGAATGACCTTAGAGGAAACGACCACCCCATCCAAGTTCTATCTACCAGCAACAAAACCTCCTTGCTCCTCAGAGATAATAGAAGGAAGACAAATTTGAGCCTCTCATCAATCAATTTAGTAATAATTTTATACACCACATTACAGAGAGAAATAGGTTGAAAGAGTTCTAGTTGATCGACACCTTCTTTTTTAGGAATGAGAACCAAAAAAGTAGAGTTCAAGGCACAAATAATCTGCTTACTATGAAGAGATTCCTGAGCAACCTCCAGCAAATCCAAACTTATAATATCCCAAAATTCCTGAAAAAATTCAATAGGAAAACCATCCGGTCTAGGGGCTTTACCTTTATTCATCCCAAAAATGACCTCTTCCAATTCAGGCAAAGAAATTGAGTGAATGAGGAAATCATTCCTCTCCTTGGAGATTAGGGAGGGGACACAAGCAAGGATCAAATTCTCCTCATCTTCTACAGGGGGCGAATCCTCAAAAAAATGAGCAGAATAGAACTATCTAGCCTCATGAGACAAAGCCTACAAAGAAGAAATGTGGATCCAATCCACATTAACCAGAGAGGAAATACAACTTCTATTGCGACGAGCCTGCACAAAATGATGGAAGAAAGCAGTATTCATGTCCTCTTCCTGAAGTTAATCAATTTGCACCTTCTGCTTCTATAAAATCTCCTCCTGAAGCTCCCATTCCTCCACAAATCTCACAGCCTGGGCTTCCGCTTGACCCAAGTCATCTTAGAGACTAAAATATTGAATTTTGCGAGTAATCACATCAAGGCTTGCCTGGGCATTCTTCTTCATAACCTTGAAATTTCCAAAACTCGTCCTATTCCATCTCTTAAGGTGAAATTTAACATATTGAAGTTTCATAATAAAAGTGTACATAGTTGTACCATAAGTAGGGCTACGATCATGCCACCACTAAGCCATAATATCATGCAAAGAAGACTCATGGAGCCACATAATTTGAAACTTAAAAGGAGGATTCTTGGGAACTATAACATGGGAAATTTGAAGTTTAATTGGCCAATGATCAAAACCCCTCCAGTCAAGAATCTCAGAACTAGTAACCAATCTACCTCCCACCCAAAAATAGGAAACAAGAAATCTATCCAACCTTTTCAAGATTGCTTCCTCTCCACCCTGTCGATTATTCCAAGTGAAAACCCATTAGAAGGCTTAACATCACTTAAAGCAAGCAAATCCATATTCTCCTGAAAAAGAGCAAAAGTAGGCCCAAGTTGAGGCAACCCACCTCTTTTCTCCTCCAAGCTCAACACATAATTAAAATCCCCAGCTAAGATCCAAGGAAGATATGGAGCACATGATCTAACATACCTTATATGATCCCAAAGCCAGATTTTTCCACGAATATCAATTGGGGCATAAACATTAGTAACCAAAATGGTCTCACCTATTTCCAAAGAAGAGGCAACCATTGAAATAGTAGAATGACTAGAAATCCACCAAAGGGGAGCAATATTTCTAGAATCCAAAAAAAGAGCCAAACCCTCAAAACTCCCCTGAGAACCAATGCACTAACATTGACCAAAATATCAGATACGAGAAGCACATTGAAGAATAGAATCAATTGAAATTTTAGTCTCCTGAACACAAAAAATGTCTGGAGAATGGACAATAACCAAATCATGAATAGCCTTTTCACGGGAGGTGATATTCAAGCCCCTAAAAATTCCATGAGAGAAAAATCATGGAGGAGATGGTGAAAAGTGAGCATCAATGGGTTTAACAGACCCAAATTCCACCAAAAACTCTCCAGTACGCTTAATCTTCTCAAGATCCTTCTTGTGGCCACTTCTAGAAGAGTTCTCAGGCAGTCCCTTCATAAGTGTGCATTTTTGTACCCCCAAGGCTAGAGAAGACCCCTTGCTCTTGCCAGAAACTAGCCCCTCCTTTGCCAAATCTTCCAAAACAATATCATCATCATCATCATCTTGCATATGATCATTTACAGTTACTAGATGATCCTGCATACCCTGTGCTAAATGAATATCCTAATCGGGTCCATGTCCCTATCCCACAACACAACCCATACCAACAACATCAGAAGGCACATCCGGTAGGATTCCTTCCTCCAAGGTTGAAGTGTTCAACACCTCAAACCGATTAAAGTCCTCTACATTCTTCCTGTCCTTGAACGATCTCTTCTGACCGTGACCCTTAGCCTGCTTAACCAACACAAAGCCATCTTTATCTAGTTCACCCTCCATAATAGAATATTTCCCTTTATGCTCCCTAACAACTTTTGGAACCAAAGACGAAGGAGAGGAATTAGAAGGATGAACCTTCTTAATCCTAGGACATTACTTCTAAAGATTTCCATACTCATGGCAAATCTTTCAACGAAAAGGAAGGGACTCATAATCAAGTTGTTAAATCCAAGACAAATTTCTAGAGAATTCGACAAGGGATTATTCAAATTAACCTCCACACAAATCCAAGCAAAAGAAATAACCTTTCTTTTAAGGTTTTGTTGAGCAATTGCAACAGGCTTACCAAGAAGAGCCGCATTCTGTTGTAAAATATCTTTTCTCCAAAACTCTAGGGGAAGCCGTGATAGACGGGCCTAGATAGGAAACCTCGATGGCAGTTCTTCAGCTGTGTTAAAACCCATATGCCAGGGTTTTATAAACAATCCAACATGATTATAAAAGTAGGGTCCTCCCTCTAAAACCTGATTCTTATCAGCCATATTGGAAAAAACAACCACAAAATAGTTGTTTGCAGCCACCATTAGCTCCATGTCACCCTCAACCTATCACATACTCCTAATCCAAGCATCCAAATCCATAAAAGGAATATGGATCCCAAGAAATTTGTAGATTAAAGCATGTCTACTCCAATAAGAAACATCATCAACCACAGATTCTGGAGAAATAACCAAGACCGGATGATCCTAACTCCTGGGAAACAACCATTCACTTTCTTCAATTTAGGGACCTTCCTCACATAAAATGACTCAGAGTGCTGATTTTTCAAATCCTATGAGGAGCTATTAAGAAAAGCACCACCTCCAGCTACCACCAAACTTATAGAAATTTGGTTCTCCACCATAACCTCTCCGCAAAAAAATTAAGAAAAAATCCCAAAACCACACCTCAAAACAACAGAGAAAGAACACCTTCACACCTCCCATCCAAGAAAAATTCAACAACCCCACACAACGAATGAAGCCCACAACAAAGTAGATGGCACCTCAAAAAACAGAAAAACACCCCACCCCTGGACTCAGAACCACACACCACACCTTGCCGAACACCACCACACCACATGCACTCAACAAAAGGAACATGAAGGCCGCAAATAGGAAGCCGCGGGCCTGCACAACATAAGCATCACCCTCGTCATTCCCAATCCTGTACTCCTTGGTTTTTGTTTCCATATTTTGGTTGCAGGTTTTTTTATTGGCTTATTTTTGGTTTTTTGGATTATATATTTAGTACATCTATTATTTTTAAAGTTTGAATTTGTTGGTTTGTGATTTCTCACCATTGGTTGTGGTTAACTATTGGTCCTTGTGTAGATTAGTGATAACCCATTAGGGGGTGCTAGTGGTGGTTAGGCATCTAGGTGATGTGTTTTTTAAGTGTGTGAAAGGTGTTTTATATTAGATATTGTGCATGTCTTTTATTTCCCTCATATTAGAAATTGCTAATGAATGATCTAGAGTTATTAAATATTGGTGATGAGTGTGATGGATTTAATGGAGACACCAGAAAGGGTAAAATTATTCCTTATGTAGAAGGTGGTATTAAGCAAGATAAAGACAAAGTTAGACTAGCATATGAGGAAGTCTTGGGTAATCCAGATTGTGGAGTACTTGAAGCTACTAGTTTTTCAATCTTTGAACAAGAAATAAATGTGGATCTTGGAGGAGCTCAAATGGGAATAGTTGATGACATATAGGGTGGATTATTCAAAGGATTAAACAATGGTAAGGGCCCTTCTCTACCTAATATTCTCTCCATCTCTCCTAACCTAGAGATGCTCTAATCAATGATAAGTGAAGAAAATAGATTAAGGAATATTGTTGTCTTCTTTGGTTTTCTTGGAAATAATTTTCTACCTTCTAGAAAGTTTTTTATGATTGACTTGGTAATTTGTGGGAGAGGGAAATGGGAATTCATGTGATTTTTTGTATAATTTGACAAAGAGGTTTGCTTGTTTTTTTCAAAATACATGGTATGCAGAAAAGTGATGAAAAAGGGAATTTTAGAATTTAGGGCAATTGGTATTTAGGGTCATTCCATGGTCTACTAATTCAAAGATAAAGGATGTTGTATCCAATTTTTCACTAAGATGGATTAATGTGGAAAATGGTTCCCCTTAATTGTGTAAATTCATTCCATATATGTTAAAACCATTAGGCAACATCTTAGAAATTGAGGAAACTATAACCACTCCACCTCATTTAAATACTAGAGTTTTAATTTATTTTGTCCTTGATGTTGAAATTCCTAAAGTTGTGTGTAGATAGTGTTTTAAGTTGTGAAATTGAATATTTGGCTAGCCTAAATTAGTGTTTCTTTTAATAAAAGGAATGGCCATTTAAAGAAATATTACATGAAATTTTGAGCAAGATTATAGAAAAGAAAAGAGTATGTCCAAAGAGCCAATCTCCATTAACACTGATATAGATTGTATGTTACTTTAGAAGGAAAAATTCATTCTATGAACAATATGACTTGATATTTATGGTTTCAACAATAGATAAGAAGGTAAAGGAGACCTTAGCCTATCAAATAATTGGCCATGAATAATGTAGATATCAAGAACCCACCTCTGAAAGATTCATTGTTTAATGGAGATTTTTTTTTCATAAAATCTAAGGAAAACTCTTTTCAAATGGGAGAAAGTGAAAAATCTGACAATAGAGAAGAACTTGAAAGGCCTCTATGGAAAAATGCTCAATAAATGGCTTTGGAAAGATTAAATTCTAGAACAGAGAGTGAGAAGAAGAAATTTTCTAAAACCCCCCAAATGTTGCTAAATAATGGACCTTTTGGGGAACAAAAAAGTATTTATTTAACCAATTGTCCAAAACGACAAAGGATAGTACTAAATTGTAATAATCCCATTTTTTGGTGTGGATATGGAATTCAACAAAAAAGGAGATTCCTCTAATGTGGAATTGAAAAATAAGAAACAAGGGGATTAAGATTCTAATGGGAAGAAATATACTAAAAAAGGAAAAGAAGAAACTATGCCAAAGCGATTTGATAGATTATCTAAGAACCAAAAGCTTGGGGTTTCTTTAGAAACCTTTAAATGATTATAAAGTGTGTCAGTTGGAAAGTCAAAAAACTTGAATCCCTTAAAAAAATAAAAATTCCTTAGATCTTGTTGTAATAGTAGACCTAATATGGATTTTCTCTAGTCATAAGAAGTTAAGGTTGTGGGTTTTTAGCTATATTATATTTTGAACTTTATTTGGAATAACTCTAAGGCTTTACACACCTTTCATGATAAAGGCAAAGGTGGATCTGTCATTCTGGTTGATGCTAAGTGGGTCCCATTTGTTGTTGATAGTGGGTCTTCTCCTTTTTTATAGTGGGTCTTCTCCTTATAATAGATTCATTTGGGTCATTATTAAAAAAGAGTATTGTCAATTTTGCATTTACTTCATTTATTCCCCTAATGGCTATAGAGAAATAAGTTCTTTATGGGATTATATGGCTCATTCGTTGCTTGAGACTCCTTGGGTAATGGTGGAAATTTCAACATGTTAGAATATAAGGTGGACAAAATTGGAGAGAAAGAAAAATTGTGGAAGGGCAATGAAATTTTCTTCTAATATAAAATGAATAAGTATCATAATTTAATGGATATCTTGGAAATAAATAAAGATGTAAACAATAATATTTGGTTTAAATTATGAAATAACCAAACCCAAGGTAAGAGAGCATACTCAAGGTTGGACAAGTTTTATGTTAGTAAAGATGTTTTCTCTTTTGACCATGAAAAGGACCAAAATCTAGTTCATTTTTTTCCTTCTACCGTGTCTAATTTCTTGCTAATTGAAACTTTCATTCTTTTGGGAAATATTATCCAAATTAGAGAAAGACTTAGAACTCATATATTTAACCTCATTTCTGTACTCAAAGTTCAAGATTGTTCAAAAGGCACTCATAGGGTCACAAATATTATTAGAATTTGTTATAAATAAGAATCTAAAATTAAGAGATGGGGCTCCTTGGTTTAAGTTTGAAGTAATGTATTCAAGACTATGGGAAATAAGAAATTCTTAGATAAAAGAAAACTTAAAGGTATTTTATAAGAAAAGCTATTCATTATAGAGGAGTGATTGCAAAACAATAGTGGTGACCAAAGATTACTTGATAATTTGATAAAAATAAAATAAAAAAATGTGAGGAGGTTGTAGAACTATAATAACCAAGGGGGCAAAATTAGAGAAAAAATAATTGGATCAAAGAGAGATAGTGGAACCAAGTATTTTTTTAATATCTTGAAAGCTAAAGAATAGAGAAAGAATTGGTCCTATTGAACAAGATGGAAAGAGGCTTTCCAATTGTATTATTAGAACATACTGGCTTTTATTTCCTTGCACTAACAAGACTGTTGAGTACGAAGCCCTAATCATAGGTCTAAGGATAGCAGTTCAGTGGCAGATTCAAGAGATGAAAGTCTATGGTGACTCACAGCTGGTTATCAACCAAGTCAATGACGACTATCAAACTAAAGATGACAAGCTCACTCCTTACAAGAAGATAGTAGATAATCTCAAAGATATATTTATAGAAATAACCTTCGAGTAGATTCCTCGCATGAACAACAGAGCAACAGACGCCATGGCAACAATTGGATCATCGTTGGACATGTCGAACAACGTCCTTCAATGTGAATTCTTGGTAGAACAACTTCTCATACAGACTTTCAAAATCCTTGAATATGAATTCGTGTGTGTCATTGTTGGTCTTGGATCCCCATGTTATCATGTCATCTTTATCTACCTAAGCAGAGGAACCCTCCCATATGATATTACCTCAAACTTTAAAAAGACCTTTGTCAAAAAGGCATCTCGATTTGTGATCCTAGGTGATACCCTTTGCCATCGAAGCATCGAAGGAACATTACTGTGATGTCTCAACCAAGAGTCCAAGCCTTAACAACTTTAACAAAAGTACACAATGGCATATGTGGTTCCCATTCTAGTGGTATGGCTCTAGCTAAAAAACTGTTGAGAACGGGGTACTATTAGCCAACCATGGAAAAGGAAGCTCATCAATATCTGTAGAAGTGTGTCCAATGTCAGTAGCATGGAGATCTGATTCATGCACCAGCTCAAGAATTACAACCCATGATCACACATTGGCCCTTTTCACAGTGGGGACTTGACCTCATAGGAAAAATCACCCCAACCTCATCCAATGGCCACAAGTTTATCATAACTGCCACTGAGTACTTCACTAAGTGGGTAGAAGCCATTCCCATGACCTACATAACAAGGAAGAAAATTACCAAGTTTATCCTGAACTACCTCATCTATCGTTATGGTGTCCCACAAACCCTAATCTCAAATAATGAGACACCCTTTAAGAATCAGGATGTGAAATAACTATGTCAAAGATTCAACATCCAACACTGATTCTCTACCCCCTATTATCCCCAAGGCAATGGCCAAGCAATGGCTACAAATAAAACTATCTTAAAAATCTTGAAGAAAACAGTAAACAAAGCTAGCCATGATTGGCATCTACAGCTAAATCCCACTCTCTAGGCCTATCGAACTAGTATTTGCACACCAACAAGTGCAGCCCCTTTCTCCTTGGTCTATGGATCAAAAGCTATCCTTCCTATTGAGGTTGAGCTCCCATCACTGTGAGTGTCACTAAAAAACCTAATCACCGATGAAGAATACAAATTATCTCAGTTGAATGAGCTAGAGTTCCTGGACGAGCGTCGTCTTGATGCCTTCAATTGCTTGCAATTATATCAAAATCAACTAAAATAGAGCTATAATAAGAAAATCAAATTTTGTTCCTTCCAGGTAGGGGATCTTGTTCTAAAGCAGAATCAAAAGAATATACTAGATCAAGATAGTAAAGGAAAATTTGAGCCTAATTGGTTGGGTCCCTTCATCGTCACAACAAGCTATGGATCAAGAGCATATCAGCTATCAACACTTGAAGGTGAAACCTTGCAGGAACCAACTAACAGTTTGCATCTCAAAAAAATTTATGCCTAGTCTTGAAGGGTATAAACCTAAAAATACAAAAAAAAAATCAAAAAATGATCAAAATCCAAAAAAATAAGAAAAAGGATTAAAAAATTAAAGAAAAAAAATCGTCCTCTAGTGAAAACCGCTCGGTTGTTCTTTGGGAAAGTACCTTGATGAAAACCTGGCAAACAAGTGCCTCGCATAAATAAAGCACCTCCATCTATTATTTGGCTCTTTTGGTCCTACCATTCTTTGCACTACCATTCATCCATCTCATATCTGTCTCCTTCTCATAGCTTGATATTGTGAAGTATCCCTTTATTTAGTACTACTTGGCATATTCCAAAGGTTAGTTGTCCTACCTATATCGAAGTAGTCTATCATGTCACACTGGGGGCAATTCATTGTGGACCATATCAGGTTCTTGTATATCTTGAGGTTATTTGGAAATATTATTAGAAAACACCAATAACACTCATAAAATCTTCTTAAAAAACCAAAAATGTTTGTGAAATGATCATCGGAAAATCCAAAAATAGTCCCCTATCCAACTACGTCGTCTATGAGCTTGAATGTAGGCAAGGTCATCATTGATGTGCCCCCAAGACACCCTAGGTCAGTCCTTTAGGAGTCCATCATAATAAACTGACTTTTCCATCACCGTTCATATCTTCATCCTATAAATGGGTCAAGTCCATCGAACTACGTGGTCTCTACGTGTATAAATTAGGCAAGGCTTATCTTTTATCAGCCCCCAAGGCCCCTAGGATAGCTCTTTTAGGTTAGGTTCTCGGTCAAACTCTCAAAAATCCCAAAAACATTCAAATATTCCAAAACACACAAAACATCCAAATATCAGAAAAAACCCCAAAAACATTTATAAAATATAAAAAATCCCAAAACATTTGAAAATTGAAAATCCAAAAACATTAGAAAACATTCAAAAGACCTAAACAACCTCAAATAATTGAAAACCCAAAACAATCGCATGAACTTTCAAAAAGACCAAAAAGAACTTCAAAACATTTTCAAAATACCAAAAACATTGAAATATTCCAAAAAATCCATCTCATTTCACTTTCACCCTCAATAAACTCTTCATCCATAATAAATTAATTGTCACCTTCAACCTTTGGTGAGGCAAACAAAAAGCAAGTATAGTGAGTCGTAAAGTGAGAACTTAAGTGTCAAAGTCTAAAGTCTAGATCATAGGTAAATGCATCAGTGAAGTTTTTATTAGTGGCTCATCTTAGCATCATCATCCTAACATCAAACAACCTTTGATCAACATGTCCTAGGATGTATTCTTCCTATGGGCATCAATATCAATTATAACTTTAGCTAAATTAAACAAGGCAAGAGGTATAGATAACATTGATTGTTTGTCTTTGATCTTTTCTTATGATTTATCTTAATGACCCATTCTGATGACCTCTCCATGATGTTTATCAAAACAATTTAGAGAGAATGGAATGGGGCATTGATCATGATCTTTGATTTGTTGTACTTGTGGATATTTTTGTAAAATAATATTGGCACATACTTGCTTAGTTGTGTGTAGGAAGTTCATTTAGGGTATGTTGTTGATTATCGTGTATGCTTTGGTCCAATGTATTCTGAGCTTCTAACTTGCATTCCAACAAGGTTTCCGTATGTCAAGATGTGAACAAGAACTATCCTATTTGTTTGTCAAGTCAAAGTCCATTACACTAGATACAACACCATCCTGGTTACCAATACCTTGATGCATCATTTCTATGTGTTATATCAAAAAATAAGGAACTATGGAAAATCCCAATCTTGATATGTGATCACCTCATCATCTTGCATTCATCCTACATCTTGTATTGTCTCATCACCATCTCTAATAAAGTCTTGATGGATTATGGACTTGTTGGATTTTTTGAAGCAATCATCGAAATTAATGGTTATTCATTCTTTATTCTTCTATCTTCTCTTCGCGCTAACCTGGTATCATGATAGTCAACAAAAACATCATCAATGCATCCAAACTGCATCCACAAATCATCAACATACATGCATCTCATTATCATAGCATAATCATAAAGCATCCATCAGCTTAATCATTGCATATCACATCATACATTTTTCATCATCGTTTAAGTTGTGATAAATAATATAGATTTGTTATTCTAAGCATCTTAAATCATTGCATATCATAAGCATTTACATCCATATATCCATATGCATACATGATCATCTCATAAAATTTCATAGAAAATACACAAAAAGAAATGCATCCACATCATTTGCATCGCATATCATTCATTCCATAGCATATTGTGAAAAGATAATTAAAAATAGCATATCATAACATCGCATATCATATCATGATCATCGCCTATCGCATAAGCATAAATAAAGTGCATCCATACATAACCAAATATAAGCATCTCATGTCATATGCATCCATACAATCATAAGCACAAAATAAAGTGAACACATCACATCATAAATCATCTGTATCTGTATCATATATATCAAAAAATGAATGTCATGGTATAAAATTTGGATCAGTGTATGTATATCAATGATAAGTACAATATCCACGAGGCTATCAAAAAAGATCCCATGAATGTATATCTATGATAAAGAATCGAGCAAAAAAATCAAACAAGTGTATGTACACAATAGCTAGCCCTGATGGTTGCTATCCTCTCTAGCCCGCCTCTCAAGGTGATCCTCGGCTCTCAACCGTGCATCACTCCATTGAAAAAAATCAGGTTGTCTAAGTGCCTGTGGTACATCTCGATGATAATGTTGCCTATAATACATAGCCTTTGTCATAGCCTCCCAATATAATCTGGTTGAAACTGTCCTACCATG
Source organism: Sequoiadendron giganteum (assembly GCA_007115665.2). Classification (NCBI taxonomy): domain Eukaryota; kingdom Viridiplantae; phylum Streptophyta; class Pinopsida; order Cupressales; family Cupressaceae; genus Sequoiadendron; species Sequoiadendron giganteum. The sequence goes on from CM021103.1 coordinate 56,329,721, forward strand.
TGTGGTCACCACCATAGTCTCTATCTGCTGGCATCAGGCAACCTCCTAGTCCCTCTCTGCGGTCATGACCTGTACCCGCTATAAAGCCTGATCTGTCTCAGTTGTGATGGTCGCCACCTACTAGCGGGCCTGATCCCACTCACTAGTCAAAATCTGTATTTGTTGTTGCAGCTATTGCATATGTGCATCCCTCGCATTTGGTGGTGGTGGTGGCGGTCTTGCCTGCTATTATACCACTGGAGGCTGCTATGAAACTTGTTGTCCCACCAAAGGAGCCCCCAGAACCTGATCCTCTTGGCCATCTTGGCCACCCTATCCTCTGCCACTAGCCCCTCTTCCTCTAGGTCTCCCTTGAGGAGGAGCACCCGCTGGATCTGTTAGTCGTCGGGGAGGAATGAACCAAGCATCATATGCATGTGTAGTCTACGCTAATCCCTAACCCTGATCATAGGACCAAGGCTGAGCCGCTAACTATCTGAATCTCTTGACTGCCTCGAGAGTTGGAATGGTCGGTCCCCATGTGGGAACCTCTTTGGCAGACCTAGAAAAAATGGCCCTATAACCATCATTTGGCCTATCCTGAATATCTCCAAACTAGCGAGCCACCCTGTCTGGTAAATATCACTCAATAATCGTGTGCTCGCGACCCTTCATATATTGGGTCTTCCTAGAAAAATTTAGTTGTTGAATATCATCATACCAAGGTGGCATTTGTAGCCATGGGCACCAGCAGAAAACTATCATATCATCAATCATATATCGCCAATATGGGAGCCCAATTTGTCCAGTGTGCCTCAGGGTGATAGCCCCTATGTATCTCCAAATGATGAGAACATATGGCTCGATGTCTGCCATCTGAACAATAGGTTGGAGCACTACAATATGCTCCCACACCCAACTATGTAGTAGAGTCACCCCTGCACCAATGGCTCTCCCATCATAGTAAAAAAAATCATGCAAATCATGATATAAGGAGGCCAACATCAACAACCCCCATGCAAAGAGTGTCCTCCTGTGCAACATTTGATGCCACTCCAAGCCCCATCTTGGGTTGAATCATCTGCTACGTCTGTCTGGAGCCACCAAACCTAAGATGATGGCTGAAATAATCAATCTGAAGGAAGGCGCATGACCTCTGTACAACTTAAGGTCGATCTGAGATGTAACTAAAACAATATCCTCCACCTCCATCACCTCATGGTAGGCGTCGAGTCCGGAATCAACATCATAGATCACACGATCACCATGAATGGGCACGTGTAGGATCCGCCATACATCCTCCAAGGTCACCGTCGCCTCACCTGTCAGAAGGTGGAATGACAAGGTCTCACTGTGCCATCTCTCGTGTAGGGAAATCATCATGGTAAGATGTGTCTGAATCATAGGTGTGTACGCAACATACCAGAGGTCGATCTCTCCCAGGTTGTCCTAGCGCAACTCTGAAAAATCGCTAAGTCTCTCCAACATAGTGGACCTATGCTCGCACGAAATCAGCGGTGGAATGACCTCTTGCATCCACAAAAAAGATAGCATTAGGAAATTGATAAAATTTGATGTAATTTGGAATTTACATCTTAGAAGTCACAATAGTGTCGCTATATTCAAATTTTAAATTACGACGCTCGAAGGCATTTTAAATCACAAATCGAACATGCATTGCCAAATACACTGGCATCATGATTTACTCTCTGGCAACCCTAACCCTAATTTCTAAATTGGATGAAGCGTCGCTAAATAAACATGTGTTGCCATTAAAAATTAGAAACCCTAATTTTAAATCGCAAGATAGCATCGCCATAAACAAATGTGTCCTTATAATTCATTTTAGCGTTGCCAATTGTAGTTTGGGCATCACTATATAGTGACGCCACCAAATTCTAAATCCTAAAGCATAATAAATGCATCAAAAAGTCAAATTTCAAATCAAGTTTTGAGTTACATAGTGGTGGTCTTGCGTTTGGAAGCCACTAGAACTCTTGAACTTGGTCGAAGATGTGCCTGAGAAGTTCATGGCGTGCCATTTCGTCGGAGGGTCAGAGCTCAAAACAACAAGAATCTCTTAAGTATGAATGCACAAATGAATTGAAAGTGACCCTTCTTGGCTTATTTATGTTAGAAAATGAGGGTTTTGTTCCCTAATTTCACCTTCAAGCTAGGGTTTATCATCATTTTCACCAATTTTGCCAATTGGAACCTAATTTTGCATCATTTTTTGACATTTTTGGCATAATTCTTGCATCTTGGAGCCTTTCCAGACCCTTGGGGTAGCTTTTAACCTTTATCGAGAAATCAACCCAAAATTTGAAAATTTTGCTCAATTTCTTGAGGGGGCAGGGAATCAACTTTATCCTTCCGCTGGGGCATCTAAATTTTTTTGATTTAGGCAACAATTTTCATCCGAAGAGTGTTATTCTTTGAACCGAAGCAGTAGATACCTCGCTTCAAAGAGGGGAAAAATGCAGACACTGAAAAATGTCTTGAATGATATCATGCACTTGAAACAGGTTTGCTAGCATCATTTCCTCTAAAAGCCATCCTCTTTTCGCTTAATTGATTAAATTAGCCTAGCTATTTAATTAATTATGTCATTTTCATCTATTAATCTAATTTATTAAATCAAATTAATTCACCCTCTTTCACGCTAACATTTCATCTCATTAAATTAAATAGATCAACATATTTAATTTAATTCCCTAAGTCTTCTAATTTAATTAAATAACCTTAAGTTATTTAATTAAATATCATTTCATCTCTCCCCCATTCATTAAATCATTTAATTTAATGAAAATCGCTTTATTTCTCCTAATCCCCTAATTGTGTGATTAAACCTTGTTTAATTAACAATTAAACTAATTTTCCTCCAAAAGGAGAATATTCCTTATCCCCCTTTTTTGCACAATTAAATCTTTCTTTTAATTTGCAAAATACCTTTATCCTCACCCATGAGAATATCCCAAAAGGAATATTCTCTTTCCTCCAATCAATTAAGAAGGAGATTCTCACTTAACTTTAATTGCAAGTTATCTTTTAACCTCTTGAACAAGTCACCTTCTGTGTGTGTAGGTCAAAAGTGTGTTTGTTTGAACCAAATGTGAGCCCTAATTAATTAATTTTCATCTTGCATTCTCATCCATTGATGAGAATCCATGATCTATGCCTCTTCTTCCTTTCATCCTTAACCATTGATTAATCTTTTTAATCTCAACCCTCCATTTCTCATTTGCTCTCCTATAAATAGAACCCTATTTGGAGACAAATGGATCCATCTTTTTTAGAGAAAACTTATGCTGTTGAATCTCATCCATATTTTAATTGCAAACTTATGTTTTTGAATTAACTTACATCCACACTCATATTTTACTCATTTTTAACTTGTTTTAGTTCATTTTAGTTGCATAAATAGCTTAAGACATCCATTAATTGCTTCCATGCATCCATCTTAGCTTGTTTATAAATTAGGGTTTTCATATTTTAGCTTATAAGTAGTTTAGATTAGCTTAACAATAAATTAATTAGATCATTTTTAGCATAAAATCATGTTAATATAGCTCACATCATGTTCATTTTATCTTAAATCAAGTTTTAATCCATTTTTTATCACGATGGTTTCATCGATTCTCTTCCATAGAATCAATTGAAACAGGTTCACTAATCACGAGATAGGGAAAGGGTCATTGTTCCACATCACCATGACACCAATTCCAAAACAGGATAAGTTTCAAATGGGTTAGAGTAGGAATTTAACTGTTTTCATAGTTTGTAGTTTTCAGTTTCAGTAAATGCTTAGTTTAACTTTGAATTTGAATGATCTTGTTTGGTAGATTGAAGTTTAGTGGCTTTATTATAATTCGATTCATCATGGATCAAGTGTAATCAATCCACCCTAGCAATCCTCGTCTCACAGATCATACTTCAAAGTTTGCTAAGTATTTTTTTGGGTTCTTAGAGTTTTGAGGGTATCCATCCCTATATGCCTTTCCTATCACTCTAAAAACCCACCTAAAAACCTTGAAAAAGTGGCTAAGTGTCGAAGTTGTCAGAATTTTGGGTTGTAAGTGTTTCCCTTGCACACCTACCTACTTTATGCATCCTCAACCCCAAAGTTTGAAGGTTAAAATTTGTCTATGTTGTTTCAACAAATTTTAAAGGTTTTGTTTTCTCTTGTGTTGATCCTACGCATCCCCAATCCCTGAGTGTGAAATTCTATGAAAACCATAACACCTTTGTGCCTATTAGACTTTAAGACTTCCTTCTCCATCTGTCCTTCATTCCCCAATTCACTAGCTTCCCAACTTCTCAAAGTTTGAAACCTAAAAGTTGTCTAAGTGTTGAATTTGTCAGACTTTCGGTCTATTGGGGTTTCTCTTACTTTCCATCCATTCCTTGTTCTCCCTAATTCTCAAAGTCTAATATTTCTCCAATTACTCTATGCACCCTATTGGAATCAAATTTTTGGCCATCCCTTTTTGTCACCTCTTTCCATGCATCCTCAATAATTTGAAATTATAATGAAGCCTTGTCCATTCTACCCAAGTATTTGTCGATGTAAGAGTTTTGGAATTTCTTATCCTTTCTTGCCATTCTTTCCTTCACCAATTCCCCAAAAGTTTATCTTTTGGACTTTCAAACTTCAGCATCCCTATCAAACTTGTCAGCTTAGTCATTATTTCCTCGATTGCCTAACTCCTCGGCATTTCCTTCTTTAAAATTTTAAATTCTTCTAATTCTTTTGGAATTTCATGATTCTCATTTCCCCCATCCCATTAGTAGATTGTTCAATCGATGGCCCAATGTTTTCCATAATGTATGTGTCGAGGAATCAAGGGTTTCCTTGCTTCTCTATCATGTTTGATAATCTATTTGGTATGTGATGGCTTGATACTCCAACAGTTCTACTCTACTTTGTTAGGGGTCCAGTAATTTGAATGCTTCATCATTCAAAGGTCTGATGAAGCATGAGGCAATTATTTTAAATTTGATAATGGCTCGATGGTGTACTTCTCCTCCATCTTCTCCACCAACTCACATTAATGGTGACAATTAACCCAACCACCAAAAGTAAATGCAAATATCCTCCATCAATTTGAAGCATCCATTTTCGGTGATATTCATCCTCATCCATGGATTTTAATGTGTTATGATGCAATGATTAGGGTTTGACACCCAAGAGACATTAAAACACATTTGGAGATCATTTTTAAAGAGGTTGGTTCGATGAGGTTCTTTAGACACCAAATATTTTCTAGCATCATGTTGTAGGACAATCATTGCCACCAGATCTAATTTTTTGAGGGATTAAAGACCTATGAAATAGAAGAAAATTAGTATTGTAAGTGTGTTTTTTAAAGAATGTTTCTATGGCATTAAGTATGCATTCAGGAAGGTTTCTTAATTTCAGCAAGGGATTTTCCTTTACCAAATTTTCTAGCATGAATGCAATGTTGGGTTGGATGAATATAACAACATTCTAAAAACATTGTAAGGCTTTTAATGATCTTTCTCACTTTATATATGGATATATGTAGTTATGTTTTGGATTACTAAGTATACTCTATTACAAGATTTCAGTATCATTGTTGTATGCAGATATATAACTCCATGTTCTTTTCTAGTTTTTTCTCTTCTCAATGTGTTGTGATTTTATTTCCTACACAGGCATTGGTTTGGAACCATACACCAATAGATCACACCATCAAACAAAAATATTAATAAGTAGCACATAGTAAGAGTAATTTTGTACATTCATGACCTCATATTATAATCATGGATTTATCAATAAGAGAGTTTTAAGTGAATCTATTGCATGTGGATTATGTTTTCACATTATATCAACTATATAGGAGTTTTGAGATAGCTAGTTGTACTTGGTTCAGTGAAAAGATTTGGGGCTAACTTAATAGGTTGGGTTTGGCTATTGATTAGTTTAATTGCTCATTTTGTTTAATTTTAATAGCAGCTATTAAGGTATACCCTAGGGAATACATTTTCAAGTCTAAGTTACGCTCAAATAGAAGGAGATGAAACCCACTCTCATAGAGTTGGCCTTTAATCCCTTTAACCGTCCACATTAATGAGTTGATTTTACTTGCATGATGTCAATCTTGGCCTTGTGAGCCAGACTGATTTCTAGGAAGTGGAGCTACATTTTTGGGACCCAACACATGTAAGCCAATTAAAAGTAAGAAGAAAAAATAATAAGCTAATAAAATTTGAGAAAGATAATATAATGAGCATGAATCAACTTTGAACATGTTCATGCATCACTGACACTTTTCTATCTTCATCTTTAGGATCCTACCGTAAACCTACACATGCTCAAAATTTTAACTTTCATTAAACAATACCCATTCAAGGATGCCTTTTTGAGTTTGTTACTCCACATTAACACTATGTCTTAAGAAAGTTCTTGATGTTGAGATTTTTCTTGAGAAGTTCCTTTACACCATTAAGAAACTAATGGATCAAGCCAACCACCTTACGTGTACTCATACCTCATTTTCCAACTAGAAGGGTCTTTTTGAGTCAATGGGGCTAGATAGAGCTTCACACACAACTCCAAAATAATTTTGAATCTTTTAGAGAGTTTAAGTACTTGTCAATGGATTTTTTCAATTGGGATGTACATATTTAGGTGGGTTTTATTTGTGTTCTTGCATTTTTGTGTAAATGTAGATGTGTTGTTCTTTTGCCTATTGTTGTAAAACTTCTTCCAAAGAGTATCTTTCTACTTGAGGTAATTGACTTTTGATTGGTTTTGTTTTGAGAAATATTTTTCTTGTGTATTATACATGCTATTTTATTTTATCTAAGGGGTGCACATGGTGTTGCCTTTGTAAATTCCTTGCAAATAAGCTAAGGATTTTTGTGTTGCTTGGTTGTCAAAGATCCTTCAAAGCCATATGTGCATATATATGAGGAACTTCTTCATGATGCATTTGAGAATGATTGTGGAAGAACCCTTTTGGGGGAAGAACAAGTGCCTCCTCTAGTAGATGAAGACATTATAGCTAAGACAAATGAAGAGAATGATGTTGATGTAGATGTGTAGAGGTGGAAATCAAGATTGGATTATTTTTTCTTTATGTTGTCTCAAATTTAGATTTGTAATACTTGTTTTCACTCGGATTGGCATAAGATAGTTTAATCTCTCAAATGTATCATCAACTAGTATCACTTATTCTAAGTGCACATTGCGATGGAAATGCAAACTCACACCCCATAAACTTTGTATTTGTTGCAAAACTTATGCAACAAATTTTATTGGTTGCTTTTATAGTTAGTTCAATGATTAGACTATATATTAATGTTATTCCAAAAAAAAATTTACTTGAAGACTTTATTATATAAGTAACATGTTGAGGCAATATTTTATGTATCTTCATGTTTCAAAGTTTGAAATGTGATTCTCACAGATTGGCCCTTAGGGCCTAAATTTGATGGTCATGTGATTGTATTAAGACATTTTTTATCTTATTATCAAAAAATTAGGAAGACTATATTATATGAAAAACATAGATTTTGGATTGATTGTCAAAAAATTCCTAAGAACATGTGTGTTTACACACACATATATACATATTATGTATTTACACTTATATGTATATGTATATGTATGTATGCATATGTATATGTATGTACACATACATAGCAACATATTATGTTTACTAGATACACATTTAATCTACTCAATTATTATATAGCTTAGTATTCATCTAGAAAAAAAATGCAACTTTCAATTTGTTCTATTTAAGACTTATTATGTTCACTCAGTAGACGGAAAGTTTCAACTAATTGTGACAGATGTGAAAACTTAGAGAAGTACGATATAACACTTGTGATATTGGATACTTTTCCAATCATTTTTTATGTCTAAATTGACTAAAACTCTAACAATCATGACTTTATTGATTAATACCCATATATTTTATAACTTTAACGTCATTGCTAATTTGACTATAGATAAATTACCTCTCCAACAAAAATTTACCACCATCACAAAATTTTCCACATATCCATTTCAAACCTATGGGTCCAATTGCATGATTATTCATTAAATAATATTTAACAAATACGATCAAATTTTCAAATCTCAAACGTAAATGACAAGGCATATTTAAGAAGTCCAACTTTTTCATTCAGCTTTGCTGTTTCTTAGAACTTTGTTCAACATTTTCAATTGACTTCCAGAACGCTTACATGCGGTTTTAACACACAAAACAGGTCAGTCCCATGTTCAAAGTGCGCGTGTAAGTTTGAAATTTTTGTTTATTGTTCTTCTATTTCTCCTGCCTGGGCACGCTATTTGACTAAACGCTTTTCTTAACTATGATGATAAACACGGACACAAACTTTCTTTCTTTCACTTTCGGCTCAGCTACCTCGAAAGCCTTTGAATCCTTCACGAACACGCAACAAAGACGTAAGTCAATTGTCTAATACTAACATAACGCTGAAACTGCTATTGGTGATATGCGCAAATAGATTTGAGGATGTTTCTTCTGTAAACATCATACGCAATACACCTGTACATGTGAAAAGGTTATCCGTCCTTTGACACTCAAAACAAGTAATAAACTATTTGTGAGATGAAGAAGAATCTGCAGATTGTCACATCTGCAGGAATAGATAAGAAGATGAGTCCAAATAGGAAGGTGTTATGCAGGCAGGAGATTTTGTTTGGGTCGGTCCATTTTCTTTTATAATACTGTTATTGCTTTGAACAATACTTGGTTTCTCTTTGAATCTTCCTTCATTCATCATCATAATGTTTATCTTGTGACCAGGATTTTATATTTTTATGTATCCCTTCTTTGGCTCCTGTCTTAATTGTTCCTATTTTCCAATTTTCCTATTGGTTGTATTGACTTCAACTTCTTGATATTTCCATTAATATTCGTATCATTTATAGCTTGTTTTTTTCTATAGTGGTAAAGGTATATTGTTTTTTTCTATAGTGGTAATGGTATATTTTTTAATTATTCAATTTCATTCTTTGTAATGATAGATTAAGAGTTTTTGTTGTTGTTTTATATGAAAGCATAGTATTTTTTATATTTATATCAAGATTCAACTATATAGTATTTGAGTCGAACTCATTAACCCATATTTCAAACACATTTCTTATGAGAATATGTGATTCACTTAGAACTCATTATATCTGTATAGTGTTTACAGAGGTGAAGCATTGAGATTTCCTAAGAAGTCATCCATCCCAATACCACTTTGACTCAAACGGATATTTCCCAAGATCAAGTCCACTTAATTTGTTATCCAGTTAAAAATATCAAGCGCTTGCTAGAGGTGCAAAGCTAAATTTTCATGGGGCTTCTAAGGGCAACCTTGGTTTAGCATGGAATATTTTATTTTGAGATATGAAAAATGAAATTTTACTAGGATGCTCACAATTTATGGGTATAAGACCAATAACTATGTGGAGTGGGGAGCCCTTGTAGGAGTTCAAGCCTCTTATAGGGGTTACTATAGATAGATTGAAATAGAAGGCATTTCACATATTATAATTAATGTTGTTAATAAAAGTTGTCCTAATTGACATCTTAATATGACTTTCAAAAAAATATTGATATATGGAGTCATATTTTTTTCTCCTTTTTAATTTCATTTGTTACAAGGAACAAAACAAGCATGTTGATCTCTTAGCAAAGTTGCGTGCTATACAAAATTATTTCTCATTAGTAAAAACAGTAAAAAATGGTGATTAGGAGAATCTACACATGATGATAGAACATAAATGCCCTTAGTATGCATTTATTTTGTAATGAAGTGTATTGTTTCAAGTTGGATCTGATGACAACTAGAAGTAGTTAGAGTTCTACCTTGTGCATGCTATGAATTTACTTTAACAGTTATAAAGATGGATAAGAGATCTTCAACTACAATATGAATATTTTATTTTTTGCATATGTGCATATTTGTACTTGTAGTCATATCTATTAGGGAAATGAGGGTTGCAGGGCTTATATTGTTGGTGTTTTCTTTAGTTAAGTATTTTATGATCATGATGAGTAGCTACTCTTTGGAAAGAGTTAGTCCTTAATCATTGATCAAAGATTATTTTCAACTACAATTAGATAGCTAACCTCAAGATAGTCAAAGAAATTATTGGTAAAGAAAGAATGGTGGATAATGGTTTATAACAATCTTATGCTACTATTTTAACAAAATTCAAGGAGAATTTGAACAACTTGTTGGTCATGCAAAGTTAGATAATATTGAGGATCTTTTGGTTCTAAAACCCTTGTTAAAAGAGATAAAAGGCAACATAGATTGATTGGCACTAGGAGGATCAAAACGAGCATAAAGGTGAAGGCATTATGAAGGACGAAGAGATAGGATACTAGCTGAAATGTATGATAACAAATATCAAGGATTTAAAAATCAATGTAGAGATTTTAGAGAATTTCTTGCAAGATATATGCATCATAATGAGAAAATGTTGATTTGAATTCGTAAATGCATATTAGAAATTACCATTTGACATGCAACATGCTTTCTTGGAACATGAGTTATTGAAAAAATTGAGAGATAGGATGCAGTGATACATATAAAACAAATTTCATGGATTAGTTTCTTGGAATATGGTTTATCAACAAGAGTTGAGAGACAAGATGCAATGGTGCATGGGATCAAATTTTGTGGATGCTAAAATCAAGCTCACCTTAAGTTCTAGCTTATTGGTGTACAATAAGACATATGAATACTAGCAAGTTGGCTATTTGGGAAATAGTTCTTGATAGGGTGGTTATTAGGAAGGCTTTTACTTGTGATGTTTGTAGTGTCAATATTATTTTACTACAATTTTTTAATTTAAGTACAATTAGTCCTTATAAATCCATATAGAAGGATTTATACTTGTGATGTTTGTAGTGTCAATATTCTCATTCTTTTACTATAATTTTGTTATTTAGATTAGGGGAAATGACCCAATAGACGAGCATGCACCAATAGTAATTAGCGTTGCACACTTAGGCTACCACTTAAATATATTAAAATAACTGGTAGTTGAAAAATAAATTGATTTAATAAAAAATTAATAAGGAACCAATACATATGCACATATATGTGTAACTCTATCCTTCACAAATCACATCAAAGAAATAACCAATCATCTCACTGGTGATGCATAAGGTGATTGGTAATTTTGTGCCTAACACACATGTTTTGATCTCACATTTTTTAGATATTTTTGGACAACTCAACGAAAAACATAGTTCATTGGACTATATCACATGAACTAATATATATGCACATATATGTGTAACTCTATCCTTCACAAATCACATCAAAGAAATAACCAATCATATCACTGGCGATATATAAGGTGGTTGGTAATTTCATGTCTAGCACACATGTTTCAATCTAACATTTTTGGGATATTTTTGGACAACTCAACAAAAACCATAGTTCATTGGACTATATCACATGATCATTGACCCCAACTTAAATATATTGAAAGAATTGGTAGTTAAAAAATAATATGCTAATAAAATTTTAACAAGGAACCAATACGCAAGCACATAAGTGTAACTATATTCTTCACATGTCACATCAAAGAAACAAGCAATCATATCATGACAAATAAGGTGTGATTAGTTACAATTATTTTGGTTCTAATTTTTTGAGATATTTTTAGATAATTCAATGAAGACATGGGAAATCAAAGTATATCATGCACCATAGGCCCTCATTCAAATAAATTAAAATAATTAGTATTTGAAAATTAACATGCTAATACAAATTTAATAAGTAACCACTACATATGCACATATATGTGAAACTATATCCTTCACAAATCACATCAAAGAAACAACCAATCATATGGTTACATAAGGTGATTAGTAATACATGCTTGAGCACACATGGTTTGATCTAACTTTTTTAGGGTATTTTTGGACAATTCAACAAACATAATTGATTGGACTATATTACTAGACCATAGGCCCCCACTTAAATATATTAAGAGAATCCATAGTTGAAAATAATATGCTAATGAAAATTTAATAAGAAACCAATATGTATACACATATGCATGTAACTATATCCTTCACAAGTCATATCAAAGAAACAAGAAATCATATGGTGAAACATAAGACATTTGGTAATACATGCCTAGGTACACATGTTTCAAATCTAACTTTTTCAAATATTTTGGAGAACTCAACAAGGACATAGCCAATTGAACTAAACCATGACACCACATGACCTCACTTAAATATATTATAAGAATTATTAATTAAAAAAAATGCTAATAAAAAATTAATAAGGTGTAATTATATCACTCATGACTATATGTTAATAAAAATATAATAAAATGTAATTATATCCTTCACAAATCATGTCAAAGAAACAACCAATCATATTGTGACACATGAGACAAATAGTAATACATGTTTGTGTGTATATATTTTGATCTATAAACTTTTTAAAATATTTTTAGACAACTTGATCAAGATATAACTGATTAAACTATATCCTTCACAAATAGCATCTAAACATCAAAGAAACAAAAAATTATATGATGAGACATAAGACAATTGATAAAACATGTGTAGATACACATGTTTTGAATCTAACTTTTTCAAATATTTTTGAAAAATCAACAAAGACTGAACAATCAACTAAGACTGAACCAATTAACTAAAATCATGACACTCACTTAAATATATTAAAAAAACTAGTGATTGAAAAATAATATGCTAATAAAAATATTATAAGGAACCAATGCATATATATCTTTCTCACACACATAATTATATTGTGCCACATAAAATAATTAGAAAACATATAATTTGATCTATAATTATTTTTGAAATATTTTTAACTTTGTCCAAGATATAACTGATTGGACCATATCAGTTGATACCCAAAATTAAAAGACACTTACTTATTATATAAAAATCTGCTATACCGTTTAAAATTTTGAAATATTAAAAATTAAAATTTAAGAACTTCGGGTGCATAAAATTAAGGTGATCTCCCCTTGTTAGGTCCTTATAAACTTTTACAAGTCTTGCACTCTAGGCCCTTAAAGTTGTTCAGTCAGTTTTCTTATTTTATTGAGATACTTTTCATGTGTTTTTTTCTATATTTGCTGAGATGGACCACCGAAATATATTTAAAAGTTATTTCTAAAAGCAGATCATGAAACCACCCAAACCTAGAGAAAAACATCGGCAGGTTCTTTAAAAAAGTTAAAGCGGTAATCACATTGACAAGGAAGTAGTATTATGGTGAGATCTTGAAAACAAAATTTTAATAGTTTCTTTCGATATTATACAATTCTTTTCAAACAAGTTAGTAGTAGAGTAATAGGCAATAACAACAATAAAACAACATTGAACATGAGTAATTTGAGATTATTGATCATTTCAATGAACAATACTTTTTAAAAAATTATTCGTCGAAAAAAAGACCAAGTTGAATAAATTAAACAAAGTTCTTTAAAAAAAAGATCAATTCAATAGTTAATAATTTCAATTAAATAGATGGACAATAAAAAAAAGCTACGATTAGATGGTCATTTCAATAAACAAAACATTGTACAAGATTAGCTGTTATTTGAATTTACAGAGGAGGGATCCAAAGAGTCGACAATACATAGAGAGGACCAATTACTAGGTGGGCTCCACAAGCCATAAAGAGATAACACAGGATGCCAAACACATCATGTCAAAAATTATCACTTTTATTTTTCACTTTCCGTCCACTACTATAGGCCTCCCGTCTCGTACGATTAATCCATATCAAAATATGCTTTCCCCGTACGCTTACTCCAATTAATTTTCGGGGGCCGAAACAACTCGAGATTCCGAATACCCCTTTGTTTTCGCAAGCGTACGACAGCTTTGGAATTAGATTTCTTTTGAGCTGAAAGAAAGAAACCATACATACATACAGCCTAGCATTTAAGAAGTTTCTTTGTTTAGAAAGCTTATGTTGATATCAGAAAAAAAAAAAATCACTTGAACAGACTACTCATGTTTTAGATAACATTTAAATTTTTTATACAACTAATTTAGGTTTCAAATTTTTAACGGCATTCAACGTATTTGGAGACACTTTTCTTTCCAAATTGATTCATTGTCGTATAAAAGCACAGAGAGAAGTATGATATGATACATCCAGGGGCCAGACCAATCGAAACCTAAACCCTCAGATTCCACAGGCGGCCGCCGGCTCTCGCCTCCAAGACTGATCTACATCAGAATACTCAAACAAGAAATAGTCAGGGGAAGGATTCACAACTTCGCCCCTTTCAGCTTCGACTTCATGGAATCTATTTACATCATACTCAAACTCCAGTGGACCGTACTCCTCAAATGGCCAGAGGGCTAAACCCTCATATTCGCCTCTGGTAGGAGCGGGAGGGTTCTCCAAAATATCTGTACAGCAGCACTCTTCAGACGAGCTCTCCACAGTTGGCGGTATGCCGAGCTCGTCGTCAGAGGCCTCCAGCAGGTAGCCGAGGTCTATTCTCGACTGAGGTGAACAGTTACCGCCGGATTCGACCTCAGAACCATCAGAATACGAAACAGAAGAGACTTCAGCATTCAGTCCCACGCCAATTTCCTCCTCCAGGCTTTTCATTACTCCATTAACAAGGTCCTCATTTTTCTCGGCGCAGACATCCGCTTCCTCCAGGAGATGCAGAAGCTCCTCTCCCTCAGCCGTGAGGCCGCGGAATCTCTTATTACTATCCTCACAGAAATCATTTCCCTCTTCTTCCTCCTCACGGCCTCGCTTGAATCTTTCCGTCTCAGACATAGCTAAGCAAACAGTATTCTTCCTCCAACACAAAGAGACTTCAATTTAAAGCTCACAATATTCCTCCACAACTAAAGCTAAAAAAAAGTAAAGCACACTAGAAGGCTTTGAAGGGCACAGGGTATTTATGGGAGCATGTTGGGCGCTAAAACTAATAATTCCTTAGCTTTCAGATGAGAGCAGGGAGTGAAGGCCACGGTATTGAATAACGACTTTATATAAATAGATGGCGGGCCCAGGCAGGGAGCAGGAAGAGGTGACAGATTAGGCTTGCGAAGCTGAAAGCATACCCCGTTGCCGACGCCGATATGTACGAGTGGCGTGACCATCATGCATCATGCCCCCTGTCCCACTTTACACGTATTAAAAACCAATTTTCTAAAAGCTTCACGGATCTCCCGCTTTTTCACGGTGGGCCCACTGCCGTCCCTTGTACTTTGAGCCGCTGGGCCCTACACGCCATTAATTCATCCACGCCGGTTGCGTGATGGTCACGCAGTGGCCTGCAGCTTTTGTCGCTGCGCGGGACCCACCTCGTCGTTAACGCCGTAAGTCAGTCGCTCCGTCCGTCCGTCCGGCATCCATTATTGAAGTGATGGGCCACCTGCCACAAAGAGTGCAAGTTCGCTACTGCTACGACCATTTAGCGCCCTATACCACATGCGTCGCTGTCGACACTAAGAGATATCTAGACGTTGGGAGCGAGTCTTCCAAAGCAGATAAAATCGAGCAATAAATACACGGCGTTTGATTCAACGGCGGCAATGAAAACGTCTATATTCATAGCCTGGATTTGCTGCACCCGGCTTAATCCCTGTCTTGCACTGACACTGCTGACGACGATATTGAATGGCAGATGGGTGTGATACTTTATTTTTATTTTTACCTTGACTTTTTGTGAATATGCGGTCCGCATCAGCCAACTGTATCAAGACAGAAAGATTCACGGGATCACATATCTGAATCTTTGGTCCCCCATGCCCTAGGACTTCTAACTATTTCTTTCCTCCTCTTTTACCGTTGAAAACAAATATTATTTTTTTACTTAAACCCCGGCCTTTATTTTTCGCATATTCTTTTCCAATAAAGACAAAGTTTGGAAGTCCCGATAAATGGTTTTATTTCTTTATCTACCCACTTTGGTTTAGAGAGAATTATTCTCCCTCCAAAGTGGACAAGTACATCAAAAATAAACGGAAGTATGGTTGGGCCCACCCTCTTTATTTTTTTATAGGTAATAGAGTTCGCTAGTCTTAACTGCAGTTAAATGTTGGGCGTTATGATAACTGGAGTTAAAGTTGTCTAGGTTATAGGTGCAGAAGTAGACAGGTGGAGGGGCCCAATTGAGGCAAGGTAGGGTTGTTGGAAAATGTCTCGGGGCGGGGGTATTTCGCTTCTTCCCGATTCTTCGAATAAGAAGAATGTGTAAGTGTATTTTAGATAAAAGTATAAATTAAAAAAGTGAAACCATGTTTATTCATAAAACAATAAAGTTTATTTTAATAGATGATTGTGACACGTTGTTTGACGGTTTCATTGTTTCTTTTTTTTGTTCTTTACGAATGCGTTCTTTATAGTTTGGTTTTATTTATGTTTATGGGGTCTGAATTTTTTTACCAAAAACAGTGAGATTTTTGAGTTGTTTGTTTTATTTAAAAGTTATTTTATATATAGTTTAAAGTTGGATTTTATTTATGATTGTGGGGTGTGATTTTTTTATCATGATATCTAAGTAAAAATAGTGAGATTTTGAGTTATTTGTTTATATATTGATTATTTTGTTATTTTAATTTTGAAGAGTGATTTTTCTCATATTAGATTTATTTTATTTAATAATTTTAGATTTTTAAATATATGTTGATTTTGTTTTAGTTCTAATGTACATGGTTAGGATATGATATTCTATATCATTTTGTTATTATAACACACCTCTCAAGATAATTAACTTTATGTAAAGTAATAGTAGTATATATCTTAAATACATTTTTCTGAAAATGTCTAGAAATGTTATATGTTGATTTTGTTTTAGTTTTTATGTACATGGTTATGATATGATATTCTATATATTTTTGTTATTATAACACACCTCTCAAAATAACTAACTTTTGTTCTTATTTTACTTTAGATTTATTTATTTTTTGTTGGAGATACCCTTGAGGGGGTCCCCTTTAGCTTAGAGCCAAGGTATGAGGGGTATTCATTCCCCCAAAACCCGTTGAGGACATGATCCTGACCTCATCCCTTTTTAGGCGTCGGGGCCTTGCACTCAACAAGATTTGATCCTTGGTGGGCTCATTTAGAATCTTTCAACTTCACTAGCAAACCAAGGGTCAGAATTGTTTTATTTAGTACACATACATATGAACACATAATTTATATGTTGATTTTGTTTTAGTTTTTATGTACATGGTCATGATATGATATTTATATATTTTTGTTGTTATAATACACCTCTCAAGATAATTTACTTTATATGAAGTAATAATAGTATATATCTTAAATACATCTATTTAAAAATACTTAGAAATATTAATTTTGATTTGTTTATTTATGTAAGAGTTATTTTTATTTTACTTTAGAATTATTTTATTTAGTACACATACATATGAACACATAATTTTTATTTTTTTGTTAATAATTTTTTTACTATATATAATTTTTTTCATGAAAAAATAAACACAACTGAATCCAAAAGCTATACACTAACTTTGTGGACTTTCAAAAACTCTAAGAATTATTTTATTTTATCTATATTGTTTATGCTACACATATATATGAACAAATACATTTTAATTTTTTGTTAAGAATTGTTTTTAATGTATTTTTTTTCCATGAAAAAATAAACACAATCAAATCCAAAAGCATTATATACACTAACTGGTGGACTCTCAAAAACTTTAAGAATATATATATATATATATATATATATTGTTTATTTTACTTTTATGTAGAGTTATTTTAGTTTTGTATGTAACTTTTAATTTTGCTTTTGAAAAAATCACCATTTATTATTTATGTTATTTTTGCTTTGAAAATTATAGTAATTTATATGTTATATGTAATAGTTTCATTTGTAACCTTACTATTATTTTAAAATTTTGATTTCTTCATCTTTAAAAAGTAAATAATAACTTTTCTAGTTTATAATATATATTTATTTTTTTGTTGTTAATAGAGTTAGATAAAATATATACTTGCTTTGTTTTATATTTAATTATGTTGACTATATCTTTAATTTTATAGCTTTAGCTTTTTAAATATTTGTGGATTATTTTTAATTTTTTTATGAACACAATCACAACATGATGTCTTGATGTCACTTAGAATGCCTCTTGACATAATAAATGACACTAATTTATAATAAAAAATTAAAAGGTTTACAATTCTATAAGGAAATAGATGGCACATTGGATTAAAAAGATTTAGGTTTGCTCTA
The DNA here is from genome assembly GCA_007115665.2 of Sequoiadendron giganteum. Lineage (NCBI taxonomy): Eukaryota > Viridiplantae > Streptophyta > Pinopsida > Cupressales > Cupressaceae > Sequoiadendron > Sequoiadendron giganteum. Next base: position 56,347,938 of record CM021103.1, read on the forward strand.
AATTAAATTAAACTTTAAAAATAAGGGACCTTAGATTAAAATATAAGATTGAGATTCCTCTTAGAGAGATAGCATAAAATTGCTTTGAGAGAGAAGCATAATAAGGTAAAATAACATAAATAAGTTTTATATATATAGACCTCTAAATATGGAGGAAGTGGTTAGTCTTGCGATTTTTATTTTGTAGGCAATATTGATGGTTTTATTCCCTTAAAAATGTAGCCCATTTTTTAATGTTTAAATATTAAAAACTATGGATGAAGACAAATTTTTGATGATCCTCTTATAAAAGTATCTTAAAGCGAAGACTTTGGATGAAGATTGGTGAATCACTCAACTCTTCAAAAAATTGTGGTTTCTTTTTATCAACCCAAGTTGTAAGCTTTTCGCATATCTCTATTTGTCTTGTTTCCTAGACTCATCCTAATGCATTAGCTTTATGACATGCATTCATACCACCTACCTTTTTTGTGATTTTTCAATAATACTTTTTGAGGTAATATACTAGCCCTTTTTATAGAAAAAAATTATTAAAAAAAGATTTAAATAATTGAGACAAAAATTTAAATAACTAAAAGATAATAAGAAGTATATTTTAATTTTGACTTGATATTAATGCTAATATGTTTGACTAATTGATACAATGTGACAAAAGATTAAAAATAAGGTTTTGATACCAAAATGGAGAATAGGATATTGTAACAATTATATTTTGAAATTTAAATTACCTAGGACTAATTAAAACATGTTAGTTTGTCCTCTATAGATTTAATCTTCAATATTTGTTTGCTTACATCAATACTTGCTTCTAAAATTTGGTGGTTTTGAAAAGTGCCTTTAGGAACCTATTATGACAAATAGAATATTTTTTGACTTCCTTGATAGTAATCAAGTCCCACGAGAAATGTACAAAGATCGAGAACGTGTGCCAAGAAATATTGTAAATCTTGATGCAATTGATATATCTGAGATTGAACTAAGACTAAGATTGAGATTTATGCAACAATAGATAAGACCTTTTGTAATTGTTTTATCCCAATAAAAAATATCCTAAATGAATTTAGATGATGTAAGGTTATATGCAAATCATATATACACAACTAGAGACCTTTCACATACAAGTGAATAAGTGAGTCACATTTTTACAAAATTAGTTTGGGAAGCAAGTTATTTGAAACTTAAACTAGGACCAGACTATAAGTGTTTTTATTCAAGGGACGATACCATAGGTGTGGTCTAGTTCTAGGAGGAAAAGCATAAGAAAATTGATCAATCATGTTCTAAGGTGATGGATATAATGAATTTGAGTGATATGTTTTGGTTTAGGTCTAGTTAGTGTGTTAAATGAGTTAGATTGAGAGATAAAACTATACATTTACAATATTCATAGAATAGCATAAAATGAAGGGGTAAAATTTTAAGGTATATATTGTAATCCTTATATTTTAGCCCCTCTTTTGTGTGAATACATATGAGTATAAATGCCAAAATAAAAATGAAAGAAATGGATTGCATTCATGAAAATGATATAAAAAAAATTAAATTCTAAAGCATTTAGAATGAACATGTTCTCCATTTATCCTTGATATGTAGCAAGTGTCCATTTGTCTCATCATAGCCTAGAAGAAAAATAATTAATATATGAAGCACTAAACATAAACTAGGAATTCAATTAATAATGAGATGTCCTTCAAATTATGTGTACTATGAATAAGTGCCCGTAATTCACAGATAAAAAGATAAATAATAATAATTTAATGAAACTTAAGAACTATGATTGATAAAATTTATCATGATAAATAAAACAAAATAAGTAGGTTGTTATGTATTTCATACTTAATTATGTGTGGAATTGGTCTGTGAAAGATGCCCCTAGTGAGTACATGTATGAGAAAATAGACCATGCAAAAATAAATGATCCATTTCCCCCAAGTGGTAAAATCAACTAACAACACTGAAAGAGCATGGGTATAACATCAACAAACATAATATTATAATATTTAATAAGAAAAATGCAAGTTATAGAGATAAGGAAGAGGCTGCCCAATAATATCAATGAAGACTAGTGGTAGTGAGTGAACCTCAATAAGGCCAAAATATTTTTCATACAAATTATTGCCTCATTATGTTTAAATATGGAATTGTCATCTATGATACTACAATACACATGAGGTAGTGGACCATGGTGATGATGAATTCTCATGAGTATTTTTCTATGAAGCAAAGTGGTGTATAATGCACTAGACTTAATTTGATAGTGCTAAATTTTACTTGATTCCTAGCTCATTTATGAATTTAGCCTTTATTTTCACCCATCATAGATAACTAATTTGTGAAGTATTTAAATGGGTATGGTTTTTTTCTAAAGTTTCCTAAGTGTTCTTCTTCTTCATCCCCCATGTGCTTAGGAAGTTGAAAAAATCCAAGAAAAATCTAAACCTAGGTATGCTTTAGTCATTAACCATTCATTTCATATAGCATTGCAAACTTTTGGTGTAAAGTTCTAGATATTTCCTATTTGACCAATATCCTATTCTAGACATAAAATTCTTGCAAGGTATGTTTCTATTATTCTTCCTTCCATTTTCTTTATTTTTTCCATTATTTGTGGGTTTTTTTTTAGGGATTTGGATGTTTTTCTTACTTCCTACCCCCTTATCCACTTCTATTCCCATTTCTTGTAAACCTTTTTTTCCATTCTTTGTTTCTTCATTCTTGTGAACTTCTGAACCACATCTAGATATTTCCCCTTTCCACTTCATCCTCATCTAGCATCCAATTTTGTAATATTTCCTCACAAATTCCTTGATTCATCTCTTATGAACTCTTGATGTCCATCTAGACATGCCCCATTCCCTCTTACCTAAGTTGGACCTTCCTTACATTCTTGAACTTATTCCTTTTTATCTCTTTTATGGGACTCCCTAGAACATCCAAATGTTTGGACTCCTTCCAAATATTGTATTTTATACCCACTTTCATCATCCACTTTTGCAGCCTTCTTCGAAAAATCACTCTTAAGGAATTATTGCTACTTATTCTTTGTTATGTAGAATTTATCATGACACTTACATATGTGTCCCTCCCTGTCTTGATTTTCATTCTCACATAATTCCCTTGTGCTTCCTCCAAACATTTCATTCACTTGTTTCACCCATTTTGTGGAGTTTCTTTGGACTTCAGTACGTCCTTTACTTTATCCACCCCCCACATCTGGTTCATACCTAAAATATCACATCTTATTCTCATGTCTTGTTCCCAATCATTTTTTTGTATTCATTCCTAAACACATTATAATCAATCGAACCACTCCCAAACCTACCCAACACTACCATTAATGCTTGATTTGAACCTTACAATTACCAATTGGATTTTACTACGTAGAAACTTAAGTTCATCCCAAGGGTACAAATCCAACATTCAAAATTTAAGGTGGATGATGAAGAGCTCTATGCCACCATTTTCTGAGGATTTCATAGGATATCAAATTGCTCCACACACATCATTAATGACACCCAATCTTGAGTTATTTTTTTGTGAGGATTCAATGACCAAACTAAGTGCTATAAATATAAATTCATGCCTTTTTCAAATGTTTAGTCATTTCTCCATTTTCATGTGACTACAATGCTAAGTAAAATTTAGGGTTTTAATCCTTGCACATCTAGTTTCTTTTATAGCTATCCATTTTATAAATCACAAAGAGGTACTATTTTGTATAAAATATTTCTTACTAAATTTCTCCCTAGTTAGTTATAAATTTTCAAGAAAAATTCCAAGTGACAAAGTGTGACAAGATCTTCTTAGCTTAGGGTTTTCTCACACCACATTTTCTTGTGTGAATGTAGTATTGATTTGATAAGTTTTGCAACACTTTAATACATTGTAGATATCATTTATGATGGTCTTTCCAATATTTCATATGCATATTTAGAATTATAGAGAGGGATTATTAAGCATGTTCAGTTGTTGACATTTTATTTATTTTATCATTTCTATGTATTATATCTTCTAGTTTATTGAAAATTTATCCCAATATGGAGCACTAGTCTTGGAAGTGTTTTACCCTCCATACAACTTAAAATGAACAAAAAATATTCACTAGTTGTTTAGGAGTGGGAAATAGTTTATATGCATTTCATGGTTCACCATTTTAACCAAGGAAACATCCATAGCAAGCTTAAATGAGCTACATGACAATCATCATACCACCACATCATTGACCCTATAACTATTTCCTTAGAAGTACCTATTCAATCATCATGCCACCATATTATGTGCCATTGATTCTCAATTCTATTTGTATTTATCCTTTATACCTATCATGTTCAATATCTTCATTATTAACATTGAAGTTATTTATGCCACATAGTCTTATATTTTTTGAGAAAAAAATATTATTACCAGCATTAAGAGAATCCTCTTTAACCACTTCAAATTCATTTTGTTGACATGTAGGGAGGGGATTAGTGTAGATTTTGATATTTTAACTTAGAGGTGCTATTTTTTTCATTATACTTTGTACTTGTCACATTATTATCAAGAATATCTTATATGTTATGTGTTGAGTGTTATGCACCTATGTAGTGTGTTTGGTTTTCTGTCACATTAATATTAACATTGAAATATAATATTTTTTATGTCTCTAGATAGCTATTAATTGGTTTTATAAGAGGTAAGGTGATAAGTTGATGTTGAAAAAGTTGTTGTAATACTACATGTGGAGGATTTGTCAATTTAGTGAACTTTCTATGCTCTCATATTTTTGGTTTAATAATGTTAGGATGATAATAATCAATAATATTGGCATTATGTGTAGGCTCATTCTTGAGTTAGAACCCAATATCATTACCCCATGTTTGATTATTGACTTTGATTGAAACTTATGGGGATAAGGAGGGTTAGAGATGTTATAGTCTAGGAGATAGTTATTAAACAATTTAAGTTCATACTTGTGTAAACTAGCACATAATTTAGAAAAAAAATATTTTAAGTGTTGAAAAATACTCTCTTTAATTATGGGAAGGATACTATTTATAAATAAATTGTAAATCTCATTGTCTAGTGGTTGGTAGCTTGTGTTAGTTAGCATAGTTTAAAATTTAAGCACAAAATCATTAATCTTCTCATTTGTTCCTTGTTGACATTGTAATAATTTGATAAATTTTATTTTATTTCCAATATTGTGTTGGGAATTATTAATGAAAAGAACTAACTAAAGTCCTAGTGGAATGAGTAGAAGCATGAGGTAAAGAATAAAACCAATCAAGTGCATAATTTCTCAATATTTGAAATAAATTTAGTAGGAAGTTTCATTATGAATGTAATCTAGGAATGTGGAATTGAAAGTGTGTATGTGAGTCAATTAATTATATTTAGCATCATACATTATAAAAATAAGCACCACAAATCCCATTGGTAAATAATTAGCTAGTATTCCACAAATAAATGGATTATGTGGTAACTAACACAATAGGTCATTTCTAGGAGATGTAAAAATCCTTGATGCGTGTTTTCGTATGCTTCAACTCATTTATAAAGGTGCCCCATTGATGAGAAATTTTATGAGGTGTAGAAGAAATAATGATAATAGCCATGGTCAAAGGGAGAGTGAAGGAACAAGAGATATACACGTGATAAAAGAAGGATTGGAAGAAATGAATGGTATGTGAGTAGATAAAGGGGCAAAAGAAATAAAGGGAATATAAGTAGTTAAAAGTGTAGTGTATTTGTGTTGATACATATTATTGTTATGGAAAATGAAGGCATTTTTAGGAATGGAAGTTGTGGTTATGGATGTTGTAGGAAAGGGTTGATAAATACAAGGGACATGAGATGAATGGGCCATATAAATGGAATGGATGGAGGATGGTTGGAGAGGAGTTGATTGGAATATCATATGTAAACTATGGTAAGGTGAATGATAAATAAGCCATATGGATTGGGATGATATGGGGAGCTCATATGTAAACTAGGGGTTGGAAAATATGGTTCACCATATGCGAAGAACATGAGTATCATCACAATTTAATTTATAACCTTGATTTTATCTATTCCATATTGTTTAGTGGTGTAAGTACCTTAGAGCACTATTGAAAAATGAAGTGAAATTTTTTCCATCTATTTTAGGTAATTGATTGTACAAGGGTGGAAGCATAAAGACCTATCTCACTTGTGGGAAAGTGAAAGAGGGAACTACATTAAAAATTAAATATTAATTTAATAGGGGTAGTAATACAAAGTGATGGATCTCTCTTCATCTACCTATTAAGGGGATAAAATAGACACATGAATGGGTAATAAAAAATCACAAATTAAGAACATCATAATGAACACAAATATAGGATAGGAATAATTATTCATAGTTTTTTGTATTCATGTTCATAAAAATATAGTATCTACATAAATAAGACGTTGGAAACACAATTGTCGTTGCACCAAAAGATCGACCTATTAATGCCCGATACAACTATGAGAGTTAACAGATCCATGGGAGGCAGTTAAGCCATGTCACGAATTCTGAGGGGAGTGTTGACCATATGCCAACAATCTCCCCCTCAATGTTACCCGAGGGGATTCAAACCCAACACCTTTGGCTCTGATACAAATTGTTGGAAACATAGTTGTCATTGCACTAAAAGATCGACCTGTTAATGCTTGATACAACTGTGAGAGTTAACAAATCCATGGGAGGTGGTTAAGCCATGTCACGAATCTTGAGGGGAGCGTTGACCATATGCCAACATAAGAATGATCAATTTCCATAGAAACATGGATAAAGGTCTAGATATCTAGACTTAGCAGGAAAAATAAATAAGTTCTTATAGACAAGGCTAGATACAAAACAAAAGTGTGCAAAAATCCATCCCAATCCTCAAGTAAGTGGCTCATATTTATACATACAAAGAAGGGTAGAGAGGGAGAAAGAGAAAGAAAATTAGAAAAGATAGTAAAGTGGATAAATTAATACCTATCATAAAATTAGATTTATTATTAGATAATCTGAGGAGGACTAAAGATTATTTTATAAAGATCTATGAATATCCTCTAATGTATGCACACCACCATCTAAAATTTCTAGTAGGAGGACCATGTCTTGAATATGCAAAAGATCTAGGTGCCATGTATACTAAATTCACAAGGGGGAGATATGGTTACAAGTATATTTTTTTTAGGGTGAGTACTTGGGTCCTCAATTGTGTTGCCAATAAGTTGTTCTTTTGAGATTTGATAGCCTCTCTATTGTCCTACATTTAGGGGAAGTATGTAAGCCATGAAACTTTGGATAGAAATTTGTAGCTAAAGTAAATTTTGGCTATCCTTTGTATTCAATTCCTTTTGATGTGGGCCTCAAAAGGACTTGTTGAGTTTTAATAAAAGGTAATGGTTGTCACTATGTATTATTTTGGTAGTTTACTAACCATTGCCACTCATGAGTCTTTAAGTCATTAATTTTGTTTATTAGATGGTGGGGGAGCAATTTTTACACTTTCTTTCATTCTCCCTCTTAAACCTTGTTAACCAATCAAATTATGGCATAAGATAATTCTTGAAATTAAATGTGTCATGGCTGAAATAGTTAATTGAAGTAGTGTGTTGCCACTAAGTAGAAAAAATTAATGATAGGTACAAGGGACTAAACCAATAAATTCACCTCAAGCTCCTTGCTAGTTGTTAGATCATGAGATGAATGACTAGTGGAAACCTAGGGTTGAAAACACATTGTTCTACCATAGAACTTTGTGGTCCATTAGACCAAGATGATCAATAGTGCATGAGCATTAATAATGAGCACCAATAACTTCTCCTACCTATTCCAATCAAAGAACATGGAATACGCTACCACAAGGCACAACTGAAATGTCTAAAGGGAAAATATAGTGAAAAATCACTACACAACCCAATACTTATCTTCAAAATTATATTTATAAAATATTCACACAATAAATAAACAAATGAGAAAAAGGAATTGTAAGACAACAATAATAAATAAATGTATTGTTAGTAGATAATTACTAAATATATTGATTATGATAGTGAAATAATCTTCCATGACATTGTTGGGAATTGGTGTCTCAACCTTTTGTCCTATTTTTAAGGAGTTCCAATTTTATAGGAGTATTTTTTGTGTTGATAAATGAAAAATTAAGCATCTCCTATTTTGTAAGAAGTGGGACCCACTTGGAATTTTCCTAATTTGTAGGGGGTATGTTGATTGGTCAACCAATGTCATTGGAGAGTGCCACTTGTCACTTGGGTGTTCAACCTAGGTAAAGGAATTTGTAAAATTCCTAGGAGGAGTGCTTGGATGTCAAGTGTCAGTGTGTGATGAGTTTTGGGACCCGCTTGTTGGCATATTCCTTTGTATAAGCACAGGGAGCAAGAAAGGGTGACACTTGTCACCTAGGCACTCACTTGGGATGAGAAGTTTGTAATAACTTCTCAAAGGTGTGTCATGACTCCATGTGGCATCAATTTGTCTTGTTGACTAAAGCTCGGAAGGGCAAGTTGTTTTGTGAAGACTTAGTTGTCACTCAAAGTGACTAGGAGTTGTTGGTGAGTTCTATTTTGGCAAATAAAATTGATTTTCTCTATGGGGCACCTAACATGTGAAGTTTCTTGATTTTTGGAGCTGCAAGATTTTCATGTGCTTGCATGTTGTTGTATGTTGGTGCATGTACGTGCATGTTTGATAGGTTGCTATTCGGGTCAATTGGGACTCATGCATGTTGTTGATTTTTTAGTTTGCATGCATGTAGAGATTGCGAGATTGATACATGGCTAAAATAAATGCCCTTGTATGAGAAGGATATATTTATGCCTTAGTGCATTTATAATTGTAACATGAACATAATATCTGTACGTCGTTATGTTGCCACAGTCACTGTAGATTTGTATCACAGTGAAATTGCACCTGCAAGAGAATAGACTCTACATATTGTATGTAATTTTCATATTACAGTAATACAATTAATCCATGCTTTGGTGTGTGGGTTTTTTTCTCAAAATGGTTTTCCCACATAAAATTTTGTGTTATGTGTTATATGCTTAAAATCTAAAAATTAAATTAATGCATGTGTGTTTTTAAGAAATTATAATTAAAAAGAGAATTTGAAACAAAGTTTTTGCAACCCTCTCCCAATTGATTTGCATTAGGGAAGCATTTTCTTCACTTGGATTTCATTTTAGTTGGTATCAGAGCCTGGCTAGCTTTGTTATTCTTGGTGGGTTAGAAGGGTTTTTTGTGCATATCTTGATTCAGTGGGAGTTATTACAAAGAGAACTTTGAAATCTTATTGCAAGTTTAAGATGACAAGCACATTAGGAAGAATAAAGATGGAGAAATTCAATGTAAAGAGTGGAACTCTTTAAATCAACATCGACAAATACTTTAAATAAGATCAATTATATTCAAAATATAGTTGCCATCTCATTCACTTAGACATCAAAGAAACTAGTCGATTTCAAAACAACAACATAAAAGTCGATAAGATAATTCATAACAATTCCAGTATAAAACATACATGTGTCATAATACACAATTTCAGTTATAAATACAATGGATGATAATAATATCATTTACAATTCGAGACTTAGGCATTCAGTCGTCATAAGCTCGTCATTACATATATCAAGAATAATTAAAGCATAAAAGAAGATGCCATCTGTTGATCTTCCATCCCAAAAGAAAATCTTCAACAAAGAAGACGAGAACATGAATCAGACACTTTTTCTGCCCAACCTTGAAGCTTACGCTTCCCTAGAATTCCTTAGTCAATCAAGAAATACCCGACCCTGCACGAATCGCTTAGCAAGAAGTAGTCTATGATCAAGATGGAATTTGGTGCATGCCTAGTATAACTAGTAAACCACAAGCATTTTCATTTTTCTAAATCATTTAAGAAATAAGAAAGTTCGATACTAGGATATGGTAGAGAGTTCAATAAATCCATCTGTTTCAATGGTCCTTAAATTACTTGGCCAAGTAAAATGTCATGCAAGACAAATAAAGCAGTTTTGGAAAAGCAAAACTACACTCTCTATTTACCCATATTTGGCATTTATCCCGGAAGGTAACTTTCCCAAAAACACAACATGCAGAGTCATCTATCAATCATGCATGGTCTAAACAGTCAAACACAATCTTTTGAAAACAGTACAACTGCAAACTTGTTTGAAGTGAAAATAGTTTAAAAAGTCGTTTCTTTTCATTGTTTAATCCATAAAAGACATAAAATTAATAATTTACATTGAGTAAATTTAATAATCAAAATAATAATGAAGGTGTATCTCCAGTATGCATTAAAAACATATAAAACAGTCACACAAGAGCACACATTCATTCATTATTGTACTCATCTATTTGTCACTGTTCAAGTTCATTTTTGTTGTTTCTAAGTAAATCATATTTAAATTTAAATGTTTTATTTTTTGTTTTCATACTTTCAGAAATAAATAAATAAATTAATTCTTTTCATGTACAATTTAAAAATAACTCGTTTTAGTTTTCGTTTCAGTTTGTTTTTGAGTCTTAAATGCAAAATTTACTGTTTAAAAACCTCTGTTTCGAATAATATTAAAATTTAGAAGTTATTGTATCAAATTATTTTATGTCAGAATTTTTGTCCAAATAAATTCAACTATGATTTTTTGTCAACAAAAGTAACGAATTTTCTGTTTAAGATTGTTTTTGGATCTAAATTTAAAAGATTGTTTTCTGGTTTTGAAATTCTTCCTAAATTTATTCCACTATTTAAATCATGATTTCAAACATAGTTTTCCTAGAATCTTCTATTTTCTTAATTCAACAACATTCTGGAAAAATTACTGTTTGATTCGTTTAAAAAAATGTCTACACAATATAAAGGAACGGTGACATTTCTAATAGATTTACAAACAGATCTGACGATCACTCTTTTTTAATTTAAATAACAAAGATTCTCTTTCATCATTTTAATCTAAATATAAAAATTATAGAAGAGATTTAAACACTTATATAAATTAAGAATTGGTTTTCATTCTACCTAGTTCAATTCTGGAAAAAATGGATTGTTGTGAGCTTCCTCTTTATTTTCCTATCTGTGTTGTGTGGCTGCAAACAACATTCTTCCTGCTATGTGCCCAAGCTTTTTATCCTTTTTGCCTTCTGTGTTTCTTGCTTGTGCTAGGTGGCTGTGTAGGAAACAAGTGGGAACTTGTCCCTTAACTACACATGCTCTCTCTTTCTGGTCGCGTGGAGTGTGGAGGTGAGTGTGGACTGGCCGCATGTTTTACCAGGCCATGCACACCTCTTAATAAACCTACGCTAGCCTCCCAACAAGTTGCACCCTCACTAGATGCCACTGCGTGGAGAAAGGGGGAATGGAAGTTTGCATAGAAAATGAAGGAAGTTCCTTCCTGGCCGCACCTTATCCAAGTCCTCCCTGTGCATGGGTGCTATGAGGAGGATGTGGATTGGCCACACCTCACTAAATTTTGTGCTTCTCCCTCTTAGCTACAAAAGGTATAAGTGGTGATTGAATACCACTGTGTAGACAAAAAAACTTTTTCTTCATGCTACGTCTGGGTAAGGTGAGATCTAGAAAATAAAAATAGACAATCAAGCATGAATTCCCTTCAATAATACTCTATCATATATGTTTTTTCCTCAAGAATACTAAAATGAATTTTTATGTGTCTCCAATTTCGAATTCCTCTCCCTATATGATTCTTCCATGCATTCATTAAATCAAGAAATGAGATCCACTATTATAGATTGATCTCCAGATCAATTCTATAACTCTCAGTTCAGATTTTTGATTGCTTCTTCTTTAATTGAAGATATTTTTCTTCAACTTGTTAACTGAAGTTCTCTTTTTGAATGCAAATTCCAATTTGAACGAATGTTTGATTTTCTATTTTTTTTCAATTTTGTTTTCAATAACACAATTTAAGATATTGTTAATTTCAAAATTTAAATCTTTTCCTATTTTATAATTTTCAATTTAAAAACAAAAACTTTATTAAACACAACTTTATTCATTTTAAATTTTATTAAATTTTGAAATAAACTCTATTTCATTACATTCTTAAATGCAAGCGACAATATTTCAAACAATAATAAAACATAGACTTAAATAATTCAATTATTTAAATAAGATCTACTTTCTCACAATTTAATAAAATCATCATTTAAATCACATGCATTTTTCACAATTTTGAGAAACTACATAAAAACTAGATTTAAAATTTTCAAACATGATAAACGCAAAATACATTAAAATATTATCTATGTGAGTGTGTGAGATTCCATCAACTCATGAACACCAATCGGCTAAACAACTCTACCTGATCGTTGTTCTCGCCTTCAATCATGTTCACCTGTTCCTGCGTTCACTTGCACTCGATTTTACATTAGCAATGACAAACCCCAAAATTAAATATAAATGCATTTCAAATCATGATAATTGCATTTCCAATTTCAATTTCATTTGAATTTGAATTTCATTAAAAATATCATTTAATTTCCATTTAAATAGTGACATAATGATTAATAACCGCATTTAATTAATCAAATGAAATCCATATGTGACATTCAATGGCAGCAATTTTGACTTGTGAAAACTCAAAATGGAGGATATGCTCGTAGACTGAGATCTATGGGCTGCTATATCTAGTACAAAACCAACAACAACCTCCCAAGGTGATTTGGATTTAATGGATAAAAAAGCCAAGGGTATGATAAGAATTTATTTAGCTGATTTTGTGCTCCTGAATGTCCATTAGGAGAAGATCGCAGCTAGTGTTTGGAAGAAGCTTGGTGACATTTATCAAGGGAAATCCTTTGTGAATAGGATTTTCCAAAGAAAGAAAATTTATTCTCTAAGGATGGAGGGAGGAGGTTTAGTTGTTGATCACTTGAATGTATTCAATATGCTAGTGTCTCAACTGGGTTCTATTGGTGTGAAGATTGATGATGAGGACCATTACATGTTATTGTTTTGTTATTTTCTAGACTCGTGGAGCCACTTGGTGATAGCTATTGGAAGCACAACCACCACCTTCAATATGGAAGATGTGGTTGCTTCATTATTGTCTAAAGAAATACAAAGGAAGTCTTCTGAGATGACCAAGGAGGCCCTTGTTGTTCGTGGTAGATCAGAGGAGAAAGGAAAGAGAAAGGATAAGAAGTCCAACTCTAAGTCTCTAGGGAGATCTAAGTCTCCTGGAAAAAAATCCAAGGCTAAATGTTGGAATTGTGATAAATCCAAACATTTTCGAAAAGATTGTAAAGAGAAGAAAAATAAAAACAAGTCTTTCTCGGATTCTGAATCTAATAAATCATCTCAGGATGATGCAAATGCTTTTGTCATTGACTTCACAACACAGAGCATCAGAAGATGTGTGGTTGATTGATTCATGTGCCTCTTTCCACATGACCTCTCATAGAGGTTAGTTTTCAAAGTATGTAGAGTATGATAGTGGGAAGGTGTCTTTGGGTGATGAATCTCACCTAAAGATTGTTGGTAATGGAAGACTCAAGATCTGATTCGTTGATGGTAGAGTGAGGGGGATTGATGGTGTACTTCACATCCTTGGTTTAGCATGAAACCTAGATTCTCAGTGAGTGAGCTAGGTGATGTAGGAGTGTAGGTTGTTTTCTTGAGTAGAAGATGCAAGATGACTATAGGTACTATGGTGCTTGCTAAGGGTGTTCAAATTGGCACTCTATTTAAGTTGGATGCATGTATGATTCTGTGCAATAATACTTATGTGAAATCCAAGAAAAGGGATTTAAATTATTCATCCTCACCATTAGATTGAGTAGAGAAGAATACTGTGGTGTCTACATCTGATGGTCATGCTTTTTGGGTACCTAAGGGTTCCAATTCTTTGGAAATGAAACTTCCTACCGAGAAAACAAAGTTGTGGAACCAAAGGCTTGGCCATATTAGTGAGAAGGGTCTTAGAGCGCTTAAAAATAAGAGCTTGTTGAAAGCCTTGATGATTGTGTTCTTGAGTTTGATTTTTACGAGCATTGTATAAATGAAAATCAACACTATGTTTCTTTTTATTACAATTCTCATTAATCTTCTAGGGTTTTTGATTATGTGTATTATGATGTGTTTTGTCTAGTTAATGTTCCTTCATTAAATATATCTATGTACTTTGTCTTATTCATAGATGACTATTCAATAAGGAAATTTTTGTATTTACTTACATGAGTAAATCTGAAGTTTTCAATCGATTTAAGGAGTTCAAGTCCTTGGTTGAAAATCGGATTGGTAGAAAAATCAAATGCTTGAGGATAGATAATGGTGGTGAGTTTTATTCCATAGAATTCAATTGGTTCTGTAAGGACCATGGGATAGAGAGACATAAGACAACTCCATACACTCCACAATAAAATGGAGTTGTGGAGAGGATGAATAGAAAACTGATGGAGAGGGATAGGAGTATACTGAGTGGTGCTATCATTGAATAGAAGTTCTAGGTCGAAGTTGTAGCTACTATATGTTACATGATTAATAGGTCTCCTACTTTGGCTCTTGTCGAGAAGACACCTATTGAGGCATGATTTGGTAAGAATCCCTCGATGGGACATAAATTCTTTGGTTGTGAGGCATATGCTCATGTGCTTGATGTGAAGAGATCTAAATTGGAGAACAAGGCAGTGAGGTGTATCTTCATCGACTATGGTGTCAGTGTGAAAGAGTAAAAGCTTTGGGATCTAGCTATAGAGAAGGTGATCTATAGTAGAAGCATCATATTTTGTGAGCTGAAACCTTCCACAATATATCTATAGCTAGAGAAGGAAGATAAAAAGGAGGTAGTTCAAATTCCACCCACTCTTAAAAGGATGAATTACACACTCCGGGTGGACCTAATGATGAGGATATCTCTAGTAGCTATGATAGCTCTGAAGAAGAGCCAAAACCTCAACCTCGACCGTTGAGGAGGTCTACATGAGAAAGGAGACAACCTAATAGATTTGGGTATTCTATGTGAGACTCTAGTTGCATCTTTGCTTTGATTGCTAACACTAATGATCCCAAGACAATTAGAGAGGCTATGGGTATGCATGATGTAGATTCCTAGATGGAAGCCATCATTGAAGAGATGGTGGCTTTGAAAATTAATGCTACATGGGATTCAGTACCTTTCTTGAAGGATGGAAAATTGATGGATGAAAATGGATGTTCAAGAAGAAAATGGGTCTTGATGGTAGTGTTGAGAAGCATAAAGCATGGTTAGTCACGAAAGGATATTCCCAAGTGGAGGGAATAGATTATGGGGAGATATTCTCCCTTGTTACTAAGCTGACATCCATTTGATTCTTGTTATCACTTGTAGCAACTTATGACTTTGAAGTCGATCAAATGGATGTGAAGGAAACTTCATGGTGATTTGGAGGAGGAAATTTATATGTCATAGTTGGAGAGCATTTTGTTGTGAAAGGAAAGGAGAATATGGTATGCTAGTTGATAAAATATCTATATGGTTTGAAACAATCTCTTAGGATGTGGTACCAGAAGTTTGACACCTATGTGTTGTTCTTGGGATTTTTGAGATCCAAATCTGACCATTGTGTATGTTACAAGACTGATAATGGTCACATTCTCATTATTGTCCTATATATGGATGATATATTATTTATTAGGAATGAAAAAGTATGATTTCAGATTTGAAGTCTCAGTTGTTAGTGCAGTTTGAGATGAAAGATCTGGGTGCAGCGAGGTATATTCTATGGATTGAGATTAGAAGAGATAGAGCTAATATAAAGCTTTGGTTAAGCCAAAGAAAGTATGCGAACTTTGTGTTGGAGAGATTCAACATGGCTACTTGCATATAGTTATTTGTTCCAGTTATGCAGGGAATGAAGCTTTTTGTAGAGGATTATCCAAAATACCCTATTGAGATGGAGGACATGACCAAATTTCCTTATGCAAGTGTTGCTGCTAGTTTAATGTATGCTATGGTCTGTACTAGGCTAGACATTACCCAAGAAATAGGAGTCCTTAGCTAGTTTATGGCTAATCCTATATGAGTGCACTAGGATGCAGTTAAGAGGGTGTTCAGGTACTTGTGGGGTACTTCTAAGTATGCCCTATGTTTTCATGATTATTCTACTAGATCTCAACATTCAGTGAGAATTTATGGATATGTGGATTTTAATTGGGCGGGTGACATTGACAGTTGGAGATCCATCGGTGGAAATGTTTTCACAATGCTTGGTAGTGCTATTAGTTGGATAAGTAAGTGACAGGTTGTAATTGCTTTGTCCACTACTAAAGTAGATTACATGGTAGCTACTCATGTTTGTAAAGAGGCCATTTGGCTTAAGAGGCTGTGTTTTGATATTGATTTTGATGCAAGATAGATTACAATATGTTGTGACAACTAGAGTGCTATTTGTTTAGCAAAAAATCCTACTTTCCATGCCAAAACAAAGCACATTGATGTGTAGTTTCATTTTATTCGTGATATGGTGGAAGATGGAAAGGTTTACTTGGAAAAGGTGGACACTTTGGTGAATGTTGTAGATGCATTGACGAAGCTAGTGAGCACAGAGAAGTTCAGATGATGTGTCAGTTCTATGGGCCTTGCAACATGAGTAGTGATACAAAGACTCTTGAAGGTCTTCGACAGGTGGGAGAATGTTAGGAACTGGTGTCTCAACCCTCTATCCTATTTTTTAGGAGTTCCTAGTTTATAGGAGTATTTTTAGTGTTGAGAAATGAAAAATTAAGCATCTCCATTTTTAGGAAGTGGGATCCCACTTGGAAGTTTCCTATTATGTAAAGGTATGTTGAATGGTCAATCAATGCCATGAGAGAGTGCCACTTTTCATTTGGGCACTCAAACTAGCCAAGGAATATGTAAAATTCCTAGGAGGAATGCTTGGATGCCAAGTATCAATGTGTGATGAGTTTCAAGACCCGCTTGTTGGCATATTCATTTGTATGAGCACAAAGATGAAGAAAGGGTGACACTTATCACCTAGGATCTCACTTGGGATGATAAGTTTGTAAAAAATTCTCAAAGGTGTGCCATAATTCCATGTGGGATTAGTTTTTCTTGCTGACTAAAGCTCGAAAGGGAAAGTTTCTTTGTGAAGACTTAGTTGTCACTCAAAGTGACTAGGAGTTATGGGTGAGTTCTATTTTGGTAGAAAACCTGATTTTCTCTATGGGACACCTAGCATGTGAAGTTTCTTGATTTTTGGAGTTGCAAGCTTTACATGTTGTTGCATGTTGTTGCATGTTGGTGCATGTATACGAATTTTTGACATGTTACTATTCGGGTTTGTTGGGACTCGTGCATATTGTTGATTTTCAGTTTGCATGCATGTAGAGACTAGGAGATTGCCACATGGCTAAAATCAGCTCCCTTATATAAGAATGATATATATTTATGCCTTAGTGTATTTGTAATTGTAAAATGAATATAATATTTGTATGTAGTTATGCTGCCATAATCACTCTAGATTTGTTTCGTAGTGAAATTACACCTGGAAGAGCATAGACTCTGCATATTGTATGTAACTATCATATTAAAGTAATATAATTGATTTTTTTTTTTAGTGTGTGGGTTTTCGAAAGGGTTTTCCCACATAAAATTTTGTGTTATGTGTTTAATGCATAAAATATGAAAATTAAATTAATGCACGTGCATTCTTAAAGAAATGCAATTAAAAAAAGGATTTGAAACAAATTTTTTGTAGCCCTCTCTTGATTGATTTGTGTTAGGGAAGCGTTTTTCGCACTTGGCTTTCCTTTCAGACATTAAAGAAAATGGCTTACTATGGCCATGTTGATCTTGATATCCTATCTAGATTTGAAACATTTGCATGCCAATGGTGAGTGACAAGTGAAGCAAGT
Source organism: Sequoiadendron giganteum (assembly GCA_007115665.2). Lineage (NCBI taxonomy): Eukaryota > Viridiplantae > Streptophyta > Pinopsida > Cupressales > Cupressaceae > Sequoiadendron > Sequoiadendron giganteum. The sequence goes on from CM021103.1 coordinate 56,365,799, forward strand.
ATTTTTAATACATCTCAAGTGACATTTATTTTTGTAAGTAGATAAAGCAATTGATACATGGAAATAAAATTCCTCCAAATGTGTATGTAGATAGATATAGTAGAAGATTTGGCTATGAAAAAAATGAATCATAAAGAATAAATAACTAAGCACCATGAATAATAATAAAACATTAAAACCATATGGGGGAATAGTATAAAAGAGGTCAATTAAAATAATGTAAACTGAATTTACATTTCTTTCTAAATAAAGATATTAATTTTGGAATTAGTGGCATCTCCTAAAAGTAGATGAAAGCATACACCTAACAACCTATGATATGTCACAAAATCTTGAACAATACCCATCAGACGAAAATAACTTAAAAGTGTAAGTTTTGAACTAAAACTTAAATCATGCCCAGGGAATGTAAAGCCAAGCTTCCTAGGATACAATGTAATGGAGAATTCCATATACAAAAAAATTGTCATCACAAGATTAAGTTAGTGCTTAAATAACACTAGGCCAAAGGATCACTCACTTATATTTAATACAGTTTGGATTGTAGAAAATGGAATACCTAAAGGCTTTAATAAAATTTCAACAATAGAAGGTTCAAATAATATTCCCACAAACATAGGGCCATAAGATTCCATAATTTTTCTTATTTGGTCTTGAATTTTCGGATAAGGAATTAGAAAAAGGATGGACTAGGTCTTGGCTTTATAGATCATAATCGGATTAGTTGAGGATATAAAGGATACAAAAAAAAATCAAGAATATCATAATTTAGTAGGTATGAGTTTTTGACAATCCATGAAATTAGTATAGAGTTCTTTTGGATTCAACTACGTTTATTTTTTCTACCAATGTTTAGGATCACATAATGGTCCATCATCAAGAAGAGAAGAGTTGTGTTTTGAAATGTCCCACATATAGAAATCTAAAAATGTTTGAACATATCACACATTTATTATTGTCAGTTTCATCATGATTTTCATCACTTTTTCATCATTTTCATTAAATTTTCATCATTTTCCCTCTAATTCATCATTTTCTCATCTATTAATTAAATAATTTTTAATTATTTGATTAATTCACCTTTTTTACTAGTTTTCTTCTATCCCACCTAATTATATAATTTTTTGAATTCTTTTATTAGAAAAAATCTAATTTTCTTCTATCTCACATAATTAAATATTTTTTAATTATTTAATTAACTATTTTTCCCTCCCACTTGCACATGAAATATTTTCTTTGCAAAAAGGAATATTCTCTTCCTCTCATAATTAAATAATTTTTAATTATTTAATTCCCTAATTTCCCTCTAAAAGGAATATTTTATTTTTAAAAATGGAATATTCTCTTTTCAAAAATATCTCAAACAAATTTCTTAAAAATAAGGAGATATTTTCAGTTAACTAAAGCTCTCAAGCAATCCTCGCCATTGATTTTTTTAATTTAATCTCCATCGTTGATCAAAAAATTGAAAATCTATAAAACAAGCCATTTCCTCCATTCAAAATCACCTAGAAGAATTCATGAACATTCATCTTTGCAACAATTTTGAGCATCTTTTAGGTCACATCATCAACTCAAACTTTTGCACAATTGGGTTCTAAGGTTTGAGCAATCCAACATTAAATCTACCAAAGTTTTCACAATGGAATGCTAGGTTTGCTTTGCTTTTGATCTTGTTTTTATGTTTGTTTATGATTTTCTTGATCTTTTCCAAAAGTAAGTATATTCAATTTCATTGGTTAGTGAGTTTAATCAATCTTTTCTTTGTCGGTATTTGATATTTCTAACTCTAATTGTGTTAGTTTTCTTTCTAACTGATTTTCCACTAAACCCATTACACAAAACAATAATGAATAATTATGTAGGAGCATCCAGTCGTGTAAGGGCAATCTTACATCACCAAAAATATTGTATTTTCATTTTCTTTGTAGTTTCCTTAGTTGTTTTGGGGCCCATGGTGACTCATGCAGTAATTGGGATAGTTAGAAGTTTGAAACAACAAAAAATAGTCACCTTCTATTTTTAGTAAGTTGGCCTATTCGAGTTCCTATGGACAAGAAAATTGACTCCGAGGAGTGAAATTGGAAATTAATATTTTTGGTGAAAGAATCATCTCAAAATCCTAACCATTTGAAAGATATTAAAATTCCATCATGAGGAATTTCTCCAATGAAGTTTAAAACTGAAAAATTGAGCCCCTTTGGAGCCCCATAACAGGATGCAAAATCTCCAATCTTATAGATTTGGAAAAAGATTGTTGTAGACCTCTTCACAACCTTTCCAACGATATAAATTACAATTGAAAATCTGACGATCGGATAGAAAGTTATGACCTCGAGAAGTTGTAAATATATAAATACACAATAAAAATAAAAATAAAAAATCTTCTAGAGCGGGAAATAGAAGGTGGAATTTTTGGCACCAAAATGGAGTTACATCTTCCAGAATATTCTAAGGTAGTTACACTTCTTGGATAAAGAGGGAGAACAGGGATTACAAAAGGGAGCTCTAGTAGTGTAGATCATAGTTTTTGGCTTGCAAATTTCTATAATGAGAAGGCTCGTGTGGTTGTAGTATGTTATTTTATGAGTATTGTAATTTCACTTCATCAAGATAATAGAAAGAAAGTGTTTCTTTTTGCATTTTCTATTTATCTCTCTTGTTTAGTTGTGTATCTATGGTTTTGTAAGGGGAGTACTCTCATCAAATATTAATACCACATCCCATACACATGATGCTATCATTTTGCTTAATTGCAACTAAGACAATAAAATGAGGCCAACTTAACATATTGTATAGTTGCTTCGAACTATTAGCAAAGAGAACATATAGTAGCCTTAACCTACATCTACATGTGAAAGCCCAAGAAGAATGCCCAAAGTCACAACTACCAAGGCATGCATTGTGAAAAATGAATTGCAAAATAAAAGGATAAGTATGTAGATCGAGAAAATTTTGCCTCAAAATGTATGATTTTGTGTTATTTAGATATATGATTGGTTGGAAGTATTGCTACAACGCGGAAAAATGTATATATTTGTCAAAACATATTATGGTTTGCTAAGTGAAAAAATAAGAGTAGCTCTACTTGTTCAGTGAGAAAGAATGAGGTTGTAGAAATAGACTACAACATCAAATTGCAACATTTGGCAACAAGTATTTTCAATACAAACTAGTTCTTATCTTTAGAATTATACTCAGAAAAATATTCATAAGCAAACAAGAAGGCACAATAAGAGAACAATAATAAATGAATGCATTATTAGTGATTTGATTGTGATAGTGAAAGGATCTCCCATCATTAAAGAAAAATGTTTACTATGGCTATGTGGCTCCCGATCTTCTATCTATATTTCAAATATTTGTATTTCAATGATGAATGGCTAATGATAAAAGGAACGGCAATTTAAATTAATGTGCCCGATCACGATTAAATTCACAGTCATGTAAAATCTACCACAACTTATAAACTATTGTTTTGATATTGTAACTATACTTGTAGAAAGCCATTCTCACATAACAAATATCTATAGATATAATAAATAGATTAACAAAAAATAAATTTAAAACAAATATACATTCACACTCAACCATAATTATTGTCTATGATAGACAATTCTAAATGTAAATTCTTACCACAAAACAAAGTTAGAAGCATCTATATTTTTAATGCGTAATCATACAAGCAATCAATAGAATGAATACCGAAGGTTTGTAGTTAAGAAGGATGCATGTTTTTTTATTACACAACCAGGAAAACATCTTTGTTATTAATGCATAACCATGCTCGACCAATATAATTAATACTAAAGGGTTGTAGCTTAGTTGGCAAAAATGACGCTATATTTTTTTATTACACCATTCGAAAAGTTCCAAATCTCTTTGAGGTGCAATTTGGTTAGGTTCAATCACTAGATGACTCACAAATTGATTCCACATACTCATAACAAATTTGCTATAAGGACAACTTATCACCACTAGATGATCCACAAATTGATTCCTCCTACTCATAACAAATTTGCTATAAGAACAACTTACCATGTAAATGTACACTTACTCATCATATTCAAAACTACCTAAAAAACATGAACACTACTATTTATATAGTCCAATTATGGTTAAAAAACAAATAATTTCACTCTTTTGAACAAGACTATCACTATAAAATATTTGATATAAAACTTCATGTCCGTGATGACCCCACTCCCACGTTCTAGGGAAGGTTGTATGCATTTGAAAAAAATCATTGCAATAAAATATCTACTCAAGATGCTCTTGTACTACAAAGCGTTTGGTCATCATGAGGAGAGCATGATGCATGTCCCTCTTAGCTACTAAACGTTTGGACTGGACAAGTGAGTTAAATTTGATGACCGTATGGCCGTCTTCATTTATCTTTTCCTCTATTTTTTCTGAAGACATGTTCCAAATGAGCGCCCTACCTATCACAATCCTGTGCTTGTTGGAATATGCACTAACTTATTTGGGACGGGAGGTTTCTGTTTGGACAGTCTATGTGATGTGATGGTGCTTTTTTTTACCAATATAAAGATTGTGAAGATCTTGGTATGCTTCCCTCTATCCATTCATGTCCTTATCGTCATTGAGAGCCTAGGATTATTTTACATACCTCGTGCATCTCTTGCTTATCCAAACGATGTAATCAGATGAATATTTTGTAATATTTAATAAAAAAAATTTGAGTTAACAATCAAAGTTCAAGAGTGAATTCATAAGCATAGATCACTTAAAGGTTATAATCTTGGTTTTATAATGTTTATATTTTAATTAGAGCAATAGAAAGCAATGGAATTTGTTGATTTAAAATTAAGAATGTTTTATACAATTTAGAATAGAATATATAATAGAAAGAATAACATATAATATATTCTATAGGTGGGAAAATTCTTTCGGATAAATATATAAATATAAATATATATATTAGAACATGATTTTTATTTATGTTTATATTAAATGTTGAGTTACTATAAGTTTTTGTGTTTCTTTTAATCATTTGATCCATTTGATTAGAGCTCAGTTAAATAACTTACTATTAAGAAGATAGTCTCTTGAACATTACAATGAAAGATTTTATAGGTGCTTTACCTCATTGCTCATTTAGAACATTGCATAAAAAAAAATCAATTATAAATCTCATGGTATAGGTATCACTTATATGTTTACTTCATAATATGTTATCACTTATAATAGATTATGCATGTGAGATTCAAATCTCTTTACATTCACACTCACTAACTTGCACAAGTCATGGGACTGATCTCTTTGGTGTTAACGTTCTCTCAACAAAATATGTTTAGTCCTCCAACCATTTACAAAAAAAACACCCATAAACACCCAACAACAATAATTAAAAAAAGTAGCTAGAGTATTTTATTGTTGTAAATTGTCACCCCTAACAATTTCACCTTATGTTTTGTCCCCCATAAATTATTGAGCCTAATTGGGTCCCTATTTTTCTAAATTATGTATTATATAGCCCATTTGTACCACTTTTCGAGAAATTGTAAGCATTGAACAAATGCATCCAATTAATATTTCGCCCTTGACACTTAATGTTCTGGAAAATAAGGCCATGACCCATTCACCCTAGGGCATATGGATCCCCCTATTTTTGTTGGGGACCGATTTTGGATATGTCAGTGTCAACATTTTAACTTTCAAAATTCAAATTGCAAATGTTCAACTATCAAGATTTAATTTTTGAGAAATTAGAGAAATGCCTATAAATACCTGGTTATTGCATAATTTGAGATCCATCTAGCATTAAGTGAAATTATATTGGTGAAATTATGATCAAGAGTAATATCAAGCAATTCAAGAGAAACATTTTAAAGCTTTATTGTAGTAATTCAAGATCCTAACATCATGTCAAATCCTATGTAAGTTTATGTGTGTTCATGTTATCATTGTTTTGTGAAGGCTAACACTTTTGTAGGTCTCCAAAGCATTCAAGAAAATCAAGCAAGCAAGATCCAAGACCTTCAGGTAATGTGTTTGACTTTAGTCCTTCAAGAAAGCCATTGAATGGTGGTGAGTTTCAACACTTTGTGACTTTATCATTCCTTCCTATCCATTATCATTTTATCATTGGCATTACTATTGTGGAAGTGGTCACACTAACACAAGGTTTGACTAAGGAAAGCCTCTAAATGGCACAACATTTCTTCTCTTTGTGAATGTGAAAATATTAGGTTTGGAGAAGATTAAAGAAATATTGAAGATAAATTGTTCATTTTTGCATTTGAAGCCCTACATCTTGTCAACTCACGAAAACTCGCCTATAGAACTATCCAACATTGTTTTGACAACTCTACAAATGAGAATCAGAAGCTCAAATCTGTCATCTGAGGACCTCAAAAATAGAGTAGAAGAAGCATAAAAGGACCCATACGCCCTAGGGTGACTTTGTCCCTATATAGTGATCACAACCAACATTTCTACGTAGGTGTAGTATCCTTTAATTAGGTTAATAACTAGGAACATAAATTCCTCTACTTAGGGATTAGGCATCACAACTGGCTGTCATAATCTACTTAAAGGACATCATTTGATTGTCAACCTAGGGACGTAAGACTTGAAATGGGTCTGCAAAGTATATGCACTAACCACCTATTTCAAACATGTATTATCTACTAAAGACATTATGCTGGAATTGGAATTGGTGGAAACAAATTCTAACTAACTAAATCTACTCAGAATGAAAACTAAATCCAGCTTTAAAGAAAGGAAGTACTCTATCCCTAGTGTCTGTAGGAATAGTTGACAACTTTGTAATTCTGATAGCTGTAGGAACAATCACACTGAAGTTCTATGAAATGAAGTGCAGCTATTCTAATTGCAGAAATGAAAAGATAGACAACTCCCTAAGTGGGCCCCCTTAGGTAGTGTCAAAGAAACACAACATATTAGACTATAAATTCCATGAATGCTTTTATTGAGTTGAAACAAACAAGTACATAGCTCACAATTCTTGCAACTGTATTTTTGAAAAACTAAAACTTATTACAACATCAATCTTCCAGCCCTTTCTCTGAAGGAGAATGGGCTATTTATTCAAAAACTGATCCTAACGACTAACTAACCCTTCCCTCATAAAATGGGAAGTCTTTATTACATCATGATCAACCTAATGAAGAAGTAGATAGAAAAAGGAAGGACCGAGTCAAATAAGTTTGAAGATGTAAAGCACCACCATCCTAGATTTATGTGCCATCAAGATGCCCTGCTGGATTCCTAGAACACTTCCCTTGCATGGTGGATGACTTGAAGTTGTTTCCTTATTCTTTGTTGTTGAATCGGTCCTCCTTGAATCAGTCTTTCATCAATCTAGTGGAGGCTAAATCTTCTCCTTGAGACTTGGTACTTGCAAATAACTAACAACTATACATGCGACAAAGGATCAACCCAACACATTTAACTCATTTAAGACTATCCATCATTCCATTCATTCATTCATTAGGTATTAGTTTGGAACATAATTTTTTTTGGATATGGCTGCAGGGAGGTTAACAATTGTGGCTAAGGCATGTCATCACAAAAAGTTATAAGGCACACATCTTCTATCAAGCTAATAAAACATTTGAACAATAACCATGGAAAGACTTATCATAATAAAATTGTTATATTAAGCATAAAGTCTATGTATTACTCCCATAATTACTACTAAATGTCTTCTCAACATAATAAAAGATATAGAAATGTCTAAAAACATAGTCTAAAATATGCCAAAAATTGGGCTCATCATTCCCCTCAACCGACTACTTGTTGGTCCCTTTAGCAATTCTGGCATTTTTCCTTCGAGCATATTCTCTCAAATCAACATTCTGTTGCTGTCCACATTCACCATGTTGAAAACTCCAAAAGTGAGCCTGCATAGACTCCAGTCATTGCCACCTGCTATCCTCTAAATTCCTACTGTAAGTGTTGTTTTCTCCTTGCATAGCTAACAATGGCCATAAGAGAATGGGTGGCTACATGACTAATGGAAACCAATTCTCTTTCTTTGTTCAGGCGTTTCTCATATACCTCTCTGCTCTCTGAGTAGCTACATACAGGTTGTTTGGGGTATGCGGTTTTGCCCTTCTTAGCTGTAATGGCAAATGTTCCCATCTTATTTGGTTGTGCTGTGTAGCAATATCGAGGTCATCATTCACAATTTTGGAGTATTGGGAAAACACTTCTTGTCTCAATGGTTCAATCATTGGCCTAGCCCTTTCATCCCCCCATAGCTTCTTCCAGTCAAAGTAAATACTCATCCCCTTCTTATATTCATTTCTCATAGTCAGTGACATATTAACCTCATCATGTTTGTAACCATCAAATTTCTCTCCCCTGCTTGTTTCATTTATGATCTAGGAGATTAGAGCACTGATGTGTATGTCCCCAACATAGCACAGAGGATTCCATTCTGTATCATGAGGCACAACCAAACTGTGTAAATAAAACTCACACAAAAGATGTCTAACATGTTGCGGTGAGTCCCTGTATGCATCATAAAATTCCTCTGGAGTATTCAAGGAAGGATTCTGACCTTGTCAGATCCTTATTAATTGAAAGTTCAAATATAACTCTTTTAAGTACATTGCATAAACAGGTGAAGGAGATCTACATTGCACAATTTTTGGAACAAGTTGAACTACCTGATTGAGTGTGTCTGTTAGATTAGCAATTTTTATATCATTATTCTGGATTACTCTCCTCAATCTCTCAATTTCCAATTCATAGGTAGTTTGTTGGTTTTGAATTTCTGTATAGCATGACATTCCTACAGCAAAAATTGTAACATGGACAGGAGGCCTATGGTTATAAGTCGCTACAGTTGGTCTTTTAATTTCTTCAAGTGCCTCAGCATTTTCATGCTTTGGTGTCTCCATTTTGTCTTTGGCAGACAATTGCCCTAAAATTTTCTATTCCGTTTCATCCTCTGGCTGCCAGTGTTCTTGTTGTTCCTGCGGCATATAATGTTTCGGTGTATTTCCTGCAACAACTGGTGATTCATCTATCCCTTCATTATCTTCACTTCTTTCTTCTGATTGAACTGTAACTGATTTCCCTTCCTCCCCAATATACACTACCTCTTCCTACAGCTGTTCTGCCACAACCGCCAGCTCATCTAGGCCAACCCCTTCTGAAACATGCCCAGTCTCACCGAAAGATGGTTCCTTTTCCTCAAGTGCAGGACTAGAAGGGTCTGAGGGTGATGGTGAAGACTGAGAGATATTGAGTGAATGTTGAGCTGCCTAGTTTTGAATCCTAGAGCTTCTCTGTAAGGGAGTGGGGACTACCTTAGGTTTCTTTGGGTTCTTAGCTGCAGGATTAGGAGATTCTTCTGTTGCTTCCTCTAAACAGATTTAGGAGTAGGTGTAGGGGTCTGTTGCTGGGGTGTTACCATTGGTGACTTTCCCTTTTTATTTTTAGAGGAATTCCCCGGGTTAAAAACAAGGGTTTGCACTGGCCCTTTGGAAAAAAATTCATAAAGAGGGACCTCATCTTGTGAGTTAGATGATTCAGGAATAGGAGATGCGACAACAAAGGCTTCAACTTTTGACTGAGAGGTTCATTGTTTAAAGGTGAGAGGCTGACCCCTGGGTCCGACATTTTGAACCCTTGGATTAAAATTAACAACAAAATCCTCCCAGGTCATTGGCGACACATCCCTAGCAGATTTTTCAACAAGCAATTTGATGAGGCAATGGTGGGAGACATAATTAATTCTTCCCTTTTAAAATTCAGTAGCACTATTGGAGAGAAAATTATACAGGAAGTCTGGTATGTTCATTAATAACCCATGACGCAAATGAGATAATAGCTTAAAATGAGGAGAATGCAAAACAAAAAACTAACCTTCACATGTCACGTATTCGATTATATAACTTGCCCGTGGAATCTATTCTCGCGAAAAACTAATACGTTGGGTTCCTTGTTTATCCACATGTAGAGGAGGATCACCAGGCCGAGTAAAATCTTCCCTAGCACTCCGTGCATCCCTTCCTCAAGGAAATAGTTCACCAGCTTGGGGTAACCCTGTTATTTCTGCAATTCTGTCTACTGAAGCATCAATTCTTACTCCCCTGCTTAGCCTTTCCATTATGAAATGTCCTTGTGAACTCCTCAACAATGTCTTCATCAAACTTGTCCAATTTGAGAAAATAGTTGACCCACCTGTACTATCTGAATGGCGACAAATGCTTAACATCCTGCAACAAGACATTGTGGTCCATTGGCTCATGCCTAATGGGCTGGCCTCCCATTTTTACACTTGTCTTTGTAACTTATCTCTTCAGGAAAAAATTCAGCCTAGTTTTATTCAATTTCCTGCTCAAATTTAACTTCCTGCAACTCAAACCAACTTCTATGCTCTCCCCTCAACCAAAACTTTTGAACTTCTTTCAAAAGATGTAGAAAATAAAAGGAAGAATTGCAAACATTTTAACTCAAAGTGTAGACATAAAAAGATTGACAGGAAGGAGCGAAGGACATGCTTGGTCATAATTGCAGGAAATAATGAAGGTTTGCTTATTTATTGCAAATGTCCAAAAGAAAATCCGGAGCTTAAGATGAAAGGACAGTAAAACATGATGTGACAAGGATTTGTGGTGGCGGAAAGTAACGATGTGGCTATTAGTTATGAATTAGGAAAAGTGCACAAACATGCGAAAAAGACTGAAGGATATTGCAACAATATAGGAAATCTGTTTGCCTTACTAAATACCTAATTAAACACAATAAATGAAATAACTAATCAATCTATGAGTTAAGTGGAGCTTACCCGTGATGATGCACCACAAGTAGTTGATGTGACTCCATCTTCTTTATTACAAAAGGTGATCTTTAGAAATGTGAATATGGTGATGTGTGACAGGTGGATGAGGTGGCAGAAGAAGAGGTGATACAAATAGCAGATGGAATGGTGAGATGGAACGATGGGATGGAACGATGGGATGGAATGATGGGATGGAATGGGGATCCACAAGGATGACCCCTTTATTATGATATCTTTATGCACTTTCATGCATGGCTTAGGGAATCAAGCCAAGACTCAACTCCTTCGACTGCAGGATTAGTAGATTCCTGCTCTAGTTTGAATTGCTTCAGGAACTCTTCCTTGTCAATGGGATTTTGCTAAAGATTCATTCAATGCCCATTGACCAATAATTTGAACCTGACATCATCAATTATGGTCAACTATACTACACCATTATCAAATACCTCTGCTACTTCGTATGGTCCCAACCATCTGGTCTGCAGTTTCCCTTGACTATCTTTGTATCTTGAATCATAAAGTAGAGCCCAATCTCCTGCTTTGAATTTCTTCTCCTTGATGTACTTATCATGCCATTTGATTCTTTGATTCTGTATTATTTCAGTATGCTGTAGGGCAATCTTCCTGAGCTCATCCAGGGCATTGAGTTGCATGATTCGTTCTGTTTGTGCAGTTGTTAGCTCCATATTTAATTCCAAAGCTTTTTTGAGAGTTTTGTGTTCGAACTCTATTGGAATCACAACTTTATTACCATATACCATTTCAAAAGGTTTAAAAACTTTTGTAGTCTTCCATGTAGTTCTATAAGCCCATATAGCCTCTGGTAACCTTGCAGCCCAATCTTTCCTATGTAGATCCATAGTTTTTGTCAAAATGGCCTTTATATCCTTGTTAGTAATTTTTACTTGGCCATTAACCTGTGGATGATAAGGAGTTGACTTCCTATTCCTTATGTTGTATTCATTTACTAAGGTTGTAATAAGAGTAGAAGTAAATTGTGCTCCTTGGTCTGTCACTATTTCTCTAGGAACACCAAATCTAGTAAAGATTTCTTCATAGAGGAACTCTGCTACTTTATTGTCTCTAGCATGCTTCATAGGTCTAGCCTCTACCCATTTTGTTACATAATCTGTGCATACAAGAATGTAAGACTTACCATTGAAGGCGAATAAATTGGGCCTGCAAAGTCCAGTCCCCATTTATCAAAAGGTGTAACAATAACTTGTGGAAATAGGGGCATTTCATTTGATCTTGTTGGCCTCCCCATCCTTTGAAATCTATCACATCTCCTGGTATACTTGGCTGCATCTCTATGTAATGTTGGCCAATAATATCCAGTATTTAGGATTTTTATGGCTATTCTCTTAGCAACAAAAATGTCCACCACAAGGCTCATTATGGATTGCATGTAGTATGTCATGAGTGTCTTCCTCTCTCAAACATATCCTCATTACTTGATCAGGTCCTGTATAAAACATGCAATCTGCAATCCAAGAGAAGTTAAAGCTTTTCTCTACTAACAATCTTTTTTCCTTAGGTGAGAGGTGAGGAGGAGTTCTTCCTGCAACCAGATAATTTTCTATATCTGCATACCATGGGTGAATGACTTTGATGGAAAATAAATATTCATCAGGGAAGGAATCCTCTATGAGTGCAGAATCATCTTGTCTTTGAATTCGAGATAGAAAATCAGCAACCACATTGGCTTTACCTAGTTTGTCCACAATTGTAATATCAAATTCTTGCATCAACAACAACCACCTAGCCAGTCTCCCTGTGATTGAGATTTTGTTCATGAGATACTTGATTGTTGCATGATCAATATGAAAAAATCTTTGATAGCCTGTGATATAATGCTTGAACTTTTTGAGGGCATAGATGATTGCTAACATTTCTTTTTCTGTAACAGTGTAGTTGAGTTCAGCTCCTTGCAAGTTCTTTATGATATAATAAAGTGCATGCTCAGTTGAACCAGTCTTATGTCCCAAAAAAATACCAATAGCATAATTTGATGCATCTGTATGAATATGGAATGGAAGTGACCAATCAGGTCCTTTCAAGATTGGTGCTTGAGTAAGGGCAATCTTCAGATCAAGGAATGCTTTTTCACATTCTGCTGTCCAGGCAAAATCTGCATGTTTCTTTAGTAAACTCTATAGGGGCCCTGCTGTTTGATTGAAATCTTTAATAAATCTTCTATAGTAGCCAACATGCCCTATAAAGCTTCTGAGTTCCTTTTGCTTGGTAGGGAAGGGTAGACTAGAGATGACTCAATTTTAGAGAGATCTACCTATATTCCTGCAGCAAAAATATAGTGGCCAAGCACTATTCCTTCTTGCATCATCATGAAGTACTTTTGACTATTGAGTGACAAATTATGATCTTCACACCTCTGTAGTACCTTTTTAAAATTGTCTTGGGCTTCTTCAAATGTTGTGCCATAAACAGTAAAGTCATCCATGTATATTTCCATACAATCATATGAAATATATGAGAAAATACTAATCACAGCTCTTTGGAAAGTTGCAGGTGCATTACAAAGACTGAAAGGCAAGACTGAATAGGAAAATATTCCCTAGGGGCATGTGAAGGTAGTCTTTTCATGGCCCTCTAGAGCAATCTTTATTTGATTATATCCACTGAAACCATCAAGGAAGGAGAAGTACTTTTTCCCTGATAAGTTATCCAGGACTTGATCAATAAAAGGCAGAGGAAAATAATCTTTCTTAGTTGCCAAGTTGAGCTCCCTGTAATCCACACACACTCTCCATTTTCCTCCTTTCTTAGGGATGATGACCAGTGGAGAAACCCATTGGCTATCTGAGATTGGGTAGATAAAGCCAACATTCAACATTTTCTGCAACTCCTTAAAAATTTATCGTAGGGTTGGATTAATTCTCCTATGGGGCTATCTAACGGGTTTGAGCTCACTATTGATGAAAATTCAGTGTGTACATAGCTTTGGATCAAGTCCTTTCATGTCACTGTAATCCCAAGCAAAAGCTGGTTTATGGGTAGTAAGCATTTGGACAATTGACTCTTGTTGTTCACTAGTAAGTTGATTATTGATATTCAAAGTTTTTCCTACAACTACTTCCACTTGGGAAGTCAATTCAAGCATAGATACTTCAGACAAAAAAGGAATTTCCACTTCATGGGGTAATAAGGTGCGCAAGCAGTCAGTTGCTGAAGGATAATGAGTTGAAGTAGGTTGGGGTAGAATTGTCTGCAATGAACATGGAAATTTTTCACAGAGGGGGTACTCAATACCATAGTTGTTTTGAAGGATATTAGACAATATTTATTCATCTTCCTATTTCTAAATAAAAGGTTCTCTACTAATCATCATTAGGTTTTCCACATAATTCATTTTTTCCACATCTTCTCCCAAATCTGGCCAGACTGCCTTTCCTAACTCAAGTTGAGGCTAGGCTGGAGCATAAAGGGTGAGATTTTTGGTTCTATACCCATCAAAGATAGTCATGTTACTAGACCTAGATCCTATATAAGCATCTGTGGTGGCTAACCAAGGCCTTCCTAGAATTACATGATATCCTCCTAGTGACGCTTTTGGAGATAAAATCATAAAATCAGTAGGATATTCCCATGAATCTAGGGTGACTACTAGGTCTTCAACTACTCCATCAGGTTTGACAGTTGAACTATCAGTGAACTGCAAGACTGTAGGTGTAGGCCTTAGGTTTGAAATACTTAGCTTTAGTACAAGGTCCTTTTTCATGACATTGATAGCTGCTCCAAGATCTACTAAAACATTTTTAATTTGAACCCCATTAATAATGATTTCCACAACAGGGCTGTTAGGGTCTGAATATTTTGGGATGGTAAGCTTCCCTAGCATCAAATCAGAGAGTTGACTTAAGACATGAACAGTTTGAGGGTCTTTTCTTTTTCCTACTCGACTTCTTTAAACATGCTTCTTTAATAGCCTTGCTATAGATAGGTACTTCCTTAATTGCTTGGAACAAAGAAATTTTTACACATATGTGCTTTAGTTGGTCAAGAATGTCAGAGGTAGGCTCTTCTTGCTTTTGAAAAACTTCACCTTCCAACCTTTGTGGAAAAGGAGGTGAGGGCTTATTGGATACTTTAGGCACTGATGGATTTTGCATGGGCTCATTGGATTGAACTTGGCCATTAATATCTTCTTGCTCATTCTCCTCAGATGGAAATTCTGTGATTATGGGAGGAGAAGGTGTAGGTAACACTATCCTTGACTGTAAGTTTATATTACTCAAGTTGAGAGCATAAGCAAGTTGCTGATTGGGGTCAGTGAAATAAACTTGCTGCTGCTATTGAGGTTGATTATTTGGATTAGGTCTTGCTTGAGCAGGTAATTGGGTTGGCTTAGGATTTTGGCTTTGATTAGCTGCAAGAGGTGGCATAATTGACTACTACTGGGGTTGCTGCAGGAAACCAGTGGTTTGATTTGACCATTGTTGTCCTCCTCTCCATTGGTTAGATTGCTGCGAATTCCCTTGTGGAGGCTGCCACTGATTTTGTTGTGGTGATTGCCAATTCCCTTATGGGGGTTGCCATCAGTTTTGTTGAGCATTTGGCCAAGGATTATTCCATTGAGGTTGGGAATATGGGCCATAATTTGGAGGGTACTGGTTCTTCCAATGATTATTATATGAACCAAAATTTAGGAAAGGGTCCTGAGGCATACCTTGTCTTGGGGCCCAAGGCCTGCGTTGAGCAACAAAGAACACTTTTTCATCTCTTTCTATTGTTTTGAAATCATTGGGAAGATGTCGCACCTCCAAATTAGCCACTGCCTTGCATCTGCAATCCTTCTTCCTTTGTCGATAGTGAGGGCAATGTTCAACTAGCATTGCCTCAACTTCATCTTTCTTTCTCCTAGCTTGCATAGTGTCTAGTTGAGTAGCTACATCATTGATAATATCTTGGTTGAAGTTGGACAAGAGATTAGAAATCTCCCCCTTAGACACGCTTGAGCCATTTCCTTTTGCAATAGAGGGTCTGAACCCTCTACCTTTCTTCACATTTGCTCTAGAGTAATTGAGATAAATTTTCTTGATATCATCCCAATTGCTTTGGGTGATATCTCCTTTGGCCATGAGGTCTAGTGCTTCCATGCAAGTATCATTAACTCCTCTTAGGAAGAGAAGTTTTTTAGACTCCTCATTCAATTGATGCTGAGTGTTTTTCTGCACACTGAACATAAACCTAGACACATAATCTTCCAGGGTTTCATCCTCTTTTTGTGACATCTTGAAGATGTCATCTCCTCTCATATCATTCCCCCTACAATATTCTTTATACTTTCCCAATAATAACTCCTTTAATTCATCCCAAGTGGTGGCTGCATTGCCACCTAATCCCATGAACCATCTTAAGGCCGACTCCTTTAAGGTAGAGGGAAACAATTTCATCTTATGTGCTTCAGTAGTGTAGTCACAACTCCTACATAGGATGTCAAACTCAAACAAGAAGGTATGAGGGTCTTTTGTAATAAGTCCATAGAATTTTGGGAGTAATGAGGCAGGGATATTCTTGAGGTTATTATTGTCATGTAGTTTAGGGAGTGGAAATGGAAAGGTAGAGCTTGCCATCCTTGGTGTTGTTCTTGGGTTAGCTCCTGGCTGATAAACTACAAGGGAAAGTGGGTTATTATGTGGGTCCTGGTTATTGGAAGTGTGCAAATTATTCAATTTCTCGGTGAGTAGATCAAGGTCATCAGGCTCATCAAACAGGTTAAAGCTTAACTCCGAGGAAGACGATGAGGTAACTAAGTCCTGGCCAACATCCAAATATGGTTCTTCTTGGAAAAATTCTGGGTCAATTTCTTGGATATCTAATCTTCCAAGAAGGAATCTTCTAAATTGGTCTCTTCTTCTAAGCATACAACAAAAAGTAAATATAAACTATGGAAAAATACTGGAACGCTGAATTTTAATCTAAATACTAGGAATGAAATTTCAAACTTTCTACTAGCATGTCTGCAACAAATTTTTAGTTTGACACCATCCTCGACAACGATGCCAAAAATGTAGTATCCTTTAATCAGGTTAATAACTAGGAACATAAATTCCTCTACTCAGGGATTAGGCATCATAGCTGGCAGTCATAATCTACTTAAAGGACATCATTTGATTGTCAACCCAGGGATGTAAGACTTGAAATGGGTTTGCAAAGTATATGCACTAACCACCTATTTCAGATATGTATTATCTATTGAAGACATTATGCTGGAATTGGAATTTTTGGAAACAAATTCTAACTGACTAAATCTGCTTAGATTGAAAACTAAATCCAACTTTAAAGACAGGAAGTACTCTATCCCTAGTGGCTACAGGAATAGTTGACAACTCTGTAATTCTGTCAGCTGTAGGAATAGTCACACTGAAGTTCTATGAAATGAATTGCAACTATTCTAATTGCAAGAATGAAAAGATAGATAGCTCCCTAAGTGGCCCCCCTTAGGTAGTGTCAAAGATACACAACAAATTAGACTGTAAATTCCATGAATGCTTTTATTGAGTTGAAACGAACAAGTACATAGCTCACAATTCTTGCAACTGTATTTCTGAAAAACTAAAGCTTATTACAACAACAATCTTCCTCCTCTCTCTGAAGGAGAATGGGCTATTTATTCAAAAACTGATCCTAACGACTAACTAACCCTTCCCTCATAAAATGGGAAGTCTTTATTACATCATGATCAACCTAATGAAGAAGTAGATAGAAAATGGAAACACTGAGTCAAATCAGTTTGAAGATGTAAAGCACCACCATCCTAGATTTATGTGCCATCAAGATGCCCTGCTGGATTCCTGGAACACTTCCCTTGCATGGCGGATGACTTGAAGTTGTTTCTTTATTCTTTGTTGTTGAATTAGTCCTCCTTGAATCAATCTTTCAACAATCTAGTGGAGGCTAAATCTTCGCCTTGAGACTAGGTACCTGCAAATCTTTAACAGCTATACCTGCGGAAAAGGATAAACCCAACACATTTAACTCATTTAAGCTGATCCATCATTCCATTAATTCATTCATTAGGTATTAGTTTAGAACAAACAAAATTTTAGATATGGCTGCAGGGAGGTTAACAATAGTGGCTGCAGGAAACACATGTCATCACAAAAGGTTATAAGGCACACATCTTCTATCAAACTAATAAAATATTTAAACAATAACCATGGAAAGACTTATCATAATAAAATTGTTATATTAAGCATAAAGTCTATGTATTACTCCCATAATTACTACTAAATGTCTTCTCAGCATAATAAAAGATATGGAAATGTCTAAAAACATAGTCTAAAATATGCCAAAAACTGGGCTCATCAGTAGGTACACAGTCCATTGCACTTCCTAGATCTACCCGCACATTATTGTTTCAGTTTGTGCATTATTGGGATCTTATATTTTACATATTAGGTCAATTTCAAGACCTTAAAAGATGCAGATCCAAGCTTGACTGGCTCACCTTCATGGTTGAAAATAAATCTAAACACCTTGTGATATCCATCTTAATGAAACATAAGAAACTAACCAAAAAAACACCCAAGTTTCAATCCTAGGTTTACACATTGGACCTAGGGTTCTATTTTTATTTGTTCAATTTTGGTAAACCTGACCTATTTACATTACATACTTTTTGAAATCGCATCTTAGATCTAAGTTTTGCATTGAATTATTTTTCATTTTTTATTAATGGTTTCATTGTTGGAAGTTTGTGTTGTCATTGATTTCAATAGTTTTATGTTGTTGTATTGATGTCAACAGGTCTATGAGGAGGCTATTGGAAGTTTGTGATGATGCTTTGATTGGTTGTATTATGTTGTCATTAGTAATATCACTGATGGCAATCTCTAGTGTTTCTTTGATGAACATGTGTTGGTGATGTTTAGCCTCTTGTGTGGTTGAGATGTTGCAAATATGTTCTAGGTGATGAATTTTTGTTTGTGGTAATTGGTTTCCAAGTGCTTTTGAGAAAATTTGAAGAAAAGAGAAAACAATGTGGTGAAGAGTGTTTAGTATGACAAAGTGGTGTTCAATGTTTTGCTTTGCATTTATTCATGGTTGAGGATATGCTTCTGTGGTTTAGATATGTTGATCAAAGGTGTTCAAAAGCATTATATCCAGAACTTCAGGTGTTGGATCACTGTGCAAAGAAAAGTTATGTTCACTAGTGTGTGAACTGTGTTAGCAGTGTTGTTTGGGAGAAATGGTTTTGCTCCGCATTTCTTCATAGTTTGGTTTTTGGTCTTGCAGATATGAGGATGTCCTTATATTGCTCATCTTTATATTTAGTCTGGGTTTTTTGAGTTTTAGACTCTCCAAGGTTGGATCCAGGTGTTGCTATGTGTGAAAATTTAACTAGTTATGCATAATGAATATGTTCTTTTGGTGTATGATGTTGTAAAGAAGTTGGGTTTTAGGGTGTTGATGGAATATTCTAGATTGTGTTAAAGTTTTGTGAGTGGTCTACGAGTCATCTTTGGATAAAAAAAAACATGTAATTAATTGTTTAATGGTGTTAATAGAGGTTCAAACAACCTCGAGTGTTTACAATAATTGCAGATATGCTTCGGTGTTTATGAAAGTGTGGCATGACATATATGTATGGATTTGGGTCTGAGTTAAAGTGTGTTGTGGTCCATCTTCATTCCTTTCCACAACAGGAATGTTTTGGTGTTGACCTAATTTGAATTTACATGGTTGAGGTGCATAGCCGACCTTGTGAACCATTTTCAAGGTTGAGGATGGCAAAAATAAGTGTCTAGTTGATGAAGAATCAAGGTGTGAAGTGTGCGATGTGAAGTGTACAAGTACAAAATGCAGTGCAAGATTTAATGCCTAAGACTACTAGAAGTAATGAGCAGAAGGTGTCTACATTATACAAAGAGAGTGTAGATGTGTTGGTGAAGCAGTGGTGGATTTTTTGTTGCTTTGATATGGATTTCTCATTTTAACATTCTTCTTTCTCAATCTGGCAGTGAGCCATTGATAGTGAGCCCTTCTTTTATTTTTGGTAGTGAGCCCTCCAACAGTGAGCATATTATATTTGATGTTGCAATTACTTTATATTGTGAGCTAACTCTCACTGTGTTATTTCCCTTTTTGGGTTTTCTATGTAAATATGGTGTTCTCATGTGTTTGGATATGTTTGCATTACTGTTTTTCATGTTTACATTCTGCTAATGCATGATAAGGATTTAATGGTTGTTAAGGTTTTAAGAACTAATGCAGATCTGAATGTTAATGAGGGTTTTGATGTTTTAATGTACAATGATTCACCCCCCTCTTAGTTGTCTTGTGCATTCAAAAATTGGTATCAAAGAAAGGTTCCTTGGAAGAAAGCTTAATTGCTTGAGGTAGATTTGGGATGGCACACAAGAAGGAGGCTTCTCTGTTTGATGGATTTGATTATGCATTCTGGAAAATTGGGATGGGAGGTTTTCTCATTTCTTCAGGATTTGGAGTTTGGAAGTCTATTGAAACTAGATATGCAATGCCTACAAATGGTCTTAGTACTAATGATGAGATCAAAGCATATGAGAAGAATGGAAAATCAAGCTATGCTCTTTTGAGTGGTCTTTCCAATTTAGAACTTGTGAAAGTTATGAGTCTTTAAACTGCTAGTGAAATTAGGAAAAAGTTGAAAAGTATCTATGAAGGAGATGATAAAGTCAAGCAAGCAAAGATGTAGAATTTGAAGACTAAATTTGAGACCTTAAGGATGACATAAGATGAAGATATTACAGGATACATGCACAAAGTGGACAAAGTTGTCAATTCCATCAGAGGCCTTGGAGGAAAACTTGAAGAAGAAGAGGTGGTAAAGAAGGTACTAAGAAATCTTACTAAAGCTTATAGTCATAAGGTGTCTGCTATTGAAGAATTTTAGAATTTAGATTAGTATTCCAAATATCAATTTTTTGGCACTTTGACTACTTTTGAATTGAGTGAGTTTGGTCCAAGTGATGTAAAAAAGGAGACTACTTTTAAAGTTGGAAAAAAAGAGAAGAATGAAGAATCTAATCCGGATGAAATTGATGAGTTAGAAGCAAACTTTGTGAGAAAATTGAAAAAGGGTACTAAAAAGTATAGAGGTAAGTTACCTTTCAAATTCTTTAACTATGGAAATATTGGTCATTATGCTTCAAGATGTCCTATTAAAGCTTTAAAAGATAGACCTAAAGAGAATAAAGGTAAATCATTTAAGAAAATCTATTATGTTAGAGAAGATGCTAGTATATCTGTTGATGAATCTGATTACCTTGGTGATGAAGATGATGAATGGTTGTTCATGGTTCTAAATGTTGGAACTAATTCTACTTAACTCTAAGAGATGTATGAAGGAAATTTCTTTGAAAGCATCTCTAGTGTTTTCTTTTCATTCTAAAGAAGAGAAGAATAATTGGATCATTGATAGTGGATGCTCAAATCACATGACAAGTGATAAGAGTAATTTTTTTAAGCTTGAGAAGTTTGAAAGTGGTTTAGTTAAGTTTGGTGATGATACATCTACTAAGATTTGTGGAAAAGGTCCAATTAGTTTTGATGGCAAGCATAATACAAATGATGTTCTTATGTTAAGGGTTTGTGGCATAAAATTTTGAGTGTAGGAAAAATATGTAGCAAAGGATATAATCTCATGTTTTAAGAAAATGGTTATGAGATCAGAAAAGGCTTCAAAACTGTGGTTGCAACAAGAATGACAAATATAAATGTTTATCAACTTAAGGATGCAAATGGTTAATGTTTTATGACTAAAATTAATGAAAATTGGCTATGAAATAGAATAATGTGTCACATCAATTTTGATAGCCTAGTAAGGAATGGTTCAAATCAAGTTGTGAGAGGTTTACCAAAGATTATAAAGCCTATTAATGTTGTCTACAAGGAATGTCAGATTGGGAAGCAAGCTATTGTGTTATGGAGACCAATTAGACTTGGACATAAAAATATTCACCATTATTTTTATTAAATAATTTGCTGCACTTAATAAATATTTATGCTGCACTTATATTTAAAAGAACAGTTACAAACAAATATTAAATGATGGAAATGAATAGTTACAATATTTAATATAAAATTATAAGACAGTTGAAAATAGTAAATGTAACCGCCCAAAATAAAAGTGTTATGGGTGCATGAGTAAAAACCAATGACCATGATTTGTTTCTAATTAATGGGACATGCGTGGGAGGGTTTACATACACTCGGTTCTAAGTTTTGAGGGTGGCTGAATATGAAAAATGTTTGTAGAATTTTATAGTTTAGTGGCTGGAAAAACAAAGGAAGTGTCGTGGGAACACACAACAAAGAATGTGTAAAAAAAATATGGTAAAATGTGGAGAAAATGTTGCTGCAAGCTTTTTAAAGGTTATTTGTTGGAATTTAAATACATATTGGATCCTCTGTTGGTGGATGTATCTTGGTATTGGGTGAACCAAGTTAAATCTTTGTGTTACCTTCTTATTGTTTCATAATTTGTGTGTGTTTAATTTTTCTATTTATACTTCTATATCTGCATTTAATTGATAGAAATATTCTTCCAAACTCTAACAAGTGGTATCAAAGCCAGGTTGTGTAAATTTATCCTTTACAAGAAGGTCATGGAGGATGAGGGTAAATTGAATATAGATAAATTTAATAAGCATAACTATTAGTTATGGAAGATGCACATGGAGGACTATCTCTATCAAAAGGATTTATGGTAGCCATTGGAAGGGAAAGCCAATAAACCACCAACAATGTCTGCTAAGTATTGAAATATTTTGGATATAAAGGCACTTGGCATTATTTGTTTATGCTTGGCACAATCGGTGGTGTTTAATATTTTAACAACAAAGACAACGATATATTTAATGCAGACCCGTGCAAAGTTATATGAAAAACCTTCCGCTTCGAATAAGGTATTTCTTATGAAGCGTTTATTTAATATGAAAATGGTAGAAGGTGGGTCATTTGCTGATAATTTAAATTAGTTTAATATAGTTACCAGTCAATTAAATTATGCAAATGTAAAATTTAATGAAGAAGTTAGGTCTCTTTTGATTTTGTGTTCTTTTCATGAAAGTTGGAATAACTTGGTAATGATGGTTAGTAATTCTATTTCTGGTTCAAATACACTAAAATTTGATGATGTTGGTGTTATTTTGAGTGAGGAAATTCATAAGAAAAGATCAGGTGGTACATCCACATCAATTATTGTTTTGAATGTAGAAAGCAGGGGCATAAAAAAGGAGAGAGGAAAGAATTCTGGAGGTCATGGGAAGTCACGAGGAAAATCAAAGGACAATAGGTCCCAATCTATAGAGAAGAAGGATTGTTGGTAACGTGGTAAGTCAGGTCATTTAAAGAAATATTGTTGGTCTAAGAAGAATAAAGTTCAGGAAACAAAAAAGGGAAATAATCAAATGATGATGCTTTGATTCTTTCCCTTATGCTAATAATTCTTGGGTGTTATATTTATGGGTTTCATTTCATGCTATGCCCCATAGAAGTTATTTTCTTGATTATGTCCAAGGGGATTTTGGGTTGGTTTATTTGGGAGATAACGAACCTTGTTAGACTATTGGAAAGGGAAGAATCAAGATCAAGTTGCATAATGGGAATGGTTGGCTACTACAAGAGGTAAGGCACATTCCAAGGTTAAGCAAAAATTTAATTTCAATAGGGCAACTAGATGATGAAGATTATTTTTGTTACATTTAGTGATAAAAATTGGAAGGTTACAAAAGGTGCCTTAGTGGTAGAAAAAGGTGTGAAATTAGGCACCTTATATCTTTGTACAGGTCATACCATTCCTTCTACTTTAGCTATTGTAGATAAAATTCAAATAGGGAAGTTACTGGAAAAACTGTTACAAAAGTTTTTGCGGGTTCAACAACAGTTGTTGCAGGATCTATAACAATTTTAGGAACAATTATTGTAGGTCAGTAGGCAAAAAATTAGATAGTTGCTATGGGTGAAACAACACTATGGCATAATAGACTTGGGCACATGAATGAAAAAGGTGCGAAAGTGCTTCATTCAAAGAAAGTTTTACTAGGTCTAAAATGTGTTAATATGGATTTTTGTGAAAGTTGTGTGTACGGAAAATAAAAGAGGGTTAGGTTTCTCAAGGATGGAAAGCAAAAGAAAGATGAGAAATTGGAGCTTGTGCATATGGATGTATGGGGACTAGCTCAAGTATCTTCTCTTGGTGGCTCTCAATATTATATTACATTCATAGATGATGCAACTAGGAAGGTATAGATTTATTTCCTTAGGTAGAAATTTGTTGTTTTTGAAACATTTAAAAATTGGAGAAGCTTGGTTGAGGATGAGATGGGTAAAAGATTAAAATGTCTCAGATGTAATAATGGTGGTGAGTATTGCAGCAAAGAGTTTGAAGACTATTGTTCCTCTAATGGTATTTATAGGTAGAAAATGGTTCCAAGGACTCCACAAGAAAATGGAGTGGTTGAGCGCATGAATAGGACAATAATGGAGTGTGCAAGGAGTATGAGATTGCATGTTGATCTGCCTTTAAACATGTGGCTAGAGGCTATTAAATACTATTGTTTATTTAATTAATATAGGTCCCTCTAATACTTTGGGCTATAGTATTCCAGAGGAAGCATGAATAGGTAAGAAGGTGAGTTATTATTTTCTCACGACCTTTAGTTGTGATGCTTTTGAACATGTAGATTCTAAAAATAGAACCAATATGGAAGCTAAATCAAAGAAATATATTTTTGTTGGATATGGCATTGATGAATTTGGTTATAAGCTTTGGGATTTTGAAAATTAGAAAATTGTAAGTAGGGATGTCATATTCAATGAGAAGGTCTTGTACAAAGATCAGTTGCAACAACATGAGAAGAAAGAAAAGGATTATGTAGTGCTGGATAATACTTAAAACAACAATGTTCTAGTGGTTCCTCATACTCTGCAATAACATCAACAACAAATACCACAAAATCCATTGAATGTTAGACGATCTTCAAGGATAAGTAGACCTTCAATTTTTTTCTCCCTCTTTGTATTCTATTTTATTAACATATGTTGGTGAATCAAAATATTATGATGAAGCTATGCAAGTGGATGCTAGGGTTTAATGGGAGCATGGAATGAAAGAAGAAATGGACTCCTTGCTGAAAAATCAGACTTGGGAATTATGCAAGTTGCATGCAAGTAAAAAGGCTTTACCAAACAAATGGGTTTATAGGCTAAAAGAGGAAGATGGAGGTAAGAAAAGATTTAAAGCTTGCAGGTTAGTTGTAAAAGGATTTGCACAGAAAAGACACTGATTTTGATGAAATATTTTCTCCAATTGTTAAAATAACTTCTATTCATATTGTTTTAAGTATTGTGGCTACCAAAAATGTGCATTTAGAATAGCTTAATGTTAAAACTGCCTTTCTCCATGGTGATTTGGAAGAAGAAGAATATATGGTACAACCACAAGGATTTGAGGTCAAAGGTAAAGAGAAATTGGTGTGCAAATTGAAGAAATGTTTATATGGCTTGAAGCAAGAACCTCGAAAATGGTATATTAAATTTGATAGTTTTATGGTTGAGTAAGGCTACAATTGGTGTAATTCAAACCATTGTGTTTATTTTAAGAAGTTAGATGATCATAGCTACATTATTTTATGTTTATATGTTGATGATATGCTTGTAGCCGGGTCTAACATGGATCACATAAGGGAATTAAAATAATAGTTAGCAAATTCATTTTCTATGAAGGATTTGGGGGCAACAAAAAAAATCATTGGTATGAAGATTACTAGAGATAAGAAAAACAAAAATTTGTTTTTATCTCAGGTTGATTATGTTGAAAAGGTATTACAGAAATTTCACATGGTGAATGCTAAAGCTGTCAACACACCTTTTCCTATTCATTTCATATTGACTAAGGAGATGTGTCCAAAGACACAAGTGGAGGAGGATAAAATGTCCAAGGTACCATATGCTTCAGCTATAGGAAATTTAATGTATGCCATGGTATGCACAAGACCAAATATTGAAAATGTCCTAGGAGTTGTTAGTAGGTATGAGTAATCTCGAAATGGAGAATTGGAATGTGGTAAAGTAGATTTTAAGGTATTTGAGAGGTACATACAATAAATGTATGTTTTGGGGGCTCTAATACTATTTTAAAAGGCCATGTTGACTTAGAGTTGGTAGGTGATATTGATACCAGGAAGAGTACCACAAGTTATGTAGTTACAGTTGGTGGGATAGTAGTGAGTTGGATTTATCGATTGCAAAAGGTGGTTGCTTTATCCACCACAGAGGCAAAGTATGTTGCTAAAACAAAGGTAAGCAAAGAGATGATATGGCTGAAAATTTTCATGGAAGAATTGGGAAAACAACAAGATGAAAGTTACTTATTTATAGATAGCTAGAGTGCTATACATCTTACAAAGAATTCTACCTTGCACTCAAAAAACAAACACATATAATTGAGATATAATTTTATTTGGTTGTTATTAGAGGATGGACAAGTAAGGATGGAAAAGGTTCATACTGGTGACAATCCAACAATTTTTTGGCATATGGCTTGTAAGTGTTGTCATTGATTGCAACCTTAGCAACCTAAGTCAAGCATGCGATCTACAATATAGTTTTGGTTTACACCGGTAGAACAGGGTGAAGAACAAGACATTTGGTTGCAAGCATAAAAGTTGATCTGAATACTTCACCGAACTATTATTTTGGGTCATGGATCTTTGAGGAAGGTTTTTTGATGTTTGTTGATGCTTATTTGTGAAGTACACTGATACACAGTCTCTGGTATGTGATCTAAGAGATCTGGTGCACTAATTTGTTGACTATCTATGCTAGAAGGCTGACTTGGTGAATATTGTAATCATGGATGTACAAGGAGTAATTAATCAAATGTCTTCATGCTCTATTATGTTTTGTTTAGGTCCTCTCTTTGTTTTAACCGACTTTGGAGGATGCACATAAAGAATTAGTCGTGGATCTGGTTGACATTTGAGAAGAACTAAATTTTTTATGAAGCCGACATAAGAATGATCAAATCCTTGATAGTGGCTATAAATATGAGATCAATTTTATCATTTTTGTGTGTGTCATGTGTGGAGAAGTATGTGAAGATAGCGAATGTGAATATGGTGCAAAATTTAGTAAATGAATAGTGTGAATTTGTCTATGTGTGATGGGAAGGGCATAAAAGAGTAGAGTAGAGTGAAGTACAAAGTTAGAAAGCATATCTAGAATCAAATCTATGAGCTTCACCGAAACTGTAACCTAGAATGAATAGATTCTATTATCTCATTTCATCCTTTAGATGGTTTCAATCTGAACTTTTGTAAGGCAGCGAGTCTTCCCTTTGAGTAGTGAGCTCTAAGCAGTGTGCCTGAATGCAAGTGCATTCCCTTTTGTAAGAAATTATTTGAATACTCAAATTATGGATTAAACTCCATTGTGGTTTTTCCCCTAACATGGTTTCCACACAAAAATATTTGTGTCATGCTGTTATGAATGTTTCCTTTGAATATTTACATCTCTCTTTTAAATGTAATGACTAAATAGTTATGTTTCATATTAATAAAATTAAGATTTGCTGAACATTGATTCACCCTCCCCCTCTCAATGTTCCCTTGAGTCCAAAAATTGGTATTAAAGCATAGTACCTCTGAAGAATTTTAGTAGCTTGAGGTGGATCTTGGAATGTGATGGACTCTGGTAGTCTTCATCAACAACATTTGGTGGCACTTGATGACCTTGATCAGTCTAAAGAAGAAGTACATGAATTGAAAGCAAGTCTTAGAGATGTTAAGAAATTCATTCAGTCATTGAAGGATCAAATTGTCAAATCTAGGGAGAAAATGAAGGATCTTTGTGATTAGATCAAGCAACAAGAGAGTGACAACATGGATGATGCTCACCTGAATCAGACCTTGAAGGAAATAACTAAAGAATGTGAGAAGATTTTTAGAGAAAATTCTACTCTAAAGCATGGGATGGAATCTATGGCGATGAAGCTGACTAAAGAGATTGAAGAAAGGAAGAAGAACAAAGAGAATCTAGCTCAGTCCTTAAAGGAGAAATATGATGAACACAAAAGAATAAATGAATAATGTTGGGGATACAGAGTCAGTTCTGTCATCATAGATCAACATCTAAGACAACAGTGCCTTAGTGAATTTCATTTTTATCACTTCAAAGAAACAAACAACTATGCCATAAAGCGAAGCAGACACAGTTGATCCCCTATTGATCCTCTGAGAAAAGTAAATGCTTAACTTATAAAAGATTCAACACAAGCACAAATTCAGTTTGCAGAATCAAACAACCATGAAAGACAAAACTATGAACACACAAATTTACGTGGGGAAAACCCTTTAGGGTAAAAAACCCCACCCTCCAAAACACTCAGCTCACATGTATTATTCAGTAACTAAAACGGTTACAATACAAAACCAAAGCTATGCTCTTTAGGAGAAATACATCTTGTTCATCTGGAGAAAAGGTAGGCAACACAAAATAAAATCTTCACACAGTTACAATGTCCTCATGACATACTGTGTAGCTTCCCTTCAGCTCCTCACAAATGACTATCACAACTAGCCTCTTGGCCTCCACAGGTTCACATCCTTGTAGATCTGAGAGTCTAAGTGTTCACAGAAAAATAACGCTCGAACCCTCTCATCCTCTCTCTCTTCACTCATCCTTTTATTGAACTGCACACACGATCCTTATACCGTGTGCATACCTGTTCATCCCATCCCTGCTAGCAATGGTCATTAGGATAATAAATTATCCACCTGCAAGCTTTCCATTTTTTGATAACGTGCATCACTTATTCAACATGCATCAAGCCGTGCAATAATAAATCAATCTTAGACATGTCTGTCAACCTTGCTTTAATAATGCAGCTCAATCACAATCAAGAAATAAACTATTCGACCAATCATATCTTAAAGATCTACCATGTGTCACCATTCCATTCGTTCCTTGCTTCTGACAGTCGATCAAACCTTTCCAACTCGGTCAACCGAGTTTTGAGCTCTTACCTCATTACCACCGAGCTCACATGACCCAACTGTGGTACAACAGTGAGCTTGCCCATGCTCACCCAACCATGTACCTCGCTACCGCTGCCCTGTCGAAATCGCCTTGCGATATGGCCATAAACCATCCAAGATCGCACCTTGACACCACTGCACTACCACGCCCCTGTCCGAGTCACCTCATAGTAAGGCGGTGAGCTCAATCGAGCTCACCCAATATTCCACCACTCTATCGTGCTCCAGTTTGACTCATGCCACGGTAAGGCGATGAGCACACTTGAGCTCACCCCACGACATCACCGAGCCCAGACTCTCACTACACCGCGCTACCGCCGAGCTTGTTTGGCCACCTCGTAGTTTGGTGGTAACTACCTGTGTTGACTACCATCTCCACCACACTACCGCTGACCTTCCAAAGCCTTCCTATGGTGTGGTGGTAACCGCCAGGCCGACCACTGGTGGTCTCACCACAATGAGAGGAATCATCGCCTGCGGTATGGCAGTAACCGTCGAGCCCACCGCTGGCGGTCTCACCACGGGCACCGTGGTGAGAGGGACGACCACCAACGGTAAGGCGGTAACCACCGAGCCAGGCCGCTGGTGGCCTTACTACACCACCGCGGTGAGAGAAATCACCGCACATGGTAAGGCGGTAACCACCAGCGTAGGCTACAGGTGGCCTTATCGTGCCACCACGGTGAGTGAACTCACCACGTGTGGTAAGGAGGTAACTGCCAGATAGACACCACCAAGACCAAGCCAAACCGTAGCGGTAAAGGCCAGAAGATGAAGAAAAATGCCAAGTATTCAAGGGAAAAGCTAGAATGTTGAGGATGAATTTCCCAACAAATAATTCGCTCAACTGGAAAGTGAATTGCAACAATCCAAAAACAATGAAGAAGAACTTGGTAAGCAAATTGTTATCCTCAAAAATGATCTTATCATTGCAAATGAGTACAAAGAAAAGTTTAAAATTAGTTCAGTGAAGCTTGATGAGTTGAATCAAGGACATAAGAGTGGAAATGATAAGAGAGATCTTGGATATGAAAAAGGAGAAAGTTCCAGACCTAGATAGAAGAATTTCAGACAAGGAAACCTGATGAACAATGTTGGAAGGTATCTAGTAAGACAACCCAATGCTCAAAAATCTAATGGATACTATTTTTCTTGCAATAAATTTGGCCATATGGCTACTCAGTGTAGAATTAATATGAAATCAAAAGACTCATCATTTTCTGGTCAGTGTTTCAAATGCAAGAAGTTTGGTCAAAAATAAAATGAATGGAGAAATATGTCAAACTACTCTGTCAATAGAAGAAATGTTGAATGTTACACATGTGGAAAATTTGGACATATTGCTAATCAATATATAGCAAGAAGAAATCAATGGAATAATTGGTTTGGACAAGGAAACACTGTGTGCTACAATTGCAGTAAATATGGTCACATTGCAAGATTTTGCAGAGACAAAACTATGGATAGAATAGGTCAGGTATACATATGTAGAAATATAAAAGGAAATGACAAAGGAAAAGGAAAAGTGACTATAGATGAGATAAGAGATGATATGGAGAAGACATGGGTAAGGAAAAATGATTGTGATGCTGGAAATGGTTCTACACCGAAACTTGCTTTCAGTAATTCTTCCAATAATTGATTTCAGACCACTAGCCTAGGTGGAGTTTTTCAAGAAAATATTTCCTCCCCTATCTGTGGATGCTACCAGAACGTGAAGAATTGTCAAAAATGTGTATTGATGTTGTGCAGAGGCTTCTGGAGAACTTTCGCAAGGAAATTTAGAGAATTCATAGGTCTACAAGAGAATTTTTCTCTCACTATCTGAGAAAACAGAGCACCCAGAGAACTTAGGGAAAATGCATTTATTACACGTGTGTGAACTATAAAAGTCAAGTTGGAATCATCATTTGTCACTTTGCATTGAAGAAGAGAAGGAGAGAACTCGGTAGAATAATTTCAAAGCAGAGAGGTTGATTCACCGTCGAAAATCAAAATCTATCAGGTATTTCAATTGCCTTCAGAATTATCATATAATATGGTGTGTAGTTTTTAAACCTAAGTGTGAAAAGAAAATGAAAAAAATCAAGAGGACAATCATTTTGGACGAATAATATAGTGGAAAAATTAGGTCCATGAGGAACTTTTTATTGCCCAATGAATTAAAGCAATTGAGTGAAGCCAAAAACAAAAATTTGGATATTTGGAATGAGTTTCCATACTTTGAGGATGCAAAATTTGTCAAATTAATCTTGAGCAAATTACATGATGACACTTTAACTTTGGACAAACCCTACACCATTTCAAAGGAGGTAATTGAGAATTTGACTAGATAATGCAAAGTCAGAGATGTACCAAGGAATAAATCCATCCAAAATAGGGAAGTTGAAACCCTAACTGGAATAACTGGAGATCAGAGGGCATTGATAATTGTGTCAATCAAGAATCATGTTACTAAATACATTGCACATGGAATTTCATATAATTTTTTTTTCAGAAATCGAGAAGGAGCGACCTTGACTGGCATTGTCTATATTTCTCATAAGATGATAATTGAAGGTCAGGACTTTGACCTGTGTGGGTTGATAAAGGATCAAATAATGAAGAATGTGCAATTGACAAAAGAAACAGGCTACCCTTTTAGGTTTAGTACTTTGATTATATGCTTAGTAATGTATTTCCTGATTTTTTTGCCAAAGATCGACAATGTGGTGTAGAAGAGAAATGAATTGGTTTGTAGGAAAATATACTCATACTCTAAGAGCTTGGCTAATTGGGATCTAGAATTTGAAAATTTCTTTAAGAATGTGCTTGGAAAGTGTGGTTCAATCAATGTTTCCCCTCTAGTAAGAACAATGGAAGTTGGTTCCTCTTCCGGTGGCATGGATAAAAGGTAGAAAAGAGAAAAATAAGTTGTTGAATATAGCCCTCCAGAATGCGAAGTTCCCAGAATTGAGGGAAAAGGAAAAGAAAAGGAGATTGTGGATATCCCAGATGAAGAATCTGATGAAGAAACTGAGGACACATAGAAAAATAAATCGAAACTAGAAAAATCCAATGAGGAAGAAGATGATCTGACAAAGGAAATGTTGCAACAACTTATTTAGGAAGAAGGTGGAATGTAGAAGATTGCTAGGTTATGGTCTGTTAGACCATCATATGATCAAGACATGATTACGAATGTATTAAATGCTCATGTTGAGCATTTCAAGATCAAATTGGAAAGTTTGCAAAACATTCTACCTGAGGAGATAATTGAATGCAGTAAAGAATCAATGAAATTTGGAGATAAAGACAAAGAAGAAGATGAAGTCATTTCTCACCTAAAGGAGCATCTTAGAATATCACTTACCAAAGTGAAGAAGAAAATGAATGAATTGAGGGAATGCAAAAATTCAGCTAACAACATCTACAACTATTGCATCCGTTGGCCCCATGCAGTCAATAATTACAAATAGAAATTGGAACATAGTTGAATGGCATTGGTAAAAGCTTTGACATGTTGTAGGATCAAGATGACACTATCAGGAGAAGGATTCAGGAGCTACAGTATGAACACACCAAAATTCAACTCACCAAGAACACACTTGTTGATAATTTTTTGAAGGTGAAGGATCAAACCGAATGTAGATTGGAGCAGATGGTGGAAATACTAAGGAAAGGTGAGAAACTGGAAGAAGCAATTACAATTCTGGAATCCTTAACTAAAATTGTCAACAAAAAATCCAAGAACAATAGTTTGATCATTATCATTGGGATAACTATAGATGCTTGGAAGAAATTTCTTCCAAAAATTAAGAAAATTCATAAGATAATTTTCTAAAGTAACAGTCAATTGTTTTCAATTTTTTGAAGTTTTGATCTAAGGGGGAGAATTGTCAGCATATATAATCATGGGTTTTGAAGATTTTTGAACACGTGTTTTGTATTTTTTATATATGGTTTCTATGCTTTGTCATTGATTTCAAAGGGGGGGGGGGGGAGAATGCAGTGAAAAATGCTTTATAGATCTTAGGAGGAGAGAGTGCAACAAAGATTGACATCATACTTATAATGATTCCGACACTTAGTCATTTTTCACTAAGTGTTTCCATCAATGCCAAAGGGGGAGATTGTTGGAATATGGCTTGTAAGTGTTGTCATTGATGGCAACCATGGCAACCTTGGTAACCTAAGTTAGGCATCTAATCTACAATACAATTTTGGTTTACATCGGTAGAACAGGGTGAAGAATAGGACATCCAGTTATAGGCATAAAAGTTGATCTGAATACTTCACTGAACTATTATTTTGGGTCATGGATCTCCGAGGAAGGTTTGTTGATGTTTTTTGATGCTTATTCATGAAGTACACTGATACATAGTCTCTGGTATGTGATCTAGGAGATCTGGTGCACTAATATGTTGACTATCTATGCTAGAAGGCCAACCTGGCGAATATAGTAATCACAGATGTATAAGGTGTAATCAATCAAATTTATTCATGCTCTATTATGTTTTTTTTAGGTCCTCTCTTTGTCTTAACCAACTTTGGAGGATGCGCATAAAGAATTAGTCATGGATTTGGCTGACATTTGAGAAGAACTAAATGTTTTATGAAGCCAACATAAGAATGATCAAAGCCTTGGTAGCGGATATAAATATGAGATCACTTTTATCATTTTCGTGTCTGCCATGTGTGGAGAAGTATGTGAAGATAGAAAATGTGAATATGGTGCAAAATTCAATAGAGTAATAATGGGAATTTATCTATGTGTGATGTGAAGGGCATAAAAGAGCAGAGTAGACTAGACCAGAGCAAAGTACAAAGTTAGAAAGAATATCTAGAATCAAATCTATGAGCTTCACCAGAACTGTAACCTAGCACGAATAAATGCTATTATCTCAGTTCATCCTTCAGATGGTTTTAATTTGAACTTTTGTAAGGCAACGAGCCTTGCCTTTGAGAAGTGAGCTCTAGGTAGTGTGCCTGAGTGCAAGTGCATTCCCTTTTGTAAGACTTTATTTGAGTACTCAAATTGTGGATTAACATCCACCGTGGTTTTTACCCTAATAGGGTTTCCACACAAAAATATTTGTGTCATGGTGTTTTGAATGTTTCCTTTGAATGCTTGCATGTCTCTTTTAAATGTAATGACTGAATGGTTATGTTTCATATTAATAAAATTAAGATTTGCTGAACATTGATTCACCCCCCTCTCAGTGTTCCCTTGAGTCCAACACAAATATGTTTATGAAGGTAGTGACAAGGGAGAAGTTGATCTCCTCTTCATCTTTGGTTGCCCTTCATGATTGAATTTAAGTAAAATAGAATAATGAGGTCTAAGGTGCTCATTTTCAGTGGAAGTTGTAGGGGCAACAATTTTTTGATCAGTCTCTAAGTGGGAGATGGTATGGAGTGGAGTTTGATCTTTCTCCAAGTGGGAGATTGTTGTGTTATGGATACCAATCTGACTCAGACATAAAAATATTCATCATTATTTTTATTAAATAATTTTTTACACTTTATAAATATTTATGCTATACATGTATTTAAAAGAATGGTTACAAATAATTATATAATGTTGGAAATGAACATTTATTGATAATTAATATAAAATTATAATACAATTGAAAATAGTAAATGTAACCACCCAAAAGAAAAGTGTTATTGGGTGCATGAGTAAGAACCAATGGCCACACTTTGTTTCTAATTAATGGGACATGCATGGGAGGGTTTGCATACACTCCTTTTGTGAGTTTTGAGGGTGGGTAGATTAACAAAAGTTCACAGTTTAGTGGCTGGAAAAATGCAGGAAATTTTATGGGTACATGCAACAAAGACCGTATAAAAAAAATAGTGGTAGAACGTGGAGAAAAACATTGCTGCAAGTTGCAGTAGTTGCTGCAAGATTTGTAAAGGTTATTTGTTGGAAGTTTAATATATATTGGACTCTCTGTTGGTGGATGTATCCTAGTTTTGGGTGAACCATTTTAAAAAATTATGTTGCCTTCTTGTTGTTTCATAATTTGCGTGCTTAATTTTTCTGTTTATACTTCTATATCTACATTTAATTGATAAAAATCTACCTCCAAACTCTAACACAAGCTAGAATGAGTTTCAAAGTCAAAGAATAATCTACTACCAGTCTTTTGGAGTTGGTGCATACAGATATTTGTGGACCTAAAAGAATCAAAAGTTTTCAAGGTGACAAGTATTTCATGCTGTATAGGAGTGAATTTACACCCCTAATGCAAATTACCCTTTTACCCTTCTCCACATTAGAAAACCAAATTCAGAGGCTTAATTCCACATAATCCTGCTATTATCCATCCACTTGGTGCCTGTTTTGAGTATTGGCAGAGGCATTTCTATTGGGGACACTTGTGCGACGCGTAGACGTCCGTGCGGCACACTTACGTTCCTAGAAGATTCCTGTGGCTGGAGTCTACAGAGGCATTACAATTCCTATTGGAAGTCGAATTGTAATGCCTCCCTTTGGCTGACCAACCCGAATATGGCCGTTTCTTCATCTATCTTCTTCATATTGACCATTCCTTCATCCATTTTCAAGCTTACACGATCTCTTCACCATCTTGAAACAACTTCATCCACAAGCTCTTATCATTTCAATCATTGCAACAATAGTTTGCACTCCCTAGCATCAATCTCTTCACTCCATCACTTCAACAGGGCAAGCGTAGGATAACACCATTGCAACAGAGGCTTGAGTTACTCTCATTTTCTCCCCCACTAGACTTGAGCACTTTGGGCAGAGGTGGTAAGCTCCTCACTCATCTTATCTATTACTTGGTTGAGTTAGCACATTTCTGTTTTGTAGTGTTTTGGTGTACTTTGCTTTGATTTCCTTCTTTATCACATTATTTATATATCATGACAAAACTTGGCTATCTGTGGAGGTGGAAACACCAAAACAAGGGTTTGACTGAGGCAAACCCCTAAACAACCCCCCAACATTTTGCCTCTTTCTTGTGTATAGGTGGAGATATCTTGGAGTGAGTTGGCGAGCACGCTATTGTGTGAGATCGTCTTCGTCACCCTTGCGGTAATATACTTTCTTTATCACATTCGCTTATATGTTTCGTACTTCATAGTGTTATTTTGTTCACTTAGAAATCATTAACTAGGCTGTTAGTTTGTTTCTTAGTGGTTAGACCTTTTCTCCCTGGTTCTCTGGCCGTACAGATGCCAACACACTTGAGAGACACCAACGCGCTGCGTTTTCATCCTAGAACCACGCTTCTGTCCTCCGACAAAAAGCTATATGAGACATAGAGTTGACCCTAAAAAATGACTCGCTAGTCTCCTTTCAAGCCTTTGGTTTGCAGAGTGATCGAAGGACCCCATAGTCCTCATCATTCTCATCCCGCCTATCCCAACATCCCTTTAAATTGAGGTAAGTTAGGGCAGCATATTGCTCTCAACCTTTCGTGACTTGGGGCCTTGCAGTGGTTAGTCGGGTTCTTACATTTTTGGTGAACCCAACTTGAACCAACGTCTTACTCATTTGTTGGTGTTTTGATATTTTCCCTTCTACCCTTTGATCGTTGTACCCTTGCATGTTGTGAAGTTTTATGAGCATCACAACCGAGTCTACAACCTTTGGGTATATTATTAGTAGAAGTTTGCGATACCTTCTGATGGAGAAGATGAATGTCTCTTCTAGTTTCACTATTGGTCTTTTCTTTGATTTTGCTATTAGTCTTGCTACATAGGAGCATGTATCACAGTGTGAGTCTAGATTCCTCGATGAAACTTACCGCATCCCCACTCCTCCTGTGTCTCCTACATCATCATCCATAGACAAGCATGAAGCTGTCCACATTCCTTTTGAATATGTCACTAGTCTAAGCGAAGGGTTAAGTGCTTTGGAAAATCACTGGGGAAAAAATCTGAAGCTAGCGAGGGCCGCTAAGGTTATCAGCGAAATAAAGTATATGGTGGGAAAAGACCGAATAGGCATGAAAATCTTGGCTAGTCTCATTGGTTTGACTGAAGTGTGTGCCCCCTCGAATCATAGCAACATGATATGAGGTGGCTCCTTCAAAGAACATGAGAGACAGTTGGAAGTGTCGATGCCTCCCACATTTGTGTACATGGCCGTCACGGTCCCTCCAATCAGTATACCTACCGCTTCTGATTATTTTGAGACCGTCAAAGTAAACAAGACCCCCCTGGGTTTTCACTTCACCCCTCCTATCACCTTTGGTGGAGGAGGATTTGGATGGATGATTGATGGAGGCTTTGGTGGTGGAAGTTTCGGTGGCACTAGCGGAAGTGGTTCCGATGGAGGTCATGGTAGTGGCTTTGGAAGTGGTGGTGGCTCTGATGGAGGTCACGCTGGTGGCGGTGGCATCAGTGGTGGCTCTGATGGTAGTCACAACAATGGTTCTGGTGATGGCTCTAGTGGCGGTTCTGCTTGTCCTTTATCTCCTAATGACCCGATTTTGAACAGTCTTCTTCAAAATATGGGTAAGATGCAGAACCAGCTAGCGAACCTTTCCCAAGCTTTTTCCCAACCTATCTTCCAACCCTTCTTTCGACATAGTCCATTGTTGGTGGCAATCCTGAACACTCATTTCTTGCAAGGGATGGAGATTCCTAAATTCAAGAAATACAGTGGGAAAGGGGACCCGCAGATGCATGTGTCCGCCTTTAACGGCTTATGTATAGAATTTTTCCATGATGATGCATTGATGGCAAGAGTATTTCCTAGATCTCTCAAGGATACGACACTCAAATGGTACTATTCCTTGCATGACAATTCTATCTTTATGTTTGATCAGCTTGTGAACCAGTTCTTACGATAGTTCCAAGCCAACATCAAACCTAAGATGACCTTCTCTGACCTGGTTCATTGTAAACAAGGGGATAATGAGAAGATTACCGACTTTATCGCGTGATATCAAGTGCTCTTTTCACAAATCTTGTACCTATTACTTGACTCTAATGCGCAAAAGGTGGTCATAAGGAACTTACAAAGGCCTTGGCAAGAGAATTTTTCCCTTATGAAATACCCTTCTTTTACACATTTATGTGCAACCTTATGGGAATATCAGCAGATGGTGGTTCAGTTCGAGGGACCTTCCTCACGTTCCCATCTTGAAGGCAAGTCCACTATATCAATATTTAGAAAAGGAAAAGTTGTTGCAAATGTAGTAGCCACTGTGGATAATAATGGCCTTAGATGTGACTGGAAGTTCACAAAGTTATCAGAATCTTATTCTTCCATCTTACAAAAGCTGTTGAAGGATAAGATTGTTAACTTATCAAGTCCAAAACCAATTAGGGAACCATATCCTAGCTGGTATTAAGCAAATACCCATTGTCAATACCATCGAGTTAACATACATGATACCGAATGTCGCATGCACCTACGTCATGAGATATAGGATCGCATTGAGGATGGTACTATTCATCTTGATGGAAGTAACAAAATATGAACAAATTAGTGGTGAAAGCTAATAGTGAATTGCAGATATACATGGACCCATTTATGGCGCATTTTGTTAACATGATTATCTATCCCACTAATTTTGTTTCTCAACCCAAAGCATACGTTAACATGGTTATTGTTACTCCCTCTCCTCATCTTGTGACCGATTCATTGGATATAACATTCACTTTGCAAGATGTGCCAACAAATGACAAACCTTCTCCGCTTTACATTCCCACTTGCCTTAATGGAAACATTATGACATGGGTCTCAGTTGACTCTGCGAGTAGAGTGAATGTCATCATGGAGGAGACTCTATTTTTGAACTCCCTGCAAAGGGAAGAATATGAAAAAAAAAAATCCATCATCCGTACGCATGATGGTCTTTCTCTTAAACCATACGAATCAATAACATTGTTCGTCCTAGTTGCACCCAGGAATGTGGACACAGTTTTCAATGTCATTCCTAAGTCAGACCTATTCAGGGTGAAGCTAGGTATACCTTGGCTAGCTTTCATGAATGGGATCACCTCTTTAATTCATAAGTGTCTTAAGTTTTCCCATCAAGGTGTTGTGCGTGTGGTGCATGATACTGGATAGTAGCCTGTGGTGTCCCATGGGGGATATTCGTTGGATCAATTTTGGCTCACCCTAGTTGGTCTGCTTCCTCTGAGAACGAACCTATTTTATAAGAACTACATAAAGTATAAGACTAGGGGCAAGGGATAGCCGAAGTTGACTCTTCCTATGATAGAGTAGCTAGTTGCTTCCTCTTCCTAAAAGGGAAAGGAGAAAATTGCTCCTTCTCGAGCTACCTCATCTCCTCCCCTCTCTTGGGAAGAGTATTGGATGAGTAAGCTTGGTCTCTACTCATTGAGTCCAATGGTGCCTACTTGGCATAGACCCAAGATTAGGATATCAGATCTCTGTATCGAGTCTCTTGGACCTTGGTACTACTTATATGGCATAAAGAATGTCTCATGAAGATAATTTTCCTTGCGGCCTCATACTGCTCCTGTTCCTAAAGAAGTGAATGGGAAGAGGCCTGCTGCAGAGGCATTGGAGCTGATTCCCCCTGCTGTTTCCAAACTTGTTCCTCCTGCTCCCGTCTAGGAGTCTATCCCTCCACTGGAAATAGTTGCGGAGGACACTCCCATGCTTGAATAGGAGCCCTCTGTTCCTTCACAATCTTTGGCCTCTAGTTCGAAGAGTCATAGAAACTACCTTGCGTGTGAGCGCAAGTGCCGACGAAAGGTTCCTCTAGCCGAGCAGACCACCTCATAGAGGAAGGAAGAGGATGTTGGAAACACAAGGGAAAACAACTGAGAGGGGGGGTGAATCAGTTGTCTCATAATTTCAAACTTATTAAATTTGTTAACCCTTATTCTCAGATCTAATTATTAATCATGAAAGCATAAATCAACAACACACCATAAACAAACATAACACCAAGATTTTTGCATGGAAACCCTGTTAGGGGAAAAACCATGGTGGAGGTTAATCCACAAGTTTATACTCTGTTAAAAGTATAGAAAAATGAGGAATGCACATGCATTCATGCACACTACCTAGAGCTCATTGCTGAATTACAAAAAGGTTTACTGCCTAAGGGAAGAATCACTATCTTACATTAATATTCATATTAAATCCATCTGAAAGATATTGAACTGAGAGAATAACATCTCCTAATGCCTGATTATAGTTTCTATTAAGCACATGAACACTTATTCACTCTTCTTCACACTTTGATATGCTTTCGAAAGATTTAGAACATATTTTGTGCACTCACACTTGCTCACTCACTCACACACTCAATCAAATGAAGAAAAAATCACTTATATATATCCACAACAAGGAATTACATCGTTACATGTCAGCTTCAAAAAAATAATAAGATGAATACAAACTGTCAGCCCAAAATAATAAAGATTATTAATGCAAATATACCAAGGTCATCCACAAAATAGTAGGGACCCAAAACAATATCTTCAAAAACAAAACACCTTCAAAATTTATTCCTCGAAGATCCACAACATGCTACAAACACCTTGTCGGCCATGAACATGAAAAACATGAACACGCTAGAGAAAATCATCGATCATGAGCACAATGATCAATTTGGATGTGCAACACAGACAGATCATGATATAGAAACATCCAAAAAAATCACAAGATCATACACAACAACTTAGATTACCAAAATCACATTATCTTCTTCCAGGAACACCAACTACAGTAACAGAATAATTGTCAAAACACAAGAAACTCATAACTTGCTCAAATATTCATGCACACCTCTAAAACTTTTGGTGGATAAACTAGATACACCTGAAAACAAACCCTTTAATCCAAAACTACTCACCATAAACATACTGAAATTTCCATCATACTGATCTTCATTGCTTCATAGATAACCTACAACACATTTTATTACAATTTTCTCAATATCCTCGACATATGCAATCTTAAAGACATTAATGATAATAGTGTTGACATCAATGAAAACCACATATCAGCAAGATAAACACAACATCCAAAAATCTCCCCCTTTGGCATTGCTGGCAACACATGATTTGAAAAGCACCATCAACACAACTAACTTCAACACTTACTCCCCCTTAGGTTCTGACTCTTTTCTCCTCAGATAATTCCCATTTTTTCACATTTCTCTTCCCCCACTTTGACATTAATGGAAAAGGTACATACAAGCTCTAAACCACATATCTGAATCATCTGACTGTTCCCCCTGAGTAGCATCCACCACAACATCAATCTGAATCAAGATATGACTATGAAATGCACAAACTAATGCAAGGTAATGCATCTTAGTTTTGATTAGGAGGGGTAATCACCCCTAACTTCCCTATGAGATACTCAAAAGTATCCTTAGGCAAAAACTTGGTAAAGATGTCTACAATCTGTTCCTTAGTAGGCACATACTCCAATCTGACTTCCTTTTCACTCACCTTCTCTCTCAAAAAGTGAAACTTGATAGATATATGCTTGGCCTTTGAATGCAATGCTACATTGTTAGAAATATTAATTGCACTTGAATTATTAGAGAATATAACAATAGGCTCATCATCCATAACTCTAATATATTTCAACATCTGCTTCATCCACAATAGTTTAGTACAATTGTTAGCATCAACAATGTATTCTGCCTCTGCAGTAGATAGAGAAATAACATTCTTCTTTTTACTTAACCATGAAATCAACTTCTTTCCCAAGAAAAATGTGCCACCACTAGTAATTTTCTTGTCATTCACATCTCCTATCCAATCAACATTAGTAAAGGCACTCAAAGTAAGATCATCATATTTAGTATACCACAGGCCAAAATCATATGTTCCCTTCAAGTATCTAAAAATTCTCTTCACAATAGTCACATGAGATTCCTTAGGATTGGCTTGAAATCTTGCAACAATACATACAACATTCATGATGTCAGGTCTAGTTTGAGTCAAATAAAGCAATCCACCAATTATTGATCTTTATCTAGCCTGATTTGCCTTCGAAGAATCATCATCTGTTATCAACTTACATCCGGTCACCATGGGTGTATTGACTGGCTTTGAATCTTCCATACCAAATTTCTTTAGAAATTCTTTCACATACATGGACTGAGATATAAAGATCCCTTTATCTAACTGAGTAATTTGCAATCCCAAAAATAATTTCATCTCTCCAATCATTGATATCTCAAACTCATTTTGCATCTCATCAGCAAACTTCATGCATAAACCATCATCTCCAAAAATGATATCATCAATAAAGAATTCCACTATCAAATCTTTATCATCATCAATCTTGAAATACAAATTACTATCAATAATACCTTTGTTAAATCCAAGCTTCAATAGATACTTGTCCAATTTGGCATACCAAGCTCTAGGGGCTTTCTTGAGTCCATACAATACTTTCTTCAACCGACAAACCATATATCCTTGACCAGTCAATTGAAATCCATCAGGTTGCTCAATGTGAAATTCTTCTACCAATTTTCCATTTAGAAATGCTGACTTGACATCCATCTGATAAACCTTGTAGTTTTTGTGAGCAACATAAGCAAGAAATAGTCTCACAACTTCAATTCTAGCATTAGGGGAAAAAATCTCTTCAAAGTCAATTCCTTCCATCTGAGAATATCCTTTACAGACTAGTCTTGCTTTGTTTCTGATAACTTCACCTTGCTCATTCATTTTATTCCGAAAGACCCATTTAGTTCCAATTACATTTTTGTCCTTAGGTCTAGGAACAAGAATCCATGTATTATTCTTCTCAATTTTTTGTATTTCTTCTTTCATTGCTTCGATCCAATGTTCATCTTTGCATGCTTTATTTACATTACTTGGCCTAGTCTTTGATATCAAACAATACTCTTCTGCAATTCTTCTCCTAGTTTGGACACCTTTGTTCTTATCACCTATAATCTGATTTTCTGAATGATTTAATCTCATATACTTTGGAGTCTTAGGATGTTCTTGAACTTCAGGCTCTTGTAATCTCTCTTCTACACTTTCCCTAGTTTCTCCTTCCTCTTGATCTTCTTGATTCACCGAAATGATCTGAACTTGATTTGAAGTCTAACCTTTGTTTGTACCATCATTCTGATCATTAGAATCATATCCATAGGTTTTAGATGGTCTAGCAATGTCTTCATCAACCTTAACATTTGCAATTTCAACCATTTTCTTCAATCTCTTATTATAGCACTGGTAGGCCTTACTCTTAGTAGAATAACCAGGAAATATTCCTTCATCACTCCTACCATAAAAATTTCCTATATCTTCATCTCTTTTGATATAGCATTTACTCCCAAAGATTTTGAAATATCTAACAGTAGGCTTATGATCAAACCATAATTCAAAAGGGGTCTTACCAGTATCACCTTTGATTTGTACCTGGTTGAGGATATAAACAATAGTACTCATAGCTTCTCTCCAATAGATATGAGGAACATTTTCTTCCAACATCATATTCCTAGCAGCATCTTGAACTATCCTGTTCTACCTTTCCACAACTCCATTTTGTTGAGGGTTCTATGATTCAGATAATTATCTCTTTATCCCATGCACTTCACAAAAAGAATCAAACTCATGGGAAGTGAATTCACCACCTCTATCTGATCTTAGACACTTAATCTTCAGACCTATTTCTATCTCAACCATAGCCTTAAAGACCTTGAAATTCTCTAGAGCCTTAGATTTATCCCTTAAGAAAGTAACCCACATCATCCTAGAATAATCCTTAATAAGCAACATGAAATACCTGTAACCTTGTAAAATTCTTATTCTAGCAGGACCACATAATATTGTCAAAGTTTACATGACACATTCTCCTATGCCATAACCAAATTTCATTGACAATAAGAAATCAGACAACTTTTACTAGCAACATTCAGGTGAAAGATGTTACCTTTTATTTTTGTACTTGAAGCAATCACATTTCCAGAACTTCCCAATATTCTACACTTTTCATCCTTGAATTGAAGATTGTATCCCTTATCAACCACCTATCCGACACTTAAAAGATTATGCTTCAATCCTTCCACATAAAGAACATCATCACTATTATGCTTACCATGAAAAGAAATACATCCTCTGCCATATATTATACCACCATTGTTATCACCAAATATTACAACACCACCATCATACTTTTCTAGGCTCACAAATTTTGTTTTATCACCTATCATGTGATGAGAGCATCCATTGTCAATTACCCATTCATCCTTCTCTTCAACTCAATCAACTAGGGCTTTCTCCACATTTGTTCAACTAGTAGATTCAATAGACACAAGATTAACTTCCTTGATAGAAATAAACACAAACTCATCTTCACTTACATTCCTTTTATCAGATTCATCATCTTTCACACTTCATCAACAACATAATAACACTTCCTTTGAAATTTAGGCTTGTTAGGTCTTGACTTAGGAACTCGTTTTGGACACCTTGATGCAAAATGACCTATCTTATTTCAAGAAAAAATATTTAATAAGCAACTTTCCTTTATACTTACCTTGTCCTCTGACTTCTCTTTTGACAATAAGTGCTTCAAGCTCATTCAACTCTCTCTCTTCTTCTTCAATCTATCTCATTTCTTCCTCATACTTGAATACTTTTCTGGAAGAAATTTCACCCGGATCATATCTCTGCTTATCTCTTTCGATGGTAGTAGCTTTGAATGCAGATTCTATCTTAAGAAGGGCATCACCAAATTAAATCAAATCAAAAACAATAAGTTTACCAATCAACATATCTCTGGTTACATTTGTCACAGTCTAGAGCTCTTCAATAGCTATATCTTTGATTTTGTATGCATCAGGAAAGGATCTAAGCACTTTAGCAACAATCTCTAATTCATCCAACTATCCACCAACACATCTAATACCACACACAAGTTCATTCACTCTTTGCATGAAAGTAGTAATATTCTCATCATCACCCATTGTCAACAATTCATATTTCCCTCTAAGACTTTGTAGCTTAGCAATCTTCACATTAGCATCATCTTCATACAAAGTTTCCAACCTTTTCCAGATCTCATAAACAGTCTTTAGATCCATAACATTTGTCATCTCAAAATCAGTCAAAGCACTCAACAATGCTTCCTTAGCCCTAATATTGTATTCAACATCC
The DNA here is from genome assembly GCA_007115665.2 of Sequoiadendron giganteum. Classification (NCBI taxonomy): domain Eukaryota; kingdom Viridiplantae; phylum Streptophyta; class Pinopsida; order Cupressales; family Cupressaceae; genus Sequoiadendron; species Sequoiadendron giganteum. The sequence continues at coordinate 56,410,703 of CM021103.1, forward strand.
CTAATCTCAATGGTAGTATTAGGAACATTTAGAGGAATAACATACCTATTACATGTAATGCTCTAGTAGGATTCACCAATGCATCTCAAATGACACTCCATTCGAGTCTTCCATAGAGAATAGTTTGTTCCATCAAATCTCAGACTATCCTTCTTATATGTCGCCATCCTAGATCACCTCAAGTTGTTAAACTTCTTCCAAGGAATCTGCTCTAATACCAATTGTTGGCAACACAAGGGAAGACAACTGAGAGGGGGGGTGAACTAGTTGTCTCAAAATTTCAAACTTATTAAATTTTTTAACTCTTATTCTCAAATCTGATTAATAATCATGAAAGCATAAATCAACAAAACATCAGAAACACACATAACACCAAGATTTTTGCATGAAAACCCTATCAGGGGAAAAACCATGGTGGAGGTTAATCCACAAGTTTATACTCTGTTAAAAGTATAGAAAAATGAGGAATGCACATGCATTCAGAAACACTTCCTAGAGCTCACTGCTCAATTATAAAAATGATTACTACCCAAGGGAAGACTCACTATCTTACAATAATATTCAGATTAAATCCATCTGAAAGATCTTGAACTGAGAAAATAACATCTCCTAATTCCTGATTACAATTCCGGTTAAGCACATGGACACTTCTTCACTCTTCTTCTCTCTTCTTCACACTCTGCTCTTCTTTCGAAAGATTTAGAACATTATTCATGCTCTCACACTTGCTCTCTCACTCACACACTTAATCAAATGAAGAAACAATCGCTTATATATATCTGCAACAAGGAATTACATCCTTACATGTCGACTTCAACAAAATAATAAGATGAATACAAACTGTAGGCCCAAGATAATAAAGATTATTAATGCGAATCTACTAAGGTCATCCACAACATAGTAGAGACCCAAAAAAATATCTTCAAGCACAAAAAACCTTAAAAACTATTCCTCGAAGATCCAAAACATGCTACAAACACCCTGTCGTCCATGAACATGAAAAACATGAACACGCAAGAGAAAATCATCGATCATGAGCACAACAATCAATACAGATGTGCAACACAGATAGAGCATGATCTAGAAACATCCAAAAAAATAAGAGGAGCATATGTAACAACTCAGATTACCAGAATCACATTATCTTCTTCCATGAACACCAACTACAGTAACAGAATAACTGTCGGAAGACAAAAACTTATAACTTTCTCAAATCTTCATGTGCACCTTTGAAACTTTCGGTGGATAAACTAGATACACCTAAAAAAAACCCTTTAATCTGCAACTACTCACCATCAACATATTGAACTTTCCATCATATTGATCTTCACTGCTTCACAGACAACCTGCAACATATTTAATTACATTTTTCTCAATATCCTCGACATATACAGTCTTAAAGACATTAATGCTAATAGTGTTGACATCAATGAAAACCACACATCATAAATACAACCACAACATACAATAGAGGAGACAATCGCTCCTGTATCAAAGCCACCTGCCACATCCTCCTCTCTCCTCCCCTCTATTTCCATCCAAACCAGTTTTGTATCAATTCCAACTTTTGCTGTGAGTGAAAATGCACCTAACCCTGGAAAGGTGTAGGTGTTCATTGCTCCTTCGGTGCAACCAACTCTATTAACATCCGTTTCAGATGTCTCGCATTTCCCAAAGCCCGTAGATATGATTAAAACTTCAATTGTATCTACCGCGGCTTTTTCCTCCTCTTCTCCCTCTACTCTTCTTGCTTCGTCTGTGGGGAGTTTTCCTCCTTCGACAAAGAAGAAAATAGAGAGTGGTCCCTCTAGCAAGGAAGGATGTAAGAGGATCCCACCTTCCTCGAAAGGAGGCCCCACACTGACTTGTTTTGTCCTAGTAATAGAACCAGTCCCGACCTCTCCTGAGTTCATCACCACTCCTGAATCGTTCAATGAGCCTAGCGGTGAACCTTAGGCACAATATCCTCCATCTGTCGAAGTGAAACATGGCACTCCCATTAAGTGCATGTTTAACTCCGTGGATGAATTTCTGACCCTGTCATCGATCTTCAGAGAATCATTGACCTTAGACCCACAATAGTTGAGCGACGAATACTTCGTAGGTCCTTCTTCCTTAGCCCTTATTGTGGGAGGGTCATAATCTCATCCTCTTAATATACAACCACTGTAGGGTCATCCTCCTTCCCCTTATGATGATCTAGAGTGGGAAGGTGATGACCTCTTGGTTGATCAGTGTTAGGGGAGACCCCTTCTTGATCTTTAGATTAGATGTGTGTGTTGTGATGTGTTTCCCCCATAATCGTGCTAAATGTGCCTGGATGACCCTTGTCACCCTATTGGTGCTTGGATACAGGCGTGGTGTTTGTGTTGTAAACCTTCCTCTATTTGTATCATCATTCTTCTATGTTTGTGATTGACTTTCAATAAATTGGGGACAATGCAAAGCATTGGGAGCATTTAGGATTCCTTCGATGTTGACCCAATGTTTTAAATTTTACTTTGTTTTCTATGCATTCTTCTTGATCTGGTTGGGGATTGATGATCTTTGACCTTTGCACCTTGGTTACTTACTAATTATATAAGCAAACACAAATCTAACCCCATGAAACCAGATCCCCTTGTGCCTTTTGTCCGTGTTCTCTTTTGTTTTGCTTTCTCTTTATCTTTCTCTCTTCTTTGCTTGAGTTGTCCCTCTTATGTGTGACAATGCCATTTCCACATCACTCGGTCCTTAGAAAACGTATTCGTTGCCAAACAAATCTTTTTATCAAGACCCTTCACACACCTCTTTATTAGAATTGCATTCTCGACTTGAAACCCTAACATAACATGTTTCCTTCATCATGGGTTCACAAAGAAAGGACTTGAGAACCTTCCTCCAAAGTGAGAACACCTTTAATCTTCCCCTCGTGCAGGGGAATATCCTTCCTTTCAAATTCCTTGATGAAGTGAACATATTTCAGAAGGATTCCTTGATGATGGATTGATTCGAGAAAGAAGGCATTGGATTTCAAACAGTGCATCACTTGAGTGGATGCTTTCCTTTCAAATTGGGTTCCCAAGGTACCCATTTGAAAATACTTTACATCTTGGCATCTAGCTTAGGGGAAGCATGACTAGACCTACTTTACATCCTTGTGTCTAGCCTGGGGGCACCCTGAATAGACCTGCTTCGCATATTTACATCTAGCTTGGGGGCAACCTGAGTAGACTTTACTTTTCAAACAATGTGTACCTTGAGTGGACCCCTCTTCCTTTTGAAGGATTCTTGAGGGACCCCTTTGAAAGTCTTCCTACTTGGTGACAGTCTATGTGACTGTTCGTTTATTGTCCTGCGTGACTGCTTCTTGACGTGTTCTATCTGTAGGTAAACATGTTTCCATTTTTGACTCTGCAAAGTCCCCTCTTCTTGGTCTCCCTCATGTGAGAGTTCTTGGGGGATACCTCTCCTTGTAGGTCTGCAGGTCTATAAGGCACTCTTCCTGGTTTCCTTCATGCGAGAGTTCTTTGGGGATACCTCTCCTTGTAGGTATGTGGGTCTATAAGGCACTTTTCTTGGTTTCCTTCATGTGAGAGATCTTGGAGGATACCTCTCCTTGCAGGTCTGTGGGCTTGTAAGGCACTTTCGTTCTTTAAATTTATAGTTATGTGGAGCTATGAAGTCCTTTTGTTGTCCTGCATTCTCAGGTTCTCTAGATCATGATCTGCTTCCTCGATAATTCAGGTATACATCTCTAACTCTATGTATTCTTCGATCTACTTTATCGAATCACTTACCAGTATTCGTGCTCACTAAAGTGGGGGAAAAATGTATAGGAGTGAATTTGCACCCCTAATACAATTCCACTTTTACCCTTCTCCACTTTAGAAAACCAAATTCTGAGGCTTAATTCCACATAAGCCCACTATTCTCCATCCACTTGGTGCTTATTTTGAGTGTTGCTAGAGGTGTTTCTATCAGGGATGCCCACGAATGCATAGATGTCTGCGTGGTACGCTTATGTACCTAGAAAATTCATGTGGTTGGAGTTTGCAAAGGCATTACACTTCATATTGGAAGTGAATTGTAACGTCTCCCTTCGGCTGACCGACCCGAATATGGTCATTTCTTCATCTATCTTCTTCATATTGACCATTCCTTCATCCATTTTCAAGCTTACATGTTCTCTTCACCATCTTGAGACAATTTCATCCACAAGCTCTTAGCATTTCAAGAATTGCAACAACATTTTGCACTCCATAGCAGCAATCTCCTCACTCCATCACTTCAATAGGGCAAGCGTAGGACAACACCATTGCAACAAAGGCTTGAGTTCCTCTCATTTTCTCCCCCACTAGCCTTGAGCACTTCGAGTGGAGGTGGTAAGATCCTCACTCATCTTCTTTATTCTTTGGTTGAGTCATCACATTACTATTTTGTAGTGTTTTGGTGTACTTTGCTTTGATTTCCTTCTTTATCACATTATTTCTATATCATGGAAAAACTTGGCTGTTCGTGGAGGTGGAAACACCAAAATGGGGGTCTGGTTGAGGCAGACCCCTAAACAACCCCCCAACATTTTCCCTCTTTCCCGTGTGTAGGTGGAGATATCTTGGAGAAAGTTGGCAAATAAGCTATTGTGTGAGATCATCTTCATCACCCTTACGATAATATACTTTCTTTATCACATTCGCTTATATGTTTCATACTTCATAGTGTTATTTTTTTCACTTAGAAATCATTAAATAGGCTTTTAGTTTGTTTCTTAGTGGTTAGACCTTGTCTCCCTAGTTCTCTGGCCGTACAGATGCCAGTGCACTTGAGAGATGCTAGCGCACCACGCTATCATCCCAGAACCGTTCTTCTGTCCTCTGACAGAGAGCTATCCGAGACATAGAGTTGATCCTAAAAACTGACTCGCCTAGTCTCCTTTCGAGCCTTAGGTCTGCAGAGTGATCAAAGGACCCCATAGTCCTCATCATTCTCATCTTTCCTATCCCAATATACCTTTAAATTGAGGTAAGTTAGGGCAGCCTACTGCTCTCGGCCTTTCGTGACCTGAGGCCTTGCAGTGGTTGCTCCCCCTCTCTTACACATGCTATTAATTGATGATTACTCTAGAATAACAGGGATTACTTTTCTTAAAGAAAAATCAAATGCTTTAGATAAGTTTAAGGCATTTAAAGCTATGATTGAGAATGAAATAGATATGAAGATCAAATGTTTGATATCTAATAGAGGTGGAGAGTTAACCTCCAATGAGTTTAATTTTTTTTGTGAAGATCATGGAATACAAAGGCATTTATCAGCCCCTAGGACTCCTAAACAAAATGAAGTTGTGGAAAGAAATAATAGGACTGTTCAAGAAGTAGCAAGGTCAATGATGAGGGAAGCAAATCTATCGGCTATCTATTGGAGAGAAGTAATTCATACTACAGTCTACATACTTAATAGAGCATTAGCAAGGACAAATAGTTCAAAGACTCCCTATGAGTTGTGGTGTGGAAGAACCCCCACTATGAAATATTTTAGAGTTTTTGGAAGAAAATGTTATATCAGAAGAGATGAAGAAATATTAGGAAAGTTTGATGCAAGATCTGATGAAGAAATCTTCATTGGATATTATACAAGAAACAAGGCTTACCAATGCTACAACAAGAGGCTGAAAATGATTGTTGAAAGTGAAAGTGTCAAAGTGGATGAAGACCTACATAAAATTTTAGTGATGATAGATGGATATGAATTAGATGAGTCCTCTTGTAGAGAAGAGAAAGATGAAGGTAAGGAAAAAGAAGTGTAGATTGAGGAGGAAGAAGCTCTGTAAAAGATCCTTAAAACCCCTAAGTATGTGCAAAATAAGCATTCAGAAGATTAGATCATTGGTGAAAAAATAAAAGATGTGTTGAAAAAAAGATATGCTCCCATTATAGAAGAACAAGTAAACTTATTTTTACTTTCCAAAGTTGAACCTAAAATAGTGATTGAAGCATGCAAAGATGAATATTGGATCAAGTCTATGGAAGAAGAGTTGATGTAGATTGAGAAAAGTTGGATTGGGGAACTTGTCCCAATACTAAAAAACAAGAATGCGATTGGAACTAAGTGGGTATTTTGAAACAAGCTACATGGGTGGAGAAGTGATAAGAAAAAAATCAAGACTTGTGTGTAAAGGTTACTCACAAGTGGAAGGAATATATTTTGAGGAGACATTTTCTTTGGTAGCAAGAATGGAAGCTATTAAAATGTTTTTAGCTTCTGCAACACAAAAGGATTTCAAAGTTTATCAAATGGATGTGAAGTTTGCATTGTTAAATGGTGATTCAAAAGAAGAGGTTTATATTGAACAACTGTAAGGGTTTTGGTTATAAGATAATCCTAATATGGTATGGAGATTGAAGAAGGCATTATATGGACTCAAGCAAGATCCTAGAGCTTGGTATGCAAGATTGGATAGGTACTTGTTGCAACAAGGATTCAAAAGGTATTGTAGATAGTAATATTTACTTTAAAGTTGAAAAAGATAAAATCTTGATTATGGTTGTGTATGTTGATGACATAATCTTTGGAGGTAATGAAGTAATGTGCAAACAATTTGTAGAAGAGATGCATAAATAGTTTGAGATGTTTATATTTGGGGAGATGAATTTATTCCTTGGAATTCAAATTAATTAGACAAAGAAAGGTATATTAATTTAATAATCTAAGTATATCAAGGAAATGTTGAAGAAGTTTGGGATGGAAGACTCGAAACCAGTATGTACTCCTCTGGTTACTAGTTGCAAACTAAGAAAAAATAAGGAATATCCTAAGGCTGATTAGAGTAAGTAAAAATCAATGATTAGAGGATTGCTATATCTAACTACTACGAGACCATATATCATGCATGTATTCTTTCTTGTGGCTAGATTTCAAGAAGATCCTAAAGAGTCACATGTGGAAGTATTAAAGAAGATATTCAAATATTTGAAAGGCACTTTGAAACATGGTTTATGGTATCCAACAGATACTAATTTCATTTTGAGTGCTTATGCAAATGTAGATTGGGAAAGTTGTGTGGATGAAAAAAAAACTAGAAGTGGTGGTGCATTCTTTCTTGGAAACAGGTTGGTGTCTTGGCTAAGAAAGAAGTAGGATTCAATGTCATTATCTACTGTAGAGGCATAATATATTGTTGTAGCATCATGTTGCACATAGGTGTTATGGATGAACCAATTTCTATCTTATGTGATAATACAAGTGCGATTAACATTTCAAATAATTTAGTAATGCATTCAAGGAAAAAGCATATTTCAATTCGATAAAATTTTTTGAGAGAGAAGGTTATAGAGAATGAGGTGAAGTTGGAGTATGTGCCTACTAAGGATCAAGTTGTATATATCTTCATGAAGGATCTTCCTAACGATACTTTTGAGTATCTATGGATGAAGTTCGGGGTTATTGACCCTCCTTATTTCAACTCGATGTATAAGGATATGCATCAGTCTAGTGGATCTCTAGATTTATTCCTTATCCTAGGTTGATGTTGGGGGATACCTCTCAAGGAGAGTAGGTAGTAGCATTGTTGGTTGTTGCATTCAGGGGGAGTAAGTGTTGTAATATATGTGGAGTGGTTGCTAGTTACAATGAAAGTGTGTAGTAAAAGAAAAGGTAGTTGCAAAGTAGTTGTTATCCCTTATAGGTATTGCCTTTGAGGGAGAGAGAGTATGTGTGATTGATGTCAAAGGGGGAAATATACAAGTGTCCTGCCCTTTTCCATTGATGTCAAAGGGGGAGAGAGTTAACTAAAAACCTTATGAAGTAAGGGGTGTAGTGTGTACTATGGTTTAGTATATGAGTTGGTTATTAGAGCTATTGTTGGAGCTATTTTTGTTTTGGTTGTTGATGATTTTTCCATGTGTTGCCATCAATGACAAAGGGGGAGATTGTTGGATGTTTATGTTTTCATTGATGTCAATTTTTTTATGTTGTTGCATTGATGCTAATAGGTCTATGAGGAGAATGTTGGAAGTCTGTTCTGATGCTTTGATTGGTTACATTATGTTTTCATTAGTAGCATCACTAATTTCAACCTCTAGTGTTGCTTGATGAACATGTGTTGGTGATGTTCAACCTCTTATGTGCCTAAGATGTTGTAGATGTGTTCTAGGTGATGAATTTTGGTTTGTGGTTCTTGGTTTCCAAGTGCTTTTGAGAAAATTTAAAGAAAATAGAAAACAGTGTGGTGAAGAGTGTTCAGTATGATAGAGTGGTGTTCAGTTTTTTGCTCCACATTTATCCATGGTTGTAGATATACTTGTGTAGTTTGGATATGTTGATCAGAGATTTTTAGAGGTGTTATATGTAGAATTTCAAGTGCTAGAATATTGTGTAGAGAAAGTTATGTTCACTAGTGTGTGAACTGTGTTAGCAGTGTTGTTTGGGAGAAATGGTTTTGCTCCACACTTCTCCGCAGTTTGGTTTATGGTGTTATGGATCTAAGGGTGTGCTTATATTGCTCATATCTATCTTTAGTTTGAGTTGTTTGAGTTTTAATGCTCCACAAGGTTGGATTCAGGTGTTGCTGTGTGTGGAAAGTTAACTTGTTGGCAGAGTGAATATCTTCTTCTGGTGTATGATATTGTGAATTTGTTGGATTTCAAGTTGCTGATGGAATATTTTAGATTGTGGTAAAGTGTTGTGAGTGGCCCATAAGTAATCTTTGGATCAAAGGAAGCATGTACTTATTTTTTTAATTGTGTTAACACAGGTTCGACTAACCTTGGGTGTTTGTACACTAATTGTGGATATACTTCGGTGTTTGTAAAAGTGTAGTGTGGCATGTATGTATGGATTTGGGTCCAAGTTATAGTGTGTTATGGTCTTCCTTCATTCCTTTCCACCATGAGAATGTTTTGGTTCCAACCTAATTTGGATTTGTGCAGTTGAGGTGCATAGCCAACCTTGTGAATTGTTTTCAAGGTTGAAGATGGTATAAATAAGTGTTGAGTTGATGAAGAATTGTAAGAATTGGCTATGAAGGTAGCCACCCAAGATCCAATGGCCTAATATAAATCAAAAGTATAAGAGAAATAAAACAATATGACAAGAATGAATTGTATTCTGCCAACAATGCAAAATAGAATGAATGTCCAAATGTAGTAGAGACCCCTTGGTTATATAGCCAAGGTGAGTACATAGGAGGGCATAAGATTATGACAAGTGTCGTAATCTTATGACATGAGACAACTATGAAAATCTATCACTCCGCCTAAAGTGGAAAGGTGATAATGTGATAATCAACACAAATGGTGGATCACCCAGAAAAGGTGGAGAGGTAATCACATGATATGTCCATGAAAGGTGGATGTGATAAAGTAATAACATGATAATTCCACCAAAAGTGGAAAATATCCAACTACCTCCTATGTGGTCCCTAAGTAAACTTAACTAAGGTGTAATCATGACCTAGGACAAGTTACACCACTTTTAATTACACCAACAAGAATCAAGGTGTGAAGCATGTGATGCAAAGTGTAGAGATGTGAAGTTCGAAAGTGTGAAATGTAGTTTGAGCTTTAATGCCTAAGAATATTGGAAGAAATGAGTAGAAGGTTTCTAAATTCTACAGAGAGAGTGTGAATGTGTTGATGAAGTAGTGGTGGATTTTTTTGTTGCTCTAATATGGATTTCTCACTGTAAAATTCTTCTTTCTTCTTCTTTCTAAATTTGGTAGTGAACCCTTCTTTTCTGTTGGGCAATGAGCCCTCTGACAATGAGCCTATTATATTCAGTGTTGCAATTACTTTATATTATGAGCTAATGATCATTGTGGTTTTTCCCTTTTTGGGTTTTCCACGTAAATTTGGTGTTCTCACGTGTTTGGATATGTTTTCATTTTTTTTTTCATGTTTACATTATGCTAATGCATGATACAGGTTTAATGGTTGTTAAGGGTTTAATAAATAATGTAGATTTGAATGTTAATGAGGAATTTTATTTTTTAATGTACAAATGATTCACCCCCTCTCAGTTGTCTTATGCATTCAACATTTATTTGTGCACCATAAAGGTCATAAAAATTCAAAAAATTGCATATCATTTTGCATAATAGATTGCATTAAGCTTCATTTCAGTCACTTAGATCAAATCTAGATTAAGAATTGCATTCATAATTGTAATTTGCATTGTGTCACATTTACATTTACATCACATTGTCTTAATTTGAGCAAATTCTAGAGAAATACTCAGTTACAAGCTCATTTGCACACAAAAGAAAAACCTTTAGATAGTATAATAAGCATTCAAATTTTGAATTTCAAAACCCCTATCAATGAATTAGACACCCTTGGGCACCTCTATCCTTGTACACTTGCATCAAAAAACTTTTTATTACATATTTGCCTCTGTTTCTTTAGTCTGTTTGTGCTTGCAGATCTCTATTTTGACATTTTTAATTGCATTCATTTAGCCATCTTTCATTTAGCTCAAAAAGTGATAAAAAAGTGAAAAAATTACATGGTTTTGTTTTAGAATTGCATCAAAATTATCATCTCAGATTTAGGAATCTTACAATCAGTGAATTTGTGCATTTTAGATCAAAAAATTGCATTCAAAATTTCCATTAATTGTTCACATATTGTTACACATTTGTCTTGGCATAAATTAAGGAAAGTCTAGAAAAACTTCACTACCGAATCTCTCTGCAATGTAAAGCTCAAAAAACTCACATACCAAATAAAATATTTCCATGGGCAATGCACATTCCAAATAGGTAAAAAGTAATACATGATTAACATTAAATATCCATAAATGCTCAAAAGCAAGTTCATTAAAGAATTACAAATTACATACACCCAAAAGGGTGTTACAATTCATCTATTTCAATGATACATAAACAAGTTTACCTTAGTAATTACATCCATGAAGTAAAGTTTCATTTTACAATTTAGCTATACAAGCCATACATAAATAATATTTGAAGTACATCCATAACATAAAGAACCTCTGATCTTCATTCGCCATGACACCATTGGTCTTCTTGCACTGGGGCCAAGAGTGTGGTTAAGGAACCTTTTCCACCCAACCATGAAGCACATGAATTCCCTGGGTTTCTTCCTAACTCGAATAAATCCCCGACCTTGCATGAGGAGCCTAGCAGCTTGGAACAATAAAGCAGGAGGGAACTCTCGATGCATGCCTGATGCCTCTATCCATTCCTATACTAGAACAACATATTTCTTGCATGCATGATGTGGCAGAGACATATATAACATAAAAATTCTAGGCTTTTTATCCATCTATTTCAATGGTTCATTAGCTTGGCCAAGCATTCAAATATAAATGGGAGTTTAAGAAAAGGTTAACTACCTTCTCTAGGAGCCCACATTGGACATCTTGTCCTAGAAGTTTCTCATAAAAAGAGTAAATATTGCATAGTTTCACATAAATTGCATCAAAGTTCAATCATTTACACATTCAAGCATTCTTTGTAAAAAACACCTTATATTTCCAAGTTCGCTATTTGATTTCATAAGAAATAAATTCTACATCTAGTTCTACAATTCACATTTGACTTGGTTTAGTCAATCTTCTATTGTTTCAATGGATTTTAGTAAAACGCGAATGCATATCTATCTACTTGTTTCAAAATATCCAATAAGCCACTTCCAAATTAAATGGTTTAAAAAAAAGAAGGTTTGCATCAATTTGAGAGAAATACTCTCCAAGTGGAATTGTATACAATCAAAATAGTAAACTTGCTCATTCAAATATACATATATTCTGATAAATATATATATACATTTTTATACCATATTCAAAAATTAATCAAGCTAATACAAATATATATATATCCATTTAAAACATAAATATTTATTATTGCAAGTCAAATTTTAACATCTATTCTTTTTGAGTTTTAAATCTTGCTCTCATATTATTGTATGGGTATTCGTGTTTATGTACAGAAAACTACGTTTTTCAGTTGAAGTAATTTCATTTCAAATATATTACTTTTGCAAACAAACATTGATCATTGTCCATTCCAATTACAACTACAAGCATATATTAGTTATATTTTTAACAGAATGGTATATTCATTTAGTTAAATATGTGTGTATATATACATACACTTTCAAAAAAATACTTTTCCAACGAAATTAAATAAACATCTACAACCACATAACATAATGGTATATTCATTTAGTTAAATATGTGTATATATATATATACACACATTCAGAAAATTACTTTTACAACGAAATTAAATAAACATCTACAACCACATAATTATTCTTTTATCTTCTAAATTTGCAAATACCTACTCATATGAGAGTGTGTGTGTATATATATATATATATATATATAATATTTATGTATATATATATATAATATTTATGTATATATATATATAGTCGAAATCATTATACACGGTGCAAGAAGGAAATGAAATACAAAGTTTTATTTTTGGCTGAGGCTCGGCTTGGCATTGGCCATTGGCCTTCCCCAAGAGGGGATGCTTCCTATGGAAGGCAACGACCTCTCCACAGGCTATGACCTATGGAGGGTGCTTCCTCCACAACGCAGCCTTCCCCAAAGGGGGAGGCATCGGTTGGGGGAACCCTCCCCATGTAATTTATTTTTAACAAAACAAATTCTTTTTCCCTTCAAAAATAGAATTCCAATAATTCAAAGCAGGGTTTCCCCGCACAATTTATAGTTGAAGGTGCAATTTTGTATATATAATATATAATAATATTATATATATATATAAATATATAGTATAGTATATTTATATGTATATATATTATTATTATTTTAGCACATAAACAATAAGATTAATTTAAAGGATAGGAAGATTTTCAAACTGGAACGAGCATGATTTAGCTATTTTCCAAGTAGAGAACTAAAAAATTCAAGTACCAACGCAAAAATTACAAGCAATTGGAGATTCGACAAAAGAATTTCTCTTTTCAACAATACAAATATTTTGTACACACATGTGAGATCAAAATACTATGGAAAAAGGATTTAAAAACCTGGAAATCGCTTCCGACAGATTATCTTCTTCTTTAGAAGCCCTCTTCCTGACATCCATTTTCAGTTATATTTTGCAGAGCAATCAAGAAAGATTATGAAAGTTATTGTCTATATCCGTTAATGATTTTCCCTCATTTAAAGATTTCTCCACCAATTCCAAATACCTAATCTTGAAAATAATAATAATAAAGTTTATTTCCTTGCACAATATTTATTCTCAATAAATAATAATAAAGAAATCTTATTTTAATTGCAAATGAAGTACTTATCCTTAGTAATTATTTAGGAAATACCATTTTAATTGAAAAAAAACTATTTATTCCAAATAGATAATAAAGAAATATCATTCAATTGCAATTAAAATAATTATTCAAAATAACAGAACATTATCCTTTATTTGTGAAAATGATATCTATAATTAAATCATAATTAATTTCTTTTGTTTCATTGCACTTTTATTTCACTGCAAATTAATTTAATTAAACATTTTAAATTACGAATAATAAAAATAGTCAACTAAATTAAATAATAAATGCATCTACGTGATACTAAGTGCTCATGTGTGTGCGAGAGAACTGTTCCTCCTTTACCCTGCTAGGAAGCTAACCTCCTCTACCTCAGCCTCACCCTTGGTCTTCGAAAACCTACAACTCAAATAATCTTAGGCACCCATTAATAGATTAGTATCCAGGTAAAGTATAAATCAAAGCATTATAATTCATTAATCCCAATAACACTATTCTATTTTGAATCACTTTCGAAATAAAGCTAAGTTCAATACATTTCAACTTTTCCAGAATAAAAACAAATATTTTCTTATTTCATCTCTTAAAACACCATATTATTTATTATTTACTCTACCACACACGTTCAATCATATATCAAATCGATATAAAGCAAAAAAAAACTAAATCAAAGTTTGAGATGTGACATGCAACCAAACCTAGAATCCTTAAGCATAACTACACATAGTCAAAATTTAAATTTCTGAAAAATCTACCAAGCACATGAATGCCCTTGGGAACCTCCATCCTCCTTCCTTTGGATCAAAATTTATGTGATATAATCTTCTCAGGATTCTTTGTTTATATTTGTTGTCTATTTTCCAAAAACACGTTGCATCACAATCTAAACCTTAGTAAAATGTTCATCACCATGATGGTTCAATCTTTTTCCTAGATGTTGACTTCTCTAAAGTCATTGGTTGATGTTTCAAGTTGTGTGTTTAGTGATAAACCCAATTCCAATGAGAAAATTCATAATCGTTCACCATCCAATGCATGTCCTCATGATGTGGATATCCTGGGACAAGATGAGGAGAGTATGAATGAATTCATACATAATTATTTACACAATCTTAAGAATAATATTGCCTTTTATCCTTCCATGAGATTTCCTAATCACCCATACCAACAACTAGGACCACCCACCATATCACCACTTGAAATTTCCTTACATCCAAAAAGTGAATCACAAGACATACCTCAACCAACGCACATGGAAGCACAAATCAATAAAAATCACAAGGAAAGCACATCAACCAACCCCCATCATATGAGCATAAAGTTACAAAAACACCCATTATTTTGGAAGAAAGTAATGGAAAAGGCTTTAGAATCTTGAGAAAACAAGTATGTGACATAGATAATGAACATGCAATCTATCCTCTCTTGGAACAAACACCATTGGAAGACATTAAAAGAGTAGGATATCAAGATCCTCCACCTCTACATCAAACATTTGCTCCACCAACCAAGAAATAAAAAGTCCATGTTCATGTTAAGAGATTACCTTTCTTGCATCCTATAACCAAGATTGAACAAACATTAGCTACACTTGTAGATTTGGGTTTAATTACACTACCTCCAATGCATGAATGAAAAGACAATAAAAAAAAGGGTACAAACACATCTTAATAAGAATATCATAGAACACTTAGACATCATATTGATGAATGCCATTCTTTAAAGAAAGAATTGATAGCATTTGATCCTCATGGGGATCAGTTTGACCATGTGATAGATTAAAATTCCTTTGCATTGCTCCTTTCCATGTGGTAGTTGTAGTAGCATAACATACTACCATGCATGGGGGTATAAACTAGACTTTATGCAATCATATTTCATCTCGCAAGGAGCAGGGCATTGCCATAGTCTGTTTGGCTCACCTTTTTCCTATGCTTGGGGGGCAACGGGTTAGGTAGCCTTATTTTAGGTGCATTCATTTTATCAAGGAATCCCTTGGCATCTCCTTAAAATGTTAGTGTATCAAGTACACTAACATTTTAAGGGGGGGGATATATAGTCCCCCGCTCATTGTTTATATAGGAAATGGCCTCTTTATAGTGATGACATAATATATCTCCTAGTAAGCGTGACCTTGCTAATCAAAGTGTGGCCTTCTTGATCTATGTGAGTGTCTCTTTGGTGGTGATATTGGGCTTGATGTCCTCTAAGATTGTGAATTTTCTTAGCATATGATGTTCCCCTTTGTGGTAATACTATGGCTACTATTCCCTAAGATGTGATCTTATTATTCCTTGACTTGTCCTCTCTTAGTGGTGATGTCATGTGTGATATTCACTAAGGTGTTGCCTTTCATGTATTGAGAAAAGACCCTTTGTTGTTTTCATAAATCACCTTTTGTGGTGGTGTTGTTATAACACCCCTTGAGATTTTAGACTTATGCTATCATCATTTGTGCACCCCCTGAGGTGAGTTTTCTTTGTCCCCAACGACATTAAAATTTGTGCACTCCCTGAGGTGAGTTTTTTTGTCCCCTATGATGTTAAACTTTGTGCACCCCCCGAGGTGAGTTTTTTCATCCCTCTTGACATTAAACTTTGTGCACCCCCTAAGGTGAGTTTTTTTCATCCCCTGTGATGTTAAACTTTATGCACCCCTTGATGTGAGTTTTATGCACTCCCTGAAGCAAAATATTGCAAGATAGTTCATGGATTCAACATAACAAAGCTTTTTGGGTCATGAACTTGAGCACCCTATTTCAACATGGCCACCTAGCATAATGAACCTTTCTTTCCAGTGGAGCCATGTGTTTCATGAGTGCTTAGAATAACACATCTTTCTAGCCTTGTGGAACCCATCATATTGTATGGACACCTAGTATAACATAGCTTACTAGCCAGTAGATCAGTGTGGCTCATGAGTGATTTGGCATAATGCAACTTGCTAGCCCTCATGAGATTATTGCATTAACTAACATTTATTCGATGGATGGAATTTGGTGTTTGAGACATTTTAAGATTGAGGTCTCTTTGCCTTACTGACTCAAATATTTTAGTACTAACCTTGTGTTTTTTTGCATGTCTTTTGTGTGGTTTCTTCATGTTTACATTGTGTTTTTTTTCATTTCATCATCATCTTTATGTCCCATCATGCCATGTGTTTTCATCATGTATGCTTCATGTTTTTTGACATGTATGTATATGTTTTCTTGCTGCATATGATATATATGTGCGTTCCTTTGTGCTTATGTTGGTTTGCCATGGAATCTTGGATGTTGAGGGCTTGATCACCTCCCTAGATCCTTAGTCATCCTATCTTTTCAACATTTGGACAATAATATCCCTCTTGACATATATTTTCTACTTTAGTGTGAGTTTGAATGTATGTTCATACTCTCACTAAAGTGGGGGCTAAATGTTCTATCATAAATTGTTACCCTTGAAAATTTTACCCTATGTTTTGTACCCCCTAAATTATTGATCCAAATTGGGTCCCTAATTTTCTAAATTATGCATTTTATTCCCATTTGTACAACTTTCCAAGAAATTGCAAGCATTGAAAAAATGCATCCAATTAATATTTTTCCCCTGACACTTAATATCCTGGAAAATAGTGCCAGGACCTATTCGCCCTAGGGCATATGAGTCCCCATATTTTGCTGGGAACCAATTCTGGATAGTGCCAGGACCTATTCACCCTAGGCCTAAGTTTGATTTACAACTTTGCAAAAGTTCATAAAGGATAACTTAAAACAACATAAGGTATTAGACTTATGCAAAAGTTTAAATCATAAGCAAAAATAAAAAATCCTAAGTATGTCAGCGAAAACGGGTAAAGGAAACCCTAATGACAAAGTACCCATGACCAAAGCACATCCATTCTCATTTTTTCATTTAGAATTTTGCTAGGCACCATCATGGTCTGTTGGTATTGAAGGTTTGAAGGTTGTTTGAGGGTCATTTTGGAGCTTATCTGGTCATGGATCTCATCCATACTATCACTTTGTTCCTCTAGTAAGTGATTCTTCCCTTTTGTTGAGTTC
Organism: Sequoiadendron giganteum; assembly: GCA_007115665.2. Taxonomy (NCBI): domain Eukaryota; kingdom Viridiplantae; phylum Streptophyta; class Pinopsida; order Cupressales; family Cupressaceae; genus Sequoiadendron; species Sequoiadendron giganteum. The sequence goes on from CM021103.1 coordinate 56,427,986, forward strand.
TTTGAACATCTTTCATGTTTCTTTAATGACCGAGGCCGCGGGCTTTATTTGCTTGAATCTTCATTTTTTTTCTACAACATTCTTTTGTGTCCACTGTAGCAGGGAATGGGTTTTCATTTGTATTCTCTGAAAGAATTGAAGGAAAAATCTTCATTCAATATTTTGTTCAAAAAACTCGAGGATTTTTCCTCTCTTGTAGGTTGTGGCTTGAGTCTTTACTTTTCACATTTCATGTGTTCTTCTTCACTTCATTCATGAATTTTGTAAAAATGAATCCTTCTATTCTTGGTCCATGAATTAATCTAGGTTTGTTCTCTCCACTTTAATTTTCATGGTCAGCCAAAATATGTAATGATTCACATACTTCCTTTATAGCACCCAAAAGAGATCACATTAGATGCAGGGTTCTCCACTTACCTGGCCATTCATTTATTTTTAGAGCTATAGATTGTCTTCATGGAGTATTGTCTTTCTTTCTAGGCACCATCCTTTGTAGGATCGTCATGCTATCCATTGAATGTCTTTTATCACTTCCATTGGCTGTATTTTGATAGCATCAAGGTGATTGTCTTTTCTCTGTTAGGCACTATGCAGGGCTGTCATGAATTTGTCATTCACTTAGTGATTGTTCCTCCTTGCTCCAACATTTGTTTCTTCTCTATATTTTCATGTTTACTACCTCTAGAAATATCTTTGACATCAACACATGGCCCATTCTTCTTTTACATTCCATGACTGTACTAAAACCTCTGTCCAAACAACATGCTTTATATACCAATCATTTCATAACAAACATCATACGCATGAAGATCACAAGTTGGAGCATGTAGTGAGATTTAAAATGGAGAATGATGTTCAAAGAATCTTAAATAAACTCATTAATCTGTGCCACTGTATTCTTCATTGTCAACTGTCACTTACCTTTGTGTAAAATTTGATCCTAGAAATGGTATTAGAGACTATACTGTTACTAGCACTATGTTTTACCTTATTATGAAGCTTGTCTTATATGCAGCTTTAGACTGAAAATGACCTTATACATTTAAAACTCACTTCAAATCCCTCTTAAAATCCAAGAGGGAAGCATGCTGGGCTCAACACTCAAACACAAATTATGCAAACAAATACTTTGCCCCAAATTGAAATTGAAATTTAATATATGATAACAAAAACATGATTAAATTGTTTCATTATAAAAAAAAAAATTGTATTACAAACTTTACAAGAATTTGGCCTCTCAATGGCCTCTCTTTCTCTGCTCAATATCTCTCCCATTGGTGCTCACTTGCACACTCTTATCCTTTGTACATTGGCATCTCTACACTCACATATGCATCCACACATCTACCTACACACTAAATTTACTACCTCTATGTTTTCAAACACCTCGACTCTACCTCTCTATGAGTCTACCCTCTTCCTCTGGCCGATTCCTATTCTTTCTCTCTCAGGACAACAACCCCAAAAGACTACATTACGGAATATTTATAATGTGTGAAAGGATTTTGAAGATGAAGAGGCATGTATTTTCAAATTTATTTTGATATCTATAAATTCTGGTGCCTCAACTTTTCTCTTTCCAAACTATAGTTCGATGCCTTTTTTAATCTTCTCTTGACCGATTCTCTTTACAAACCAATCAAACTCTCTTCTTTCACCCATGAACCCTTGTATTTTCTACTCTTGGTGCCCTTTACTTGTTTTCAAATTTGTATATTTAAATTTACCCTTCACATTCTATTGAGATTTCTTCCAAAAGCATCAAATTTCTCTCCTAAGCTGTCCTATTTCTTTCAACCGATACACTCCTCCATGCTTGGTAACTTATCACCGTTTTACCATCCTAGGAGGCTGAAGGTGAAAGGATGCTGATTTTGAGATTTTACTTACAACCATTTGATATAAATAATACATGATAATTTCAAGATCAATTCAAATCGACCCCCAAAAAGAATACATTGCTCCTTCAATTTAAATGCCAAGTCCATTTTTCCATTAATTAGAATTTGCATTGCAGGAAAATTTCACAACTGTAACATTGACAAATTTATTATACTTTGATGGGTGTCTAAGTCCAATTCCAAGGCTCACAATGAGGATGTTGAAAAAATAATATTTGCATAAAAGATTTCTTTGAGATATATCCACTTCCATTTTTCCTCGCCAGAGTGTCATAGTGGAATCAAGGAAATTTAAGAGGTTTAGGCAATGAGGAAAGCCAAACAAAGAAATAAACCAAAATTTGAATTTTTTTTTTTTTTGGTGCTAATTTCCCATTAGCCCACATGTGCTCTTGCACTAGATATGTAGGGTAAGAAAAATGTTCCTAGAGTTGGTAAACTCAAGAACATTGAAAGGTGCATGGGAAGGTAATCCCCTATTTATTTTTAATCCAACACTGCTCCTTGTCCACGAGAGCCTTCCCTTTTCTACACTTCAACTCATCCTCAACATTCAAACCATCTCTACTACATTATCTCATTCCTATGAGCAACCTCTTACCATAGGTCCATCTTGGTGCCCTGTACATTTCCTTGGACTGCCATTATTTCTTCCTCTATTATGCTGCTGCAATAAATCAGAACCCAATGTGTTCCTTCTCTCTAAAATCTATTGTCTTAATGGCTGAAAATCACTACACTCACTTCGTTCCTCTTCCTCTATGTGTTGCTTCTTTGCACTGCAACAAATAATAGAGCTGGATTCTTTCACCTATTTCTCTTTCTCCTTCAGAGAATTCAACATATACTCTTGTCCATCTTTTCAGACGGTGTACACATTCTTCCTACCATCATAGATGGCTTCCCTGTCAAAATTCCATGTCCTACCCAACAACACATGACATGTAGTCATAGGAATCATGTCACACAACACTTCTTTTCTGTAAGAACCAATCTGAAAACTTACTAAACACTATTCTTTCACAGTAATTTTGTGCTCCTTCTACAACCAACAAAATTTTTAGAAACTAGGATGCTTACTCCTTTTCAAACTTAGTTTTTCCACCATTTCCTTTGAAACTAAGTTATCCGTACTACCACTATCAACAATAACCTTTCAATACTTACCTCTATCCTTGCACACAGTCTGAAAGAGACTCCTCCTTTGAGATGGTTTCTCCTCCACCATATCTAGGTTCACCAACACTCTCCTCATAATGAGAGATTCACCTTCTTTTGGGTCTGCCACTTTTGGGGATGCATTACACTCCTCATCTTCTTGTGCCAATTGGTTTCTTGCTACACTCTTCTTGCTGCCTTCATGTACTTGAGAACACTTGAAATCACAATGACCAACTTCTTCACACTGATAACATCTAAACGAAAGCTCTCTACTGCTACCACCACGTCCTCTTGCTGGTACCTCCTTTTATTTGGTGTTTTGGCCCATTTCTTTGCTCCATTTTGGTTGGAATTCTTCCTCAATCTTCTTTCCTTTACTTTTGCTCGCTTGTCCCTTTTCAATTCCAAATCTTGCACGACTTTTGGAATTGTTTATTTGCCTCTTCATTAATCTCTCCTCTTCCTTCAACACATAATGATATGCTTCCCTAACTGTGGTAATCTTCAACATACTCATATCATCTTGTATGTTAAACCTCAAGCCATTCAAATACTTGGCTGCCTTTTCCCTATCAATTTCATGCCTTCTCGATCAAATAGCCAGATTGTAGAATTCTTCCATGTAATCTTTTACACTCATATATTTTTGCTTCAGATTTTGCAATTTCTTGAACAACTCCATTTCATAATCTCCAGGTATGGATACCTTCTTCAAATTCGTTACCATCTAGTTCCACCTCATTATTCGGGGATCTCCATCCATTTCTCATTCTTTTTGCAACCCTTTCCACCATAATGAAACATGCCCTTTCAATTTTGTTTGAGCTATCTTCACCTATTGCGGGTCTCTAATATCCTCCAATTCAAAGTAATCCTGTAGCTCTCCAATCCAATCAATTAGTCATCTAGATTTAATGTTCTAGAAAAGTTTAGAAAATCCATCTTATTCCTCTTCATTATTCTCAAAAGAGCTCTAAAAAATCTCTCTTGTTTGGCATCCACTAGTCATTCCTCCTCCTCCTCATCTTCTTTTTCTTCTTCTTCTTCTCTTTTGTGTTCTTCACCTTTTATTTCTTCCTCATTCTCGCATTCTCTTCATCTTTCTCTTCTTTCTCTTCTATTACCAACACCTAATTCCCCCCGGTTTCTAATACCTTCTATTACCATATTTTGAAATATTTCCAATATTGACTCTAATCTGGGTCTTCCTCTTCGGGGTGGCATCTCTTCCAATCAATGGTTTCAACTCTCAATTTTTTGGGGCTTCACTCACAACTCACCCACAATAATCTCTTTGATTTCTACACTACCATTACTCACTCCCACATATCTTGGTAGATACTCTCCACACTCAAAATCCCCTGCTTTGATACCAATTTGATGCAAAGAGCACCTCCCTCTTGCCTAAAACACTCAAACACAAATTATGCAAACAAATACTATGCTCCAAAATGAAATTTAAATTTAATAAATGATTACAAAAACATGATTAAATTGATTCATTATAGAAACAAAATCTGTATTAAAAAATTTACAATAATTTGGCCTCTCAATGGCCTCCCTTTCTCTGCTCAATATCTCTCCCATTGGTGCTCACTTGCACACTCTTATCCTCTATGCCCTGGAATTTGTACACTCACATCTACATTCACACATCTACCTACACACTGGATTTACTACCTCTATGTGTTTTCAAACACCTTGACGCCGCCTCTCTGCGAGTCTACCCTCTTCCTCTAGTTGATTCTCGTTCTTTCTCTCTTGGGACAACAACCCCAAAACACTATAGTTCATAAAGGATAACCTAACACAAAATAAGGTACTGGCCTTATGAATTTTTTTAAATCATAGGCAAAAATAAAAAATCCTAAGTATGTTGGCCAAAAAGGGTAGAGGAAACCCTAATGACAAAGCACCCATGGCCAAAGCACATCCATTCTCATTTTTGCATTTCAAATTTTTCTGGGCGCCACCATGGTCTACTAGTATTGAAGGTTTGAAGGCCATTTGAGGGTTGTTTTGGAGCTTATCTAGTCATGGATCTCGGCCATTCTACCACTTTGTTCCTCTTGTAAGTGATTCTTCCCTTTTTTTGAGTTCTTCAAACATCTTTCATGTTTCTTTAATGGCCAAGGCCGTAGAGTTTATTTGCTTGAATCTTCATTTTTTTACTCGAAGCATTCTTTTGTGTCCACTATAGTAGACCATGGGTTTTCATTTGTATTCTCTGAAAGAATTGAAGGAAAAATCTTCATTCAATGTTTTGTTCAAAAAACTCGAGGGTTTTTCCTCTCTTGCAGACTATGGCTTGAGTCTTTATTTTTGACATATTGTGTGTTCTCCTTCACTTCTTTGTGTAGGTGAATTTTCCTAGCCTAAAAGTGCAAAACAAAAGGAAATGCAAGCAAGAAAAATCACAAATAACACCTCAACGATTAGCCTAGTTGAACTTGAACAAAATAAAAGACAATGAGAGTGTTATACCTTGTCCAAGTTGATGAGTTGGTTGGTCCTATTGATCATTTGATTGTGTGCTCCTTTTGATGGAAAATAATATGAAACCTAGCTCTAAATGATCATGAGATGGTGATGAATGCAATGGTGCAAGTGGGTATTGCAATGGATGCTTGATATGGATGCAAAGAGTGCTGCAACAATGGTGGTCTTGGATGCTAGAATGCTTATTTTCTTGATTGCTTGATGGACTAAATGCATGAATGATTGTTGCAAAATGAGGGCAGGTTCCTCTAATTTTAGGGGAAATTCCACTAAACTATGGAGGGTTAGGATGAAGCCACCATGGACAAGATTAAGGGCCAGTGTGAGTTGAGAACTCATAGACCCTCACATCTTGCCATGTGGCAGGTGAGGTGTCAAAAGGGACATGAAGTGAGGCACTTTATGGTACCTTGGGAATGGGAGAAGATCTCCTCATAAATGAGGTCCTTGTCCCCATGTGGGCGATAAGACATTTTAGGAATTAAAAATTCCTTAAAAGGCTTGGTGGGAATAAATGTGAATTTAAAATTCACATTGGGAAGAGGTTGCCTTCTCCAAAAGGAGAAAGAAATTAATAAAAGGTTGACTTGGGGGTATGCCATAGATGGAATAAGGATTAGGTTGACCCAATTAAGTAATTAGTTTGTGCAAACAAGGGATTAGATGAATTAATGATAGATTAAGGGCGAGTGGAGGGTTATGGAGGATGTTACACTAATCCTGATTAAGGGGTGTGCACATCCTAATCATAGGTTAATGAAATTAACCTGGATTAGAGAAGAATTATGGAGGATGGGAAAAGGAGAGAGAAATGATGAATTTAAAGATTAATTTAAATTCATTAAGGGAAATGACTAAATTAAATAAATTGGAACATTTATTTAATTTAGAGAGGAAAATGGGATAAAAGATAAAGTACTTAATTATTTAATTAAATACCTCAAGAACATTAGAAAACGAGGAATACTAATTAAATAATAAATCATTTAATTAATACAAATGAGGGATAAAAGTGGATGAATTTGAACATATGAGAGTGGTCAAATTTTGATGTCTACATTTTGCCCCTCTTCAAAATACTATTAGAATAATAGTGTTTCGAAGAAAAATAAAATACAAATGACTCAACAGAAGAACGAACTAGAAAGTGATGCCCCAATGTGCTATCTAATTGTAGAAAATGAAGGAAGATGCCACAACGTCCCAAGGAAATGAACAAAATGAAGGAATGAAGGAAAGTGACAGGGTATGCCCCCTTGAGAGGGCGGACGGGGAAGAAAAAGGGGCCTCGGGTGACTTCTCAATATGGGGAAATGGAGGGTACCACACGATAGAGCGTGAAAAACCATGAAGAATGGATTTTGAATAGAGGAAAATGGAAAAACGGGGTGCAAATGGTGGCTCGTGGAAGAAAAGGAATAGAGGAATTAAAAAGAGGTTAAGCAAGAGAGAGAGAGGAAGAGAGTGACGAGGATGGTTGATGGGTCGAGTGAAGATGAGGGATTCATGGATGATGAGCTCATCCAACAAGGTGAGGAGGTGCGTGAGTTCTACCATGAGCGTGTGGTACCCCACCAAGTAGATTTCGAAACCCTACTTGGTGATTTTAGTTAAATTTTTAAATTTTCATGCATTTTAGATTTTGGGTTTTTGGGGATGATGAGGGTACAAAATTACTGTGATTGGTGAATTCACCTGTCTGTACCATGAATTTTCCCATCGTAAAGGGTGATGAAGCAAAGGGAAAACTCGCCCTGCATAGAGGTGATTTCACGAGAGGAAGAGGTGACTTCAAAGTTGCCTAACAGAGGGGAAAATTTTCCCGTCAAAAGGTAAGGAGTGTCAGGGGGAAAATTCTCCTGGCAAAGAGGAAAATTTTCCAAAGAAAAAGGTGAATTCACTGGAAGGCAAGAAGAAGGGTGAATTCGCGAGGGAAAAAAGGAAAAATTGTTGAAGGGCAAGAAGAAGGGTGAATTCACAAGGGAAAAAGGAAAATTCATCAGAGGGAAAGAAGAAGGGTGAATTCACAAGGGAAAAGCCAGAGGGAAAAAGGAAGGGGAAATTCATCACTCACAGGGGCGAATTCATCTTGAAAAGAGGAAAATTCATGAATGAGAGAAGAAAGGGCTAATACGCTACCAAAAAGAGGTGAATTTGATGAGGTGAAGACAGGGAAGGTCACCGCCAAAAGGGGTGAATCTGACAAGATGAAGAAAAAAAGGGCGAATTCGCCATCAAAAGGGATGAATTTTCGGAGGAAAAAGGCGAATTCGCCACTAAAAGGGGAAAACTTGCTACGAGAAGGGGCCAATTTGACGGGATGAGAGGAGAAAGGGAAGATTCGCCACCAAAATGGGCGAATTCGCTAGAAACCTGGGGCAGTGGCAAAAATGATAGAAAAAGAGAAAAAATGGATGAAAAACTGACATAACATTTTGTGTGGATGCAAAACATTGAGATGTTGAGGATGCGTGAGAGACACACTCAGTGGTGATAGAGGTGACTATCAGGGTGATGAATTCCCATGACCATGCATCACGGGCATAGGCGAGACTACTACATATGTTGGGATATCCCAATGTTATAGCACATCGAGCATTACTAACAAAGATGATGGATAGATGGAGCTCAAAGACCTCTATATTTCATCTCCTGAAAGGGGAGATGATAGTCATGCTAGAGGATGTATGGAGGATATTGTAGCTTCCCATTAGAGGGCACCTAGTTAGTTGGACATGGAGCCAAGGAGGAGAAAGAGACAAGAGCCTACATGTGGTCTTTGGACATGAAAATCTCCCTATCCAGGGGGACAGTTAGATGTGGATAGATGCTTGGTATTGGAGGTGCCTGCGCTTCCATTATACCTCTGTGGATTGATCAACGAGATCCTACTATTGGAAAGGAGCGGGAGATTTTTTAGCCTCAAGATCATTGAGGTTTTCATACACATTATGGAGAGGAGAGAGGGGGAGTTTGCATGGGGAGTGTGCGTACTGGCACAACTATACAAGGACATCATGTGGTTTGCTACAAGAGGGCCCTCAACATTACACATGTGATGTTGGTCTAGGTATGGTCCTCGGAGAATATTAGTGTGGTGAGGCCAAGGGTTTTGATAGTGGGGGAGCAGGATGAGACGCTATCAGTAGCATACATGTATGGTGTAGAGTACGACTGGGGACTGCACTATCAGGATGTGAGTGATTTAGAGGGATGGAGGAGGAGATTGGATGACTTGCATGGGGATCAGGTCATATGGAAACCCTATCATCAGTGATGGTTTACCGGGTGGAGAGGGGATGAGAGGAGGCATAGGGGTTATTTCTTTACAATGTGTTGCCTGATCGGGTGAAACCCACATATCATTGAGCTTCATAGATGAGATAGTTCATAGTGGAGTAGGATATCCTACCAGGGCCTCAGATATTTTTCTAGATTATTTGGGAGCGGCTATGGTCTGATCTGATCATGGTAGAATTTTCTAGATAAATGTGGGATGATCTATAGCTGGTAGCTTATCTAGGTAGAGGAGGAGTGACAAATGCAGGGACTATAGTGAGGTAATATACATGGTGGACAAAGCATAGACCAGGGTGGATCACGACAGTGCACCCAATTATAGGGTCACTAGGCTATGGTTCAAAGGATGAGAGGAGGCTAGCATGATAGTGATGGAGGGGTAGGAGAGGAGGCTGAAAATGGAGGAGAGGCAGGGATGATGTAGAGATGGAGGATGTAGGAGAGAAAAATCAACCCATGGATGAAGATGCTATATAGGTGGAGCCACTCGTGGTGGTATCATATGTACCACCACCGCCCGAGGAGCCAATAGTATTACTGACACGAGAACTAGCGAGACTTAGGATTGCATAGCAGAGGCTCAGGGATTCTGAGGCACATCAGGATAGGTTGTAGAAAGAGATTGAGAGGCTGCAAGAGGAGGGATAGAGGGATTATGGGGCCCTCATGGATGAGGCTTCTAGGATGTCAGAGGGAGAGATGAGGTGTGGTGGGAGAGAGATGAGATGACGAGGGAGAGGGATGAGCTCTAGGATAGGAAATTTTTTGTAGAGGTGGTGATGGGGGACATAGGGGTCATCTTAGAGAGGGAAGAGGCAACAAAGGCATAGGTGCAAAGTCTACAGGGTGAGAGGGTTATGACAGTGCAGGAGATGTCACAGATGCAAGCACAAATAGACCAAATAAGGATGCCACAAGATGCATGGGATCAGGAGAGGAGATACTTGGCTAGGGTATGAGATAGGTATAGGGTGGAGTGGGAGACGATGAGGGAACAAGTGACAGAGAGGGATGAGTACATGAGTGAGGCCAACTACTACATGGGGGCTTACTTCAGAGAGGTGCCAGATGCCACACACCATGTAACTTCATACATCTAAGCGATACCAAAAATGCTAGCACCGTCACGATCAAGAGGCACACATACATGAGGATACAATAGTTATTTGGAGACTCCCCCATGTAGAGGACCAATGATAGACTCCCCTCAGAGATCAGATGGAGCCAACACATGGTAGGGAGGATAGGGGTAACAAGATTTTGATTTTGATAGGTGTAGGGTGTATAGATAGGGGACAAGGACAAAGGCCACATATTCCATAGCGCAGACTAGACATGGATTGTTCCCTTCAATGATGTGGTCCCTATATTTGAGTAGCACTTTGTACCTGTATTTTATTCGATGACTGTGGATGGACATATACTTATGATTTATGATGGACACTATTATGGACTTTATATTTTGGCATTTATATATTATGCAATATCCCTTATTTACACTATGCATTTATGATGTGATGGATGTTTATTTATGGATGTGTATATGGTTTATGATGGGATATGTGGATGATTATGATATATATACATGTATGATGATTTATGTGATATGCCTATGTGGATGATGTGGATGAAATGCATTATACCTAATAATTTGTGATGCAGGATGTGATGGATTATATGCTATGATCATGTTACTAATGCTTTGTGATGCTGATGGTGATGCATGTGCATACACCGTACAATCATTTTTTTTAAAATTTCATGATGCATGTCATGGATGTGCTATTATGATGTGATTATGAGATGAAAATGTAATGAGATGCAATGAATGAAAAAATGTGATGTATGCACATGTAATAATCTTATGGATGGAATAATATGTAATGAAGTGATAATGAAATGAACCTAAATTAAGATGCTTAGAATAACAAATCTATGTCAATCTAAACAACTTAAAATAAACAAGATAATGCAAAATGCAAAATGAGATGAAATATAATTAAGATGCTTAGAATAAAAAATTGATGTCAATCTTAAAAACCTAAAAAAAACATGATATGATAATGTAATGTGAGATGAAATATAATGAGGGAACTTAAGCAAAATGAGATGATATTGACACCTTTGAGGATGAAATTATACTCTCTGCATTTAATATGACATCGATCAAGATTAATTAACTATTGGATTCACCTGTTTCTATGATGACCAGAATTTTCCTTATAGTTATGTATCAATCTATTTTTCTTTTCTCATGTTGCACGTCATAGACCAGGGACTTGACATCAGAGATTCCCTTGGTACTGTTGGTGTTCTTCTCATAATTAGATAAAGAAATACTCTTTTTGTCCTCAAAATTATTACATGCAAGACTACATGAACCATGGGGGTAATTAAATTCCTTACAAACTTTAATATTTGAATTTAATTAGCACGAACATGAGTGTAAATAAGGGCTCACATAATGATGGAAGGCATGAAAATGCCTCCCTTATTTGCATATCATACTTGCCTGAGCTTATAGCAAGTAATTTCCCTATAATTACTATCAAAATGAGGGATGATGGGTGAGGTGGTATACATGAGGCTGCACCTATCAAAACCATAGGATCCTTGAGAAGGAAAGGAGATGGGAGATGAATGTTTGCATAACCAAAATCACTAGTCATAGGTTAGAGGAAGATGTGGGGATAAATGCAATGCAATAGGATGAGGTATGAAATACAATTCTAATGCTATTTCACTAATTTTAAGAGCAATAATTTTTTCTATAGCACAAGACACCAAATGCTAGGGTAGGAGGAACCAAGGCAGATCGGTGTCGAATGCATGAAACAAACACAACACACAAGAAGGCTATCCCAACACCCCAAACTCATGGGGGCTTTGGTCGGGCCATGATGTTGGGATAACTACAAGCACAAAGGATGCCCCAGTGTAACACAAGACCATAGGGACCTTGGTGGGTACTACGCGAGATAACCAAGAAGACATAAACAAACAAAAAGATCAAGATACGCCCCTATGTTTACCAGTCAAAGCACACCATGATATGATGGATCATGGTGACCCCGACGAGGTATAATAGGAAGCTCAAATGATAAAAAAAATGTCAAAAGCATCAAAAGATCATAATCAAATTTAAAACGTCCTTTGCCACATGATCGAAAGGATGGATGGGATTGATGTGATCTAATTAGGAAGGACGCATACTATTAAGACCAAAGATGGAAACTAAACTAGATGATCGACATGACTCGGGACACCTGAAACTGATTGAACCTCATGATACTAATGACCTTTATTTTAAGTACCAGCTAGGATAGGGACATACTTGATGACATGACAAGACACAAAACCAACACACCCTAAAGACCTAGGGGCCCGAGGGTTGATCAAAGATTAACGTTGCCTTTGTGAAAGCATAGAGACCTCGTAGTTCGATAAATATCAACAATTGACCATGGATAAAGTGGAAAGAAGACAATGGAGACCATTATGAATGACAAATATTGGACAAACAAATGCCTCAGGGGTTGATCAAATGATCGACCTTGCCTACATGAACACACAGGGGAAACATAGTTTGAAAAAAGGACAAAGACAAGGTGAGACCTAATGATGACTGACACGGTGGAGGATTCAAAGTGATGATGCATGACCGAGGATGGGACACGATATATAGGTGATGAAAAACTCAAATTAAGGATAAAATATTAGGATTTTAGATAGTGGATTTGGATCATACAATACTCAATCACAATATAACCAAGCAACTAATGACATGATGCCAATCGGAGGATATGATCGGTGGGATGCTAGGATATAACGTGAGGATAAGATGGATGGAAGCATAAAATAAATAGGATGCAAGGTAGATAATGATTAAGCTCTTTATGAATAAAGCTTGTTACCAGGTTTTCACCAAAAGTACTTATCCAAGGCTCCATGAAGAGTGGTTTTGACAATAGGATGAATTATTTCTCTTTACTATTTTTGGATTTTTTTGACATTTTTGACTTTTTTGTATTTTTGATTTTTTTGTATTTTTGACAATTTTTACTTTTTTTTTGGATTTTCGTAGGGAAGGATAACCCAACTCACTTAGGTATAAAACTGCTTCAGTGCATGATGTTGATGGGCTCTTATAGTGGTTCCCCTTCATGTGTAGCAATCCTATAGGCACCAAAACTGTATTTAGCTGTAACAACATAGGGACCTAGCCAATTTGCCTCAGACTTTCCCTTTTTTGTCTTGATCTTGCTGAGTATGCTGATTTTCCTTGAGGACTGGATCACCAATATGGAACTGGCGAGGAAAAACCTTCTTTATTATAGCTCGTCCTAAGATGATGTTGATATGCTTGTAGATGATTCTATGCTTTGATCCGATTTTCATCTAAGAGTTCCAACTGACTGAGTCATGCAACTCGAGCATCTTCATCACTTATGAGGTTCTTTAGAGATATTCTAAGTGATGGGATTTGAACTTTGATTGGAAAGATGGCATCAACACCATAAATGAGAGAGTATGGAGTGGTGATAGTGGGAGTGTGAATGGATGTGCGGTAGGCCCAAAGGGCGGGATGGAGATGGAGATTCCAATCTCAACCAATATTACTAACCACCTTTTTAAGGATCTTGATCAGGGTTTTGTTGGTAGCTTCCACTTGGCCATTACCTTATGGGTAATAGGGGGTGGACTAGCAATGTTGAATGTGATAAGTTTCACAAAGATGCTTCATAAATTGATTTTAAAAGGATTTCCATTATCAATGATGATGGTGGATGAGATTCCATACCTGCAGAGGATATGGAAAATGATGAACTTGGAGATCTGAATACAGGTGATTTGAGAGAGTGGAATTGCTTCCACCCACCTGGTGAAGTATTCAGTTGTGGTGATAATGAAGTTGTGGCCATCAAAAGATGGAGGGTATATCTTGCCGATCAAGTCAAAACCCCACTGATAAAAGGGCCATGGCGCTACGATTGGTTGCAAATCTTGGGCAGGAGCATGTATTAAATCTACATGTTGCTGATAGGGGAGGCATTTCTTCATGAAATCGTAACAGTCATGCTCCATGGTAGGCCAATAATAGCCTACTCTAAGAATCCTTTTAGCTAAGTTCGTGCCATTAGAATGGGCCCCATAGACACCACTGTGTACTTCCTCTAACACAGTGCGAGCTTCTCATTCTTTTAGACACTTAAGAAGAGTTCCATCATACCCATGATGATAAAGCATATCTCCTACAATGGTATAGCAAGAGGTACTTTGGATGAAGGAATTATGTTGGTTTCGTGTAAGATCAGATGGGAGGATATTATCATAGAGCTAGGTGTAAATGTCATGGTACTGGGGGGATCTAGGACCTATGATGTTGTAGACCATCTAACTCTCAAGGATGTCATATGTTGGGATTAGAAGTTGGTCAACGAGGAACTTGTAGTTCGTTCAATCCTTAGGCATATCAATAAGGGAACCAATTGTAGCCATATTATCTGCTGCCTTATTCTAAACTCTGGGGATCTGTTCAAACTTGATGAAGGTGAAATACCTTTTAAAGTCATCTACCATGCATTTGTAGGGAAAAAATTTGTCATCCTTTGTCTGAAACTCATCATTGACTTGTTTGATAATCAATAGGAAATCTCCAAAGACTCGTAGATGGGTGAATGTTCTATTGAATGGTGATCCTAAGTCTAGTGATGAGATCTTCATACTCTGTTATATTGTTAGTGCATGGGAATTCCAATCTAAATGACTTTGGTATGTAGTCACCTTGAGGAGTGATGAATAAGACACCTACTCTAGCTCCACTATGTGTATAAGATCCATCAAAATAGAGCATCCATGTATCTACTTATGTTACTATGAGGATTCCTTCATTTGGAAACTCACCTACCAAAGGGGCATCGACCAACTGATTTGCTATGAATTTTCCTTTAATCACCTTACATTCCATGTACTCTATGTCAAATTCACTCAGTAACATAACCCACTTGGCCATGCAACTAATCAAAGAAGTTCTGGAGAACAAGTATTTAAGTGGATCAACTTTTGATATCAGCTTGAAAAGATGGCTAAGCGTGCAATGAAGAAGTTTCTACGAACTAAAGAAAACTACTAGGAAAGACTTTTCCATTAAGGAATAATTGAGTTCATAGCCCACCATTGTTTGATTGATGTAATAAATTGCACTCTCTTCAGAAGACTCGTCATGTTGAGCTAATAGTACCGCCGATGCAATTGATGTAGCCGAGATGTACAACAAGAGTGGTTTACCCAGAATAGGAGCCATAAAGATGGGTGGATGAGCCAAGTATTCTTTGATTTTATCGAAGCCTTGCTGACATTCAAGATTCAACTTGAAGGTAATGTCCTTATGTAACAGATGTGTAAATGATTGACATTTGTTAGCCAATTGAGCTATGAACCGTCAGATGGATTGTAACTTCCCTTGGAGGCTTCTTAATTGATTGAGCTTTCATAGTTGGAGAATTTCCATTATAGCTTTGACCTTTGTTGGATCTACCTGTAGACCCCTCCTAGAGATGATAAAACCCAATAGCTTCCCAGATGTGATTCCGAATACACATTTCTTTGGATTTAGATGCAGCTTATAATGCTCCAAACACTCAAAGATTTTCTTCAGGATCCTAGGATGCTTTTCTCTTGTTTGAGACTTCCCCAATAAGTCATCAACATAATCTTCCATTATAATATGAATGAGGTCATGGAAGATAAAAGTCATAGCATGCTGATAAGTTGCCCCCACATTTTTAAGTCCAAAGGTTATGAAATTGTAGTAGAAGGTTCCCCAAAGGGTGGCAATCAAGGCAATTTTATGTTGATCCTTTGGTGCAATTCTGATCTGATTATAACTAGAGAAACCATCTATGAGGGATATCATCTCATATCTTTCCATGAGATCCACTAGCATGTCAATGTTTGGTAGAGGGAAATCATCTTTAGGAAAAGCTTTATTAAGATCTCAAAAATCTGTGGAGATTTTGATATTCCCATTTGGCTTGGCAATGGGTACTATATTGGATATCCAGTCTAAATAGTTGATTAGCCTAATAAACCTAGATTTTAGCAACTTTTCTAGCTCTTTCTTGGCAAGGAGAGCTACTTGTGGATGCATCTTTCTTAGCTTTTGTTTGAATGGTTTTGCATCTGGACGAACATCCAAATGGTTTACCACTAAGGTAGGATCTAGACCTAGCATGTTTGAATAAGTCCATGCAAAATTGATGATTCCCTCTTTAAGCAAGCTGACAATGGTTGCATACTCTTCCTCTGATAACGACTTGGCTATGTATGTAATGTTAGGATCTTTTGTGATTCCCAAGTTGACTTCTTGAGTTTCTTCGATCAACATAGAGGACCATTCAGACAACTAAGTTCGAACAAGGGAAAGATGAATGTCCCCATCCTCCAGTGCCTCATCAAGGTTTTCACTATCGGATACACCCTTTATTTTTACTTTTGATGAGTTAGGAAGTGCCTTAGAGAGGTTTTCACTAGATGGCCCTTTTTAATTTTGTTTCTTCTTACTTTTGTGGTTAGGGTGTTCATCTTCCCCAAATCCCATGAGATTTATGTAGGTGTCCATTGTAGGAAAGGTATTGATATGTGTACTATCATGAAGGTCAAAGTTAATAAGCTTGGGATGGCGAAGGGAAAGGCTAATGGAAAAGACAAATAGGAAACTGAACATGGATGCAATATCTACGTCATCATATGTAAGTATGATGTACTCTTCTTTGGGTATGTCCTCAAGGACACCATTTTCCACACTAACATTATTAGAGGTACTAGTTGATGGTGCAGGTCCCTTTTGTTTTGTGTCATAGCCTAGGCCTTTTCTTCTTGGTCACATAGATGGTTCAATAGGCTGTAATCGTCCTTGTTCTTCTACACCAAGATTGCCTCCCTGGTAGTTACAATTTTCGGCCCACTGTGAAGCATAAGGATAAACCTCCTAGAATTATTCTACAAGGGGAGGTGATAGTTTAGGCTCTTCTTGATAGACCCATTGGCTAATGTCATCTTCCATCTGATCTTGGAGTGTACCCAAATCTCTGAATATCGTTGAACCCATTTTCTTGGAAGTGAGGGTTTTGGTCCTTTCCTCTTACTGTTGCATTGAATGAGATGGCTGGCCATATGTATGTGGAGATGATGGCATTGTCACCACGTTGAGTGTAGTTTGCATTTCATATTCTCCACAACTCTTGTCAATGATCTTGAACTTAGTGATGGTGGAGTTAGAGGTAGTGGATGTGGTAAATGTAGTGTTTTTTGATTGATTATAAGATGGATTGGAGGATGAGGCCTGAGGTGCCCCCACTTCAAATCCTAGACAATAATGAGAGTGGGGGAAGGAAGATTCCAAAGCATGACAATATTCAAATGGTTGCGGATCAGCATGTATGGTTACTTCCATTCCTTGGAAGGGGAATTTTGGGCATTGATGGTAAGTGGATGGAATGGCTTGCATGGAATGGATCCATGGGCGATCGTGGAGGAGGTTGTATGGAAGGTCAAGATCAAGAACATGATATGTGGTATACTACACTATAGGGCCAACATGAATTGGAAGACAAATGGTGCCTTCAAGATCACTCTCTACATCATCATATGCTTTTATGGTGATGACCTGGTTGTTCAAATCAACATGGGTGTATCCAACCTATTTTATGAACTTTAAAGTACAAAGGTTGAGGGTTGAGCCATTATCTACCAGGACCCTTTTACTTTATGATGGGCTATGAGGACCTCAATGTGAAGGGGGCGGTTATGATTTGAGTCAATGGAAGGAATATAATTTTGACTAAAGTCCAACTGATGGGTTGATGATGGGTATCCTACTAAGGCTTGGAACTGAGTAGGATCTATGTCATTGGGTAGATGAGTATCCTGTAAAGCTTTGGTTAGGATTTCTTGATGGATAGAAGATTTGAGAAAATCCAAGATGGATATTTGAGTAGGAGTCTTTCCTAGGTTATCAAGAATATTATATTGGGAGCTTACAGGAGTCGACTGGGCTGACATGGAAGGACTAGGAATGGAGATGCAGGTGCGACGGGCTATAACAACACATTGTGGATCTTTTCCTTTAACAAAAATGATGGATATGTGAGGCTTGACATGGCTAATGCACATAACTATACCATCATAGTTATAAGGTACATTTTTATAGATGATATTATTGGTACTACTATTTTGATTGTTGTTACTACTTGACCCAGGATTAGCATTGGACATACTGGCACCTTGGCTATGTTTCAGGAAGGAATTTTGGTATATCTACAACTGAGCATTGAACGATGTTTCCTGATTAGCATCGACTACTATATATTTGCGATCTATGATATCTTGGACATATGTTTTAAGTCCATAAAAATTGTTAGTGGAATGGCCTTTGATCTTATGAAAGTCACAATACTCATTCTCCTTATAGCAGGCTGGTTTTGGTTTAGACTCTTCAAAAGGCTTAGTCACGGGATCTGTGATCGGATAGCTTTCTTGTAGAAGCCTATAAAAAATGCCACTTAAGGGCTCTCCCAAAGCAATAAAAGAGCATTTAGTGTTGCCTTGATTATTCTAATTCAACTATTGAGAAGGACGAGGTGCACCTTGTGGAACAAATATAGCATGGGGGATTGGTTTCTATGGTGGGGAATACTGAGGCCTTTGTGAGGTATTAGATACTTCAACCTGTTTTGTATTAGTGACACCATCATTGAACGCGTTCTTGTTTTTGTTCCAGTAGCGAGACTTGTCTCTAGATAAATTTTCTTTATCTAGATTGTAAATTTTGATTTGACCCTTAGCAATGAGCGCTCTCTCAATGATAGGAACTTTTTCTATGACTTCCAAAAATGTTGTGACATAATGAAGATTGAGACTATGTGTCATGTCTGGATGCGTGTTCACCATTAAAAGAGTCACTAGGTCATTCTCATTGAGTTGAGATTTCATTCGACTAGCCAAAGCATGCCATCTTTGGAGGTAGCTTGCAAAGGTGTCACCCTCATGTTGTTTTTCTTTTAGAAGATCTAGGGTATTAATATCCTTCTCAAGATTGAAGGAGAAGTGTGATGAAATTCTCTGAAATATCCAAAAAAGAAGAGATGGATCCCTTTGGAAGACCCATAAACCAATCTAGAGCCACTCCCATTAGACTCATAGGGAACAACCATAGGAGGTAATTATCGTTGTGGATGACTTCTTAAAAATGTGAATAGAATTCTTGGAGGTGGTTCTTTGGGTCTTTAGTTCCTTTATACTTATCAAACTTTAGAATTTCAAAATGTTTGGGGAAAGGAATGATCGAGATCGAGGGATCAAACAGATAGGGACAAATCTCTTCAAACTTGAAAGAATTTTTAGAGGTCCCTGCTTGGAAGTATTTCAATGTGGCTTTTACCTCTGCCCACTCCTTATTAGTAGGTGTTGATGAAGATGGATTTGACGATTTGATTGATTATAGGGAGCATATTTTTGGTATGATGAAGATGGGGCAAACATGGTTTGATCGTATGATGGTGTAGACGTATACGAAGGAGTCAACTGATACTAATTGGCAAAGGTGGATTGTGATGGAGGATTGGTGTAGTATAAATGATAGGGTGGTGGATTTTTGTAATAAGAAGAGGAGGCCCCTTGCTGGTATGGTGGAGGTGCTTGATAATACAAGTTGGAAGCACCCTACTGAATGGACAGATGTGGATAAGATGGTTTTTGCTAGAAGGTATAATATGGATTAGACTGATAGTTGTAGGAAATGTATTGTTGGGATGAATACGGAGGCTATTGGGGATTCAACTACTTATAGGAAGTGTTTTGTTGTGGATGTGAAGGATTAGTGTAAGATGGCTTCTATTGAGATTTTTGTAGATTGTGATAGGCATAACCAAGTTTCGGATTGGATGTAGCAGGTTGCACATGGAAAGTGCTTTGCGGGTGATATGAGTATTGAGCCATGTGATTGGGAATTGACTCGTGGGATTGTTGAGGCTCTGTTGGGATTTGTGGTGGTTGGAAAGGCTGTTGGTGAGGTGGAGGTTGTTGGTAAAGAGATCGAGTTGGGATTTGAGGTTGTTGGGTGACTTGCGGTTGTTGGAAGGGTGGAATATGCTACGATACTTGTTGATGTGGAGGACCCTGTGGCTGATGAGGGGGTTGCAATGGATTATCCTATTGTTGATGTGGGGGTGGCTGTTGTCATTGTGAAGGAATCAAGATATTCTGCTGCGGAGGTTGTTGCAGGATTGGAGCGTGTTGAGGGGTTTGTTATGATGTTTGTTGCGAATTACTTTGTAGTGGCTACGAAGATGGAATATTTCTTTGAGGTGGTTGTTGAGATGTAAAAAGAGGTGGTGGTAAATTGGAAGTAGGTTTTGACCCCGAAGTAGTGGTAATGCAACAAAAGGATTGCCCCCAATGTTCACTGGTGATTGACTTGGTTGATGAGGTGGTGCAGATGGTATAGGGGTCGAACCTTATAGGACGTTCAAAGGTGAAGGAGGATGTAGATTGTATGGAATACCATAAGCAAGGGGATCATTCAGGTTAGGTGATTCTCCTGCAACTATAATTGGAATCTGAGGGGGGTATGTGGTTTGATACATCATGACATTACCAAACCCAGGTTGATACCAATTATCCACAGGTGGAACCTTGAGGATGTAAGAATTTCTTGGAGCATTTTGTGAATTATGAGGATCTCGAGACACTAAAAGTGTAGGTGGGGTATTGACAAACTTAGACAACCTTAATCCCGACGATGGTTTGATGCCCTTCATGAGAAATGTGGCGAGGATTTTATCCCCATGCTCATTAAGGAGGCAATCTTTCATTTGGAGATTGATGAGATTATTGAGATATTCATCAACTGTGAACTCAGGCTGATTGACCATGCTCTCATCAACAGGAGGTGATGTGGTGTGAACCTCAGTATTGGATTGTGATGAGCCATTGTTATTGGGATCCTGAGGGATATTAGGCTGGGTACCTTGAGCCTATTGTTTTACCATGAGTTTCTTTGTTTGCGATCAACTAGTAACGGGCATGAAAATGAAAAACTAAAAGGTGACTAAGATGACACTACACTCTAAAATGTAGTGAGAGGATGACCTAAATGATGATTAAAGGATTGAATGGATATGATGATGGATTGATTGATTGGTTGATTGATTGGATAAAGGATGCGATTGGACCCAATTAGATTGATTGATGGAATGAGATGATTAATATGATCAGATGATTGATTAGATTGAACTGATGAGACTGATTCTAAACTAAGTTTAGAGGTTTGACTAGATGACATAAGGTGCTGATTGATCAGATTGAACTACAAAAGGGATGCTTATGACACAAAATCTAAGTCAAGATGGAAGTAGATTGATTGTGCTGAAGATGATTTACTGACTCAAGATGAATGACAATCCTAAGAAGGTGCGGATGATGACGATTGGGACCAGACACCTAAGCTAACTTTGATAAAAACCTCTAAAACGAAGCCTAGGGGATTGGGATTGATGAACCGATGGTGAAAATGCAACCTAGGAATGTTCTAAGATGCAACTATGTGATTTGATTGAGGATGCGATGACTTTTGGAAAATGCAGATAGACTAAATTTATGATTACACAAAGATGGATAATGATAAAAAAATTTGATCGCGATAAAGAACTCAAAAAACAATGGTCTTTTAGTGGTTAAAAGAATTCAATATCTGGAATTTGTATGGGCTATGTATACGCCTTTGTATATCAAAAATTCACCTCTTTAGGTGACAACTTCGCCTATTTAGGAAGGGAAAATTCACCTGTGTTGGTCAAAATCACCTATTTGGATGACTCAAATTTGCCCAAGTATGAAGTGCTGAAAAGAAATAGGTGAATCCGCAAAGAAAATTTTCCTATCTCTAACGGGGACACGAGAATGGGAGAACTTGTGAGGAAAATTTACCTATTCTGACTACAAGTTTTCCTAAACTCTAGAATAAATTTCCTCTAAAGGAAGTAGGATCACCTACAACCTTAGAAGGCTAAAGGAAAACAGACATACCTGATTTTCAATATCGTATAACAGGAAGACAAGTTCACCTATTTCTTGAACTGTACAGACGTGAATAGATTCATCTAAAAATCGGATTTCCTGACAGACAAATGGATTCGCCTAAATCTTGACTTGGTACAGACAGAGAAGACATAGGATGAAATGACCTTGCCCCTATGGACAATAGGTTTTCCTATCTAAGGAGATGTACGTTCGAAAGGACTCACATGAAAAAAATGGGATCGGCCCTGTGGACAACAAGTTCACCCCAGGTGATGGAAAATTCACCTATTCTATGGAAACAGGTGAATTCAACAAGTGAAGACTGACAGAATCACCTAAGGGATGGAAAAAATTGACTATTCCATAGAATAGGAAAAAATTGGGTTGCCTAAGAATGGACCCATAGGAAAATTTTCCTCTAACAAAAGGAAAACTTGCCTAAAGGAATGACCTAAAATTGACTATGACATAGAATCGCCCTTTTGTAAGGAAAAATTACTTGTGCACTATGCAAATTCACCTATGTATGAAGAAAATTTTTCCTCTGAGGGCAGGGGTTGACTCTGGCAAAGGACAACAAACATGACAAACAATAGACAAAAAGGTTGGATTGACTCAACTAAAAATAAAAGCCCTGATATCACACAATGAAGACACTCCAGGTAGCACAATCCTAGAATTAGTGATAAAGGTTTACAAACTTGATGTAGGCCCACCACCTTGAGTGGAAAACTCAAGGTTAATACTCTGTGATATCAGGGTGGTTCTCTGGATCACCCTTTCTCAAGAAGGTGGATAGCTAGCATTCCAGTGGCACAAGGTCATCAATAGGCACCACAAGATCACCTTCACACTCTCACTTGAGGACTATTATAATCCACTATGAGGATTTCTATCTCAACCTAAGGGTGTATGTGGTGAGTAACTCTGGGGTACGGTGTGCATCCCCTACACTACACCAAGCCGCATCTAAAACATGGGTCTCTATGTAGGCTATAGAAGGCAATCTTGTGCATGCTCTAAACACCAGGAGGGTGCGTGAGGCACAACTGCGAACACCAGCCCCTCACAAGCATGAGTGAGGAGCCCTAGTGAGGTACTGGAAACTTGGACCAACTCTGCACGTCTTATCTATATATCACCCTAGCGTCAACACTTTGCTAGACACAACGTGATTAGATTGAGGTACAAATTTCATTCTCCCCCCTTTATATACCCCTTAGGTAACACATGGTTGGAATCATCCCCTGGGTGATGAAATTGTAGGTAGGTCCCGCTAAAGGAAGAATATACTAGATGTTTCGGCTAGTCCCCAGGCTCGCACCTAGCACAAGGGGAGAGCATAGACACACTAGCACCTCTTAGGTAGACTAGACTAGACTAGACTAGAGAAAGCTACAATTTATCATCACCCAGGATCACCAAAAGGTGTAAGGGGAGTGGATACATCAACAACCTACTCCGAAGAATATCAAACAATGTTTATTGACCCTTTAATTAATTCTACGTGTGCCTAGCTAGTATGGAAATCAATAGACAGACTAACTAATGGGTCTTCAACTGATCATCCTGTAGAAAATGCTTTAGTAATTTACCATTAGCGATCTTGGAAAAATAAAGGAAAGCTGCACAATACATTAGTGAAATCACACACTCACAAAAAGATAGGTTAGTTTATTAGTACCTAAAAACAAAACGAAATTGAAGCTATGTTGTGCCTATAGAACACACACCCCATTCAAAATGGGGCCCCTCTCTTTTCATTTGTGCTAGGTCGATTTAACTTCAACTCATTTTGCGTGCCCCTATTTTTGAGTCCTAAGTGGTCAAGGAGCCTTAAAGTATCATATTTAGTTGACCAAGTTTCACCCCCTTTAAAATTTTCATGTCTTTTGTTCCCTTAGAAATTGATTGGCAGTTTTCCCTTTGCAGTTTGTGCTGGTGTCCTCTGGGCCCTGCTGGTCTGCTCCTGCGGGTTTCCCATTGTGGACTTCCACCATGCCTTCATTGTTTGTGGACAGTGAACCTTGGACATTCACTTTCGCTGTGGGTTCCATCGCTCCCTTCGCAGCCGAGTCGCCAAGTTTGTGAATGACTAAACCCTGATGACTTTCCACCCTACAAGCGCTGCCTTTCCTGCCATCATTTCGGTTGAAGTGACATCGCACCAACCCAGTCATCCACCATACAAGAATTTAATGTGGGAATTTAATCTCTTAAAACCTATAAATAGTGGCACCGACCTATCATTTTCACAAACATTCCTTTCTAGAACATGTTAGAGCCTCCTACCCTCATCGCCTTTATGCCCACGCCTTACATTTGCTGATTCGAGCAATGTTTGAGGTGCAATTCATCATAATCAATGCAAGATCCTGAGGTAGGTTTTACCTCACCCTTCGCTATGTGTTTTTCTCCTAAAATATGAAATGATTAAGTGTTCCTTAGTAAAAAATTTAAAACTACGTGAAAGAACACCTCCCCCGCAAAACCCATATGTTGAAACTTGGAAAAAATCTTTGAAATTAACCACTAGCTGCATGTGGAACTTGACGATCTCACGAACCTTCTTGAATTTAACACTCATGCCATTTAGGCCCATGGACCTCCCATAGACGTCACTCTCCCTTATAAAGTTTGAACTTTTGACAATGATGACCACCTACGTCAGGCTCGCATCTGCGGGATGCCCCTTCCGCCAAGCCATTGCAAACCTTGCAAAATTTGACAAGTCTCCTAGAGTTGACCCTTCGACCCTGTCGGGTCCGCAAGCATAGACCTTTGTCTGTGATTTGCCTCTAGGATTTTCTGTTTCAAATGGTGATAAGGTCGAGCCCTCCCGATGCTCGGGTCCCACCTCTGCGGTTCACGCCTGACTGAGCCAAACTACCTAGATCCTGAACCATGTGGGTTGAGTCCTACGGACTTCCATCTGCAAGATTCTATCTAGCCTTTGCTATTTTCAATGACCATCTAGTCGTGTCCCTCCGCCCATCGAGGCCCGCAGTTGTATCCATTGTCCAAGTCTAAGTTTCATCAAAGTAACTAATTTTCAAACCTAGTGTGGGGTTCACCTCATGGTCTTCCATCCACAGAATTCTGCTCGTTGAACCTTGCATTCTTGACTGCCATCCGAGCCCACAACTAAGAAAAATTCCTTGCGAGCCATCCTTTGCGGGTTTTCGCCGACTTTCCGCTGTTTCAAACTACTAACTTAAAGTGCGAAAGGGTGATGTCCTCCCGACTAGCAGATCCCAAAATTGCTACCACCGACTTGCTTTAGAATGCGAAAAGATTAAGGATTGACCCCCCTTTGCAGACCAACCCATGCGGGCCACCATTCACAAATCTCCACCTTGCTCCTACCATTTCCAAGCAAACTTCGATCCCTTTCCACTCGCTACCCGGGAACCGACCCTGCCATTTCCCTTCAAATGCCCATGAACGAACGATCAATGCAACCACCTTTTGTAGACCCAATAATGTGGGCTTCTCTGGCCAAACTTCTATCCCACTCGTGTCATTTCAAATGATCGATGCCTAATGCCTTCCTGCAGCCTCCGACTGACACTCCAAAACTTGAGCGACAAAGTGACCTCTATACTCAGAGATCATAGATCCTGCATTGTAGGTTGGCGCTTGCGAGATGTCACCTTGCTAGCACTGTTCTCAATGGAGGAGCCTCCAAAATAGTTGCTATCCTAGGGAAACCCACACCCCTGGGCTCACATTATCCAATCTCCTCCAAACAAAGGAAAAAGGATGAATTTTAGAGGATTTTATGATCTTTAAGAATGAATTATTTAATCTAACAACTGTTTTCCAGGATTTCACTAACACTCCACTGTTTAGTGCATGAATATGCTTAGTACATCTCTATTTTGTAGGATTTATGGAACCAGCTGCTGGTTCCTCAGGGGCGGAAGTGGAGAAAGACAAAGGGAAGAAGATCGGCAAGGCACCCAGGGGTAAAGAGGATAAGGACCAAATGAGATATAAGTTCCAAGGGGAACCCCTCAATTCTAAGGTCACCACAGGCTGGAAAGAGATCTCAGACACCAATCTGGGACACATTGACATCAATGAATTTAAGCAAAGGGTTTGACTTAACCCTACAATGGAAAATTCTAGAAGAATAAGAGGTAGTGGATTGGCCAAGGCTACAGGATTCCCACCGGCTCTCGTAGCCCCTGAGTTTTCAATGGCCTACAGGGAGGCATATCAAGAAGATATGAAAATAATAGTGGAAAAAAATGGGAATGTATTGGCTGATCTATTTGTCATGTCAATAGGGAGGACCTTTCACATCCCTACCTTCAACGAGATGGAAGAAATACCTAAGGAATATGGTAAGCAAATGTGGGACGTTGATCCCCTTAAATGAAAAAAACTCATCAATCAGTACTAGCTGAAGGAAAAGAGGGGTAGTGCTAATAATGTGCCCTAGGAGCTCTTCTAAAGAAATTTCTATGAAGATTACCATGAATTGATAACCATTTTGATAAGAGCTATGGGCCTCCCAACCACGACCTTCTTTCAAGAATGGATGTTCTATTTTATTGAAGAGATAATCTGAGGGGACACTAAATTTTACTAGGGCAGAATGATTAGTAACTGATTGCATGAGAAATTCATGGTAGTAAAGAAAACCTCACGATTCTATATGACATCATACCTAGTTGACTTGCTTGTTGACCGTGCTGAATATAGGGGAATATTTGTGGCACCAAATCGAACTCCAGAAAGGGAGCTAAAGGTGTATGACAAGTACCCTTAGCTCCAATACAAGAATTTCAAGAAGGACTACTGCAAGGTCAATGATGCCTTCATAAGCCATATCATTAAAATGCTTGGGGGTGACTTTGAAAGAAGGGTCTCCCATAAAGCTAATACTTTCATTCACTAGTTCAGCTTTCTATTCATACAATTTCCAAATTTTACCTACATTCAAGCCGAGGGTTTCTCTAAGAAACCATATAAGCTGCCCCAATACCCAAATGATCGGTTGGTACTGCTTGAACTCTCTCGATAGCTAAAGTGAGTACACACCCTCCTAAGTGACAAGCATAGAGTGGGGATCCCTTATTCTCTCTCATTCGACCAAGGAATGTATGAACTTCACACATCCTAGTGTGCAGAGTAATCTAATAAGGAGTTGAATGAATATAACTTAGGGCTCCACACTATCTGACCACAAATGGATCCACATGGAAAGCTCAAGAAGATGGTCAAACTTGAATATACCCACTTGCATAATGTTTAAGACTTTTGGGCTAACTGCAAAGATGACAAGGAGGTTTGTATGCGGAAATACATGCACATGACGACATACTTCATCAAGATATTGAAATTGTTACCGGTGCCAGAGCAAGTAGTTGAAGAAGAAAGCACAGTATTGGATCCAAGATATGACACTGTTGCCAACCTACCGCTACCATTAATTGACTGGAATGAAGAAGAGGTCAATGACCTCGACATTCTAACAAAGCCTATTGAGGCAAGGACAAAATAATAGATTGATGGGTAGATTTCTCAATTAAAGCTGCAAGGAGTGACCCTAACATACGGGGAACTCAAAGATACAATGGAAGGTGGTATTGATGATGCCTCTTTCGATGTGGCCCTAACTATGGGAAATTTGACATCTCCTCCCAATACACGATGCAGGAAGAGAAGGGAATTTTTTGAGCATTAGCAATCTAAGGAGTATTCGTGAAAGGCTTCAGAGGTTGAAACTTCCAAAAAATGAAGGAAATCAGGCAGTTTCACGGGGATTCCCACCATTCAGGAAGACCCGCTCCATGAAGGAGAGGAACAAGGGGCTGAACAACCAAAGTCTCCACCTACTATGCTTACTACCCCAGCTACAATGGTTGCTGCCATTGTTACTCCTCCTATTGCTTCGCAAGCAATGGTTGCTACCTCTCCGCTCGTAGTTGATATTTCAGTCCACCTTGCCTCTACTTCTCCTGCGACTCAAGTAAAGGCCTTAGATTCCCACTCTACCACCATTTACCTAATGTATTCCTCATCCGTGTCTCCATCATTATCTGTTTCACCTACCGCTGCGCCGATAATGATGCCCACATCCTCCTAGAAGCCTTTACCAAGTATAGGAAAAATATGCCCTCAAAGCTTTCTAGAATGTTTGCAAACCCTACAGTGTAGGATGCGTTGGCTTAGGCTACAAATAGCCTCCCCATCCCTCCTCCTCCTACTGAGCCTCCTATGATGGAAGTGATGATGCAAATCTCCGAGGAATTGGATAGGAAACAAAAAGAAGCAAAGCAAAAAAATGGAAGAGGAGGCGGATGACTACCATGAGCATCCCCCATATCAACATCTTGTAATTGATGAAGTAGTCCACAAAGAGGAGGAAACACAATCCTTTGAGGAAGATAATGAGGAGCCAAATGCAAATTATATTGTGGAGACTTTTGATCTTGAGCTTGAGGAAGAGATGGCCCAACAACTCAAAGATGTTGGGGAGGAGGTTGAAAAACTGCCTGCCATCAAAGAGAAGAATACTGATGAAGAAATGGAGGACATTGAACCTCCAACAGGGGAGTAAGATCAAGGCCCCAAGCATGATGAATCGATGCCTCCTTCAGAAGAACAAAAAGAGAGAGAAACAAAAGAAAGAAGAAGACAAGCTTGAAGAAGAGAGAATGTCTGAGGGGAAGGATAGCCCCAAAGAGCATATAGCTACTAAGTCCCCAAGGAAACAAATTGTATTCATTCAGGATTCAAATGAGGAAGAAGGAGAGAAGCCAAAGCAGGAAATTTTGAGTGGCAAGGCAATGCAAATCCAACACACGCATGAGGAGGAAGGTGGTCACAAATCACCAAAAGGGGAATTTTAGATGCCTGAATGGCTTGAGAAGCAACTGGAGAAAAAGACCCCGACCCCAGCGAATCCAAAGGCAAGGTTGGAAGCCATCTTGGCTCGAGCCCAAATCAGTGCAAAGAAGGAAAATAAACCAAGGGCCAGATCTAATCTAACAATGGATGTCTCCGGATCCAAGACAATGCAAATGTCAGCTATAATGTTTCTACCATCAATTTGGGGATAGCTCCAAGGGAGCAAAAAATCAACCATCTTCAGGGATCCATCACCACCATCATGCACCAAATGCATAAAGATAAGACCTCCAAAGAGGAGCTAAAGGCACAGGTGGCAGATCTGACAACCTATATTCAACAATGGTCTTCAACCGAGGATCTCCCCACTATGTCATCGGCTCCCCCATTGTTGCTATCAGAAGAACACATCAATAAGCTAGAAAAGATAAAGATTTGGACTGAAGCTACCAAAGATTGGTTCTAGCATGTAATCTATAATGGTGATATGGGCATCAGTCACACCGTATGAACAATAAATAATTTCCAGGAGCTACAAAAATAATTGGAGGGCACCAAGAAGATTTTCTAGGGCTTTGTGTAACTTTACAGGATCACTTATCCAAAGATTGAGGCCATCATCAATATTTCCGATAAATTATGGGAAAAGGAGTTAGGTCTGGTAAAGACGGATTAGTGGCTCGTGGAGACCTGGAAAATGGACTTGGACTACATAAATAAAATCTTGGAGTAGGTGTTCCATGAGGTAGGGCTCAATTTGGAATGGGCCAAAGAACTCAAGGTGGATGCTAAGGACTATCTCAAACTAATGATAGATTACTAGATGCCGACCCTCTAGCTCGATGCGGGATAAATCAAGCCATATTTCCATAAGAAGATAGAAATGGGATCAATGGGTGTGATAACAACAGATTTCATGGACTTCACTGCCAATGCCTCTGTTAAGTCTGAGCAAATAATCAAGTCTACGCCCAAGTGCATGGAGAATTGGGAGAAAATCATGGGTCGATTAAAGAATTTGATATTTTAGTTAATCCAATCTGATATAGTGGAGTGGGACAAGCTCAAAGAACTGATCGAGAAATTCGTAAAGTATGCCACATTGCAAAAGGAGGCTGGAAAGCCTATCATAGATGATGAATTCCTCAGAGTGTAGCCACATCAAACAAAAATCAGCTAGAAGACAAAAGAGCTACAGTGCTGCCCCACAAGAAGAGAAAATAGGCAAAAGACAAGATGTAATTTTAAATTATTTTATATTTGGAGGTAGGTAAAACCCTAATTTGTAGTGAATCTTGGCCACACAATGAGATTAAATCTTTGCCACTCATTCTTCTTTTGGAAAACTATAAATAGGGGGTGTCCTCTCATTTTCAAGAGAGAGTTGAGTTGTTGTAAAGGCATGCTACTGGAATGATTAATAAAAATTCATTGATTTGGTGGATTCTTGAGTTCCAACTTCATGTTGCATGATTCTTCTCCTCATTTTTATTGAATTTGAGTAGATTAAATTTTGTGTTCTATGTATTCTTTCATTCTTTAGTAGATTAGTTAATGCTATTCATCGATCTTGAAGAATTCTATTGTATTAATGCCCTTCCTTGTTCATGCTTTTTGTTGTTTATTGATGATAAACTGTAGTGTAAAGCTCATCTGAACATTATATGAATGTTGCACTTAAGTTCTATCTATTGTTCATGTTTTATGGTGAATGAAAGATTGAAAATGTGCAGACCTTAGAAGATTGCACAAGTTTCATAATATTGTAATCTGATTTGGTTAAGTGGAACTTTGTTTTGGGAAGGTTGTCCACTGTAGGGTCCTCCATTATCACTGTTAATCACTAGTTTCAGGTCCATAAACTTCTTATCTTCCCTGTCCCTTTTTCCTTTTTTTTAATAGTGACTCTGAACAAGGTTCATTGCACATTGTAAAGACAAATCTCAAGCTGAATTAGGAGTTTTAGACTGCTATTTGAACCTACAACCACTATGCAGTAACTCAATGTCTTAAAAACTCCATCAAATGAACCAATTCTTCCCAACTTAACTCATGTAAGTCTTCCCTATGATTACTAACAAAATCATGTCAATCAACTGAGATATTCCATCCACGTCATGACCTGACACCCGAGAGACCTTGGGGTAATTTTTAGCAACTTGTTGTTGGAGATTTTGTTTCAAGAGAGGTGATGCACCTATGAATTACCTATGTTGAGAAGTGCTACAACACCCATCAAAGGTTTGTAAACTAGAAATTTAAGTTTTGGGTTCACCTCAAATTCACCCCTATATAGGGAAAATTCACCTTTTGTCCTAGTCAAATTTGCCTATTTAGTAGGATGGGCGAATTTTCTCTCACCTGTTTAGTAGAATGGGCGAATTTACTCTCGCCTGTTCTGTAGGATAGGCGAATTCACTCTTGCCTCCGTAACTCAAGCACTCTTGCCTATCTGTCAGGTACTTTCACAAATTCACCCCTTTTTAAAGAAAATTTGCCCCTATTGTCAAGTTCGCCCTTTTTTGAAAAAGGGTGAATTTGCTTATGCTTATGTTGATTGCAGGTTTGCCTCTATAAGAGGCAAATTCACCCATCAAGGCAGTTTCACCTCTACGTGTAAAGTATGAACCTGTAAAATTAAAACAAAAACAAATGTGAAAGTGCAGACCCATGATGTGGGTCCCATCAGGCATGCCAAAAATGCGTGCAGGTGAATTTTCCTAGCCTAAAAATGCAAAACGAAAGGAAATACAAGCAAGAAAAAGCACAAACAAAACCTCAATGATTAGCCTATTTGAAATTGAACAAAACAAAAGACAATGAAAGTGTTATACCTTCTCCAAGTTGATGAGTTGGTTGGCCCTATTGATCGTTTGATTGTGTGCTCCTTTTGATGGAAAATAGTATGAAACCTAGCTCTAAATGATTGTGAGATGGTGAAGAATGAAATGGTGCAAGTGGGTGTTGCAATGGATGCTTTATATGGATGCAAAGAGTGTTGCAAAAATGGTGGTCTTGGATGCTAGAATGCTTGTGTGCTTGATTGCTTGATGGCTTGAATGCATGAATGATTATTGTAAAATGAGGGCAAGTTCCCCTAGTTTTAATGGAGATTCCACTAAAACATGGAGGGTCAAGATGAAGCCACCATGGACAAGATCAAGGGCTAGGGTGAGTTGAGAACTCATAGGCCCTCACATCTTGCCATGTGGTGGGTGAGGTGTCAAAAGGGATATGAGGTGGAGGTACTTTATGGTACCTTTGGAATGAGACAAGATCTCCTCATAGAGGAGGTCCTTGTCCCCATGTGGGTGATAAGACATTTTAGGAATGAAAAATTCCTTAAAAGTCCTAGGGGGAATAAATGTGAATATAAAATTCACATTGGAAAGAGGTTGCATTCTCCAAAAGGAGAAAGCAATTAATAAAAGGTTGACTTGGGGGTATGCCATAGATGGCATAAAGATTAGGTTGACCCAATTAGGTAATTAGGTTGTACAAAGAAGGCATTAAATGAATTAATGACAAATTAAGGGCAAGTGGAGGGTTATGGAGGATGTGACACTAATCCTGATTAAGGGGTGTGCACATCCTAATCACAAGTTAAATAAATTAACCTGGATTAGAGAAGAATTATGGAGGATGGGATAAGGAGAGAGAAATTATGAATTTAAAGATTAATTTAAATTTATAAAGGCCAATGATTAAATAAAATAAATTGAAACATTTATTTAATTTAGAGAGGAAAATGGGATAAAAGATAAAGTACTTAATTATTTAATTAAATACCTTAGGAACATTATAAAAAGAGGAATATTAATTAAATAATAAATTATTTAATTAATGCAAATGAGGGATGTGGGATAGAGGGATAAAAGTGGATGAATTTGACCATATGGGAGTCGTCAAACTATTATGTGTACAACTTCATTCACAGGTTTTATAAAAATCACTCCTTCTAATCTTAGTCCATGAATCAATCTATGTTTTTTCTCTCCACTATATTTGTTGTGGTAAGCCAAAATATGTAATGATTAACATACTTCCTTTATAGCACCCAAAAGAGATCACATCAGATGCAAGGTTCTCCACTTACTTGAACATTCATTGATTTTTAGTCTATAGATTGTCTTCATGGAGTATTGGCTTTCTTTCTAGGCACCATCCTTTGTAGGACCATCATGCTATCCATTGAAGTTATTTTATCACTACCATTGACTATATTTTGAAAACACCAAGGTGAATGTCTTTTCTTTGTTAGGCACTTGACACGGTTGTCATGAACTTGCCATTCACTTAATGACTATTGCTCCTTGCTCCAATTTTTTTGTCTTCTCTATATTTTCATGTTTATTGCCTCTAGACATATCTTTGACATCAACACATGGCCCATTCTTCTTTAACATTCAATGACTGTACTAAACCCTTTATTCAAAAAATATTCTTTGTATACAAATCATTTCATAAAAAATTTCATAAGCATGAAGATCACAAGTTGGAGCATGTGGTGAGATTTAAAATGGAGAACAATGTTTAAAGAATCTTAAACAAATTCATTAATCTGTGCCACTGTATTCTTCATTGTCAACTGTCACTTACCTTTGTGAAAACTTTGATCCTAGAAATGGTATTGGAGGCTATATTGTTATTGGCACTGTGATTTCCTTTATTATGAAGATTGTCTTATATGCAACTTTGGACTGAAAATGACCTTAGACATTTAAAATATACTTCAAATCCCTCTTAAAATCTAAGAGGGTAGCATGCTGGGCTCAACCCTTGTGGGAGCGAATTTTCCTCCACATACTGTGATGTCATACAAGATAAATCATGTAATGATAAATTATCCTATACTTGCACAATGAACAAACAAGTTAGATAAAACAATGAAGCTTGGTGCTCTTCTAGATGATTTGACTTTCATTTGATGATTTTATTTTGGATCTCTTGCATACATCTGATGATTGCTCAATTGATCAAATGCATCATAGATATAGGCTATATTTATATTGATAGGACATATGATGAGATTTATATCTTGATCTCTAACCTAATCCATTCATCATCAGGTAGGTTCATCTAAATATCAACAATAAGGAGGAGCTAGAAACAAAGAAGATCAACACAAGACTGTGCCACAGGCAATGATGGATATACTTTATCCTCATGTGTTTTTCTACTTTTATCTTTAGTTGTATAGCCTATATTTATATTTCATTTCATCATGTATGATGAGTTACTCCCACTGCTTGTGTGGGACATCATGTTTCATTTTAAAATGAATAATTACAACAATACTATGCAAATTTGTGTAATTTTCTGTTGTAAAGAATATTTGCATAATAAAACTAAACTTTACTTGAAAAAATCTTTTGTGTAATGAGAAACCTTTAGCATAAATTTGTATGTACCTTTTTCCTTCTAGCTGCAAATACTTGCTCCAGCTCTACCTGATTGAGTTGTACTAAAAAAATAGGTAACACTAACATTAAGTGAAATTATATTCGAAAACTTATGATCAAAAGTACTATCAAACAAGTCAAGAGAAACATTTCAAAGTTTTATTGTAGAAATTGAAGATCCTAACATCATGTCACATCCTATGTGAGTTTATGTGTGTTCATGTTATCATTATTTTTTGAAGGCTAACACTTTTGTAGGTCTCCAAAGCATTCAAGCAAATCAAGAAAGAAAGATCCAAGGCCTTGAGGTGATGTGTATGACTTCAGTCCTTCAAGGAAGCCACTAAATGGTGGTAAGTTGTAGCACTTTGTGATTTCATCATTCCTTCATATCCATTATCATTTTATCATTGACATTACCTTTGTGGAAGTGGAAAAACTAATAGTAGGTTTGACTAAGGCAAGCCCGTAAATGGCACATTTCTTCTCTTTGTGAATATGCAGATCTTAGGTTTGGAGAAGATTTAAGAAAGCTTGCAGACAAATTTTTCATTGCTGCATTTGAAGACCTACATCGTTTTAACTCACAAAAAATCATCTAGAACTAATCTAGTATTTTGATATTAGCCCCATGTTGTTTTTCAAACATGTATTCCCACAATTCCTAAAAAGTAAGACCAAAACATAAGAACAAGGATATTTTCAACAAAGGTAATGGGAAAGAATTATGATCATATAGTGTCATTAAGGGAGAAATTCTTGAGTGGCTAAACTCATCTTCATATTTTGGGTTTACAAGGCTAAGGGGTATACCATAAGGCCTCTACAATAGGACAAATTAAAGAGAAATAAATCACTAGATTGAAGGCCCTTAAGAAACCCATAGTTCCATGAGTTTCTTGATGGGGGATGCAAGGATAGGTTTCGGAGATGGACCAAGGGACTAAGTTTAGGGATGGTGGGGAGATGGTTGTAGGGTGGTGATGACACTGTAATACATATAGTACTTGAAAGTATATTTATAAAAATATGTATAAGTTTAAGAATTACAAATGAAACTTTGAAAAACTAGTTTTAAGCATTTGAATTTTGAAGTGAACCTTAACTTGACATCACTCCTCTTTGTGCTCCTCATCTTGATCCCCCTCAACCCTCTTTCTCTTTATTCTCACTCTTTAACCTTACACTTGCAACTTTCACTCTCACTCTCACACTATTAGCTTCTTGTTTATTTTTTTTTGTGAATGAAATCAGGATAAGAGGTATTTTTATAGAGTTTTTGGGGTTTGGGTGGGGCCCATATTCCATTAGTGTTTGGCCTTGGACACAAATTTTTTTTTAAAATATTTGTTTTTGGGTCATTTAGTCCTATGAATTTGGACACATAGGATAACTGAGAGGGGGGATGAATCATTTGTGCATCAAAACGTTCAAACCCTTATCAATATTCAAACACTTAACAATAATTAGCATGAATTTAAATAAATAAAATATCAACATGTCAACAACCAAACATAATAGAACACTAGATTCTATGTGAAAAATCCTAATCAAGGAAAAACAATGATGATGATTAACTCACATATATATGAATATCAAAACTGATTACAAAAAGGCTCATTGTGAGAAGGGCTCACTACTCAAAGGAATCACTATCCAAAAGAAAGAAAGAAAGGCTCACTACCCAAGAAGATCACTTCTTTCAAATAGAAAGAGATTACAAAGAAACTATTACAAGGAGGTTCACTACCTTAGAGAAATAGGAGAATACAACACAACCATCTGCAACCTTTGGATCACTACCTCCAACAACTTCAGGCACTCTAAAATGTAGACAACTTCTGCTCATTGCTTCTAGTATTATTAGGTGTTCATGATCACACTCGGATCACAACACGATCACATACAAATCATTTTGTACCACTCTTCATATCAAACACTTATCCAATAATTGACCTTGCATATATATCTTTCGCAACCACAAATAACCTTCTCCAAATCGGAATTTTGAAGTGAACCTTAACTTGACATCACTCCTCTTTGTGCTCCTCATTTTGATCCCCCTCAACCCTCTTTCTCTTCATTTTCACTCTTTAACCTTACACTTACAAATTTCACTCTCACACTCACACTATTAGCTTCTTGTTTTTTTTTTGTGAATTGAAATGAGGATAGGAGGTAGTTTTATAGAGTTTGTGGGGTTTGGATGGGGCCCATATGCCATTAGTGTTTGGCCTTAGACACAAAAAAATATTTTTTTTAAAAATATTTGTTTTTGGGTCATTTGGTCATAGGATGTTGGAAACATAGGACAACTAAGAGGGGGGCTGAATCATTTGTGC
Organism: Sequoiadendron giganteum; assembly: GCA_007115665.2. Taxonomy (NCBI): domain Eukaryota; kingdom Viridiplantae; phylum Streptophyta; class Pinopsida; order Cupressales; family Cupressaceae; genus Sequoiadendron; species Sequoiadendron giganteum. Next base: position 56,464,532 of record CM021103.1, read on the forward strand.
ATCAAAACATTTAAACCCTTAAAAACATTTAACAAGAATTAGCATGAATTTAAACAAATAAAATATCAACACATCAACAACCAAATAGAATAGAACACCAGATTTTATGCGAAAAACCCTAATCAGAGAAAAACCATGGTGATAATTAACTCACATATATATGAATATCAACACAGATAACAAAAAGGCTCACTTCAAGAAGGGCTTACTACTCAAAGGAATCACTATCCAAAAGAAAGAAATAAAGGCTCACTACCCAAGAAGATCACTTCTTTCAAATATAAAGAGATCACAAAGAAACTATTACAAGGAGGTTCACTACCTTAAAGAAATAGGAGAATACACCACAACCATCTGCAACCTTTGGCTCACTACCTACAACAAATTCAGTCACTCTAAAATTTAGACAACTTCTGCTCATGGCTTCTAGTAGTATTTGGCATTCATGCTCACATTCAGATCAAAACACTTGATCACATACAGATAATTTTGTACCACTCTTCACATCACACACTTCTCCAATAATTGACCTTGCATATATATCTTCTGCAACCACAAATAACCTTCTCCAAGTTGGAATTTTGAAGTGAACCTTAACTTGACATCACTCCTCTTTTTTCTCCTCATCTTGATCCCCCTCAACCCTCTTTCTCTTCATTCTCACTCTTTAACCTTACACTTGCAACTTTCACTCTCACACTCACACTATTAACTTCTTGTTTATTTTTTTTGTGAATTTAAATGAGGATAGGATGTAGTTTTATAGAGTTTGTGGGGTTTGTGTGGGGCCCATAGGCCATTAGCATTTGGCCTTGGACACAAAAAAAATGTTTTTTTAAAAAATATTTGTTTTTGGGTCATTTGGTCATAGGATGTTGTACACATAGGACAACTGAGAGGGGGGATGAATCATTTGTGCATCAAAACATTCAAACCCTTATCAATCTTCAAACACTTAACAAGCATTAGCATGAATTTAAACAAATAAAATATCAACACATCAACAACCAAACATAATAGAACACCAAATTTTATGTGAAAAACCCTAATCAGGGAAAAACCATGGCGATTAACTCACATATATATGAATATCAACACTGATTACAAAAAGGCTCACTGCGAGAAGAGCTCACTACTCAAAGGACTCACTATCTAAAAGAAATAAATATAGACTCACTACCTAAGAAGATCACTTCTTTCAAATAGAAAGAGATTACAAAGAAAATATTACAAGGAGGTTCACTAGCTTAAAGAAATAGGAGAATACACCACAACCATATGCAACCTTCGACTCACTACCTCCAAACTTTTGCTCATTGCTTCTAGTAGTATTAGGCATCCATGCTCGCACTTGGATTACAACACTTGATCAAATACATATCATTTTGTACCACTCTTCACATCACACACTTCTTCAATAATTGACCTTGCATATATATCTTACACAACCACAAATAACCTTCTCCAAGTTGGATTCAATGAAATGTATGCATCTCGAACATGCAACCACCAAATAGGTTGGAGCCAAACACTTCTATGGTGGAAAGAATTGAAGGAAGACCACAGCAAGGGTTAACCAAGACCCAAATATAAACTAACACACTACACCAATCTTCCACAAACCACGAAGCACATTTGTAAATAGCACTAACACACCAAGTTGGGAAAATCGATATTAAAGCTACTAGACAACCACATACACACTTAACTAGGTTTGGAAACATCCTATGGGCCATGTAACAACATAACAAAACATCCTAGAATATTCCAACATCAACAAAATATTGAAACACACTAGCACAAACACATGAAACTAAGAATACTATCATCCTATGAAACCAATCAAAACTATCATTGAGATACAGCTCATGAACCAAGCTTGTAGAATAGTTGAAGACCATAATGTTGAAGGGAATATAGATACAAGAAAAATTAGCATATTACCAAATCTTCAAGACAAGAAAATTTAGTGTAGAGTGTTGAATATCCAAGATACTATGAGGGGGGGTGAATAAGTATCTTCTTAAACTTATTGAACAAATAGCATCCAATTAATCCAATGCATATAACAATAAAGATGATAAAAAGCATTAAAAAAATATAAAAGCACACAATACATGAAAACCAAAAAAATTACGTGGAAAACCCAAGATGGGAAAAACCATGGTGATGATTAACTCATAGTATAATGTAGTTCCAAAACTGAATACAAAAAGGCTCACTTCTAGATACAAAAAGTTCACTGCTTACAAAGAGGATGTTGGATGTTGTGGTTAAGTTGTTGATATGTGGTTTTCATTGATGTCAACACTATTAGAATTGGTGTCTTGAAGGCTGTATATGTTGAGGATATTGAGAAAATTATAATAAATATGTTGAAGGTTGTCTGTGAAGTTCAAAGTGTTGGAAATTTTAGTATGTTGGTATTCAGAAGTTGCAGATTAATGGGTTTGTTGCCGAGCCTATCTAGTGTATCAACCAGAAGTTTCAGAGGTACGCATCAAGATTTGAGCAAGTTGTGAGTTTTTGTGTTCCTACTGTTATTATGTTATTGTAGCTAGTGTATTTGGAAGAAGAGAACATGAATCTGGTAATTTGAGTTGTTGTGTATGCTCCTATGATGTTCATTGATGTTTCTAGATCATTCTCTATCCTTGTTACACATCCTCGTTGATTGGTGTGTTCGTGATAAGAGATTTTTCCTTTGCATGTTTGGGTTTTCATGTTCTTGGCCGACATGATGGTTGTAGCATGTTGTGGATCCTTGTGGATTAATTTTTGAATGTCTGGTGTGTTTGACAATTGTTTTTTAGGTCTTCATTATGTTGTGACTGAATTCAGTTGGTGCACATTGAGATTTGTTCATCAATTGGGTGGACAGTTTGTAATTCATTTATCATTTTATTTTTGGTTGACAAAGTTGTTGATGTAATTCCATGTAGCGGGTATATAAGAGTGATTGTTTCTTAATTTGGGCAGATGTGTATGTGTGTGTCATGCAATGAGTGCAAGTGGTATGTGCGAATAAAGATGAGATCATTTGATTATAGAGAAGAGTGTGAAGAAGATTGAGTGAAGTGTGAAGAAGTGTTTCTGTGCTTAACCAGAACTATAATCAGGCTTTTGAAGAAGCTAATTTCTCAATTCAAGTCCTTCAGATGGTTTCAATTTGAATAATTTTGTAAGACAGTGTGTCTTCTCTGAGCAGTGAGCTCTAGGAAGTGTGTTTGAATGCATGTGCATTCTCATTATTCATCTCTATACTTTTAACATGGTATACTATTATGGACTAACATCCACTGTGGTTTTTCCCCTAACAAGGTTTCCACATATAAAATATTGGTGTTATTTGTGTTTTTGATGTGGTGATTGTTTATGCTTAATGTTCTTTTATCAGTTCCGAGAATAATTAAAGTAAGGCTTAATAAAGTTGAATAATCCGTGACAACTGATTCACCCCCCCCTCTCATTTTTCTATCCTTGTTTTTCTAGCAGAGGACTCACTTTCCAAACAAGGACTCACTATCCAGAATGAGAGGCTCACTACCTACAAAAGACTATAAAATAGAAGTGGCTTCACAACCAAAGCATGAACTAGTAAGAGTGCTCCTAACAAGTGCAAATTCAGTAACTTTGATGCTCAATAAACAAACTTAACACACTTCATCACTTTCATGCATTTCACTTCACATTTGATTCACTTTCTATTCGCTTCAACAAATTAAAAAATTCCAATATATATATCTAACTTATCCATAAGCATAAATTAGGTCAGCCTAATTAGATGCAATCTTTATTGATAAAAAATATTAACTATCAGCTCCAAGTTAGTACAAAACTTCTCCAAAAATAATCCAAGCATGTAGCATGCTATAATATGTCGGTATGGACCAAGGATAGGTCACACATATATCTATAACACCAATTAATCCAATACAATATCATCTATGTATTATGTCGGCCATAGATAGGCCTAATAGAAAAATGTAATCAACAAAATAATGTCAACTCGCCATATGATCACTTGTACACATGAGATTATGAACTATCAATCTTCCAATCATTCAAAAACCATTTCCCAAAACTGTAATCCACGAAGATCACTAGAGAAGGATTCTGGACCAAAATACCAGACCAAAACACCAGAGGATGTAAACTGGTTCTTTATATTGATTCAGAGTACCATATCAAATTGACAACCCAACCAACTTGGTGACATCAATGACAACACAAAGTCTGCTCTTCTTCATTCTTCCAACAATCTCACCCTTTTTCATTGATGGCAACATGTTCCAAAAGAAACCTTCACACAGTTCTTCATTGTTTTCACTTCACATTCCCCTATGACAATTTCTCCAAATCTCTCCCCCTTTGAAATCAAGGACAAAGGGCGACCAAAAGTAGGATTTAAATGTATGTACATGGTGACAAAGAAATTCTAACTCTCCGTTTCAAATAAAGAAAATCCAACTCCAAAGTTGCAAACTCCAAAACTCCAAAACTCCCCCTTTGACCAACAAAGGAAAAGGGCCAATTTTTTTGAACATCCAGAAGCTCAAGTAAAAATAACACTTTTCACCTAATTTTTTTTTCTTGTACCTCTCTCTCATAGTTGGAAGAATCCTCTTCCAAGCTAATATTCCAGAATCCATTTTGGTACACATGATATCCAACAAAGTCAATAGCGTAAATGAGGATAAACAATCCAGAGACAAGCACTATCATTCACAATCCTCTACATTAGAATGTATTTCAGAGAGATGATCCAACCGAACCTTAATAATTTATTTAATGATCCAAAAGGTCTAAATAGTCAAAAACTCCGCTTGAAATTATCCAACTCTTCTCCTTTTTTTTCCATCTTTGTCTTTGCAAAAATCAAAATTCTTTCCAATACTATTCATGTCAGATTCAATTGCTTCAATTCGACTTCTAAAATTATCGTCTGTTGCAAGCCGCCAGAGACAATACTTGTAGATGTTAGACATCTCCTTAACACATTTTCTTGTCTCACTAATTTGTTCGGATAAATTTTGTTTAGTTTTGACATATCTTCTATCAACCATAGCTTCAAAATTATGTCCTTCAGGTCCTTCCAACAACATTACTTCTTCCACAAATTCTACTAGATTATCCGGTAATGAGTCAAAAACATTTGAAATATCAATAGCCTTCTTGAGTAGATACTCAACCAAAGCATCATCGATTTTAAGTCTATCCATCGGAGGCCAGGCACACCATATTTCACCAATCTTCTTTATATCACCTTTAACTAACATCATTCAAATATCATCTAGATTGAATGATTCAGATCTAGGAAGGGACTCTTCTTCATTCTCCTTTTCTTTCAAAATAGTGATGACATCTTCTATGATAACTTTCCTCTGTTTGGATTCTGGAGGGGAACCACCAATAATAACTTTCAATTCCTTTGTACTAGAGGAGGAACCCTACTCAAACCAACTAGAAACTAGCACACTGTAGCACAAATAATTCTACAAGGATAAGAAAAATACTTTGCATGCACTTGATTTATCCTCTATACCTTCCAAATACCTGCGGACTTGTTTTCTGATAAGGGTCCTGGATTCCCACTTAATATTCTCTTTTCTCTGTAGTGAGCTAAAAAATTAAAATACCAGACATATAAGCAAAGACCCAAACCAAAAAGGATAACTCTCGACCAAAGACATTCAAAAATTATCAATTAGATTTTCCAAAATTAGGCTACACAAATCATACTTGTTCTCCTTTACCATAATGTGTGCAAGATATACAACAATAGCCGAAGTGGAGACTTCATGATTTTTGAAATAGATTTTGTAAGTAATGTCATAAGAAACATACCTTACTACAAGGTCAAAAATAGTATCTATTAGTAAGGTTCAGGGGTATTTTTCGATACCAATTAGTTCCTTCACATCTTTGTATTGCATTTTTTTCTTCCTAGGGAGGTCACCAACACTGCACAACCTAGTAATAACTTTAATTGCTTCCTTCATGATCAGGTAGGGTTTGTCCAAAATAATGTTGCCATCCTTGATTTGACTCAACAGGAACAAGATGGATTATTTATATGCAAACCAAGGAAATTCTTGCCATAAATCCATGCCTAGGGTTTTCATGTTCTGCAATTTGTTTGTCTATAACCCTAGTTCCATTTCCTTCATTTTTCGATGATCAAATTATTCCAACTCAACTCCCTTCAATCTTAGTGGAATATTTCCACTCGATCCTCTGTTAATAAATTCCATTGTTGCACTTATCTTCTTCTTTCTTTCTCCACGAAACTTCTTCTTTTTCCTTCCTTTTGTAAACTAAGAGAGATGATTTTGAAAACTTCCATTTTTTGTTCTTAATTATTCACAATGATTTCTCTAGATTACCTTAGAATCGCTCCAAATCACTTCAGGATCACTTTAGGATTGCTCCAATTCATTCTTCGAATTCTTCAAGTGCACAAGTGATCAAAAAGGACTTATGAATTTTTCTTTATACACCATCACACTGCCCTAATTCACATTTAGTGTGATAGGTTTCAAAAAGTTGATAAAAACCTTTCTTCATTGCACTGAGAAACCCTAATTTTCTCCACCAATGAACATGCTTGCACATTTTCTTCTGGTTTCTTTTGCATAACCTCTGCCTATTCATTCATAATAACATATCCTCATGCCAACATCTGACACACCATATTTCCAAGGGGTTCAAACAATTTTCTATTAATACTCCCTCTAAGACCATGCTAGGTCTAATTCCCAAAGGAATCGTCTGCATCGGATGAGGGAACATACACATCTGTCATCTCTGGTTCTTCTTTCTTCTTCCATATCATGTTCATTTCTTGCTTAACCTCATATTTGTCAATTTTCTTCACAGGTTCATTCCTCTTTACCTGATTAGATTGCTTTCCCTTTCTACTTCTGTAAAATATTGAAATGTGTCCGAGTTTATTGCAATTGTAGCAGACAACATTTCTCTAATTTGTTTTTCCTCCATTGACCATTGATATGCATTGATTTTATTTGTGTCCAAACTTATTACAAGTATAGCAGTATCCAACAAAATTTTGATTCATTCTACCTCCATTAAACCAATTCATCATCTGAGTTATGCATTCACTAGATTTATGTCCAACTTTATTGCATGCATAACATTGTCCAAAGAAGGAACCAAAAAACTGATTCATCCTACTTCTGCACTCAGTTTCATGTGACCAAATTTATTGCATGAAAAAAAAACACCATTGAAGGATGGATACCTTTGAGCATTTGGTTGTCTAATAGGTAGTCTTCTAGAAAAGTTTCTTGAATTCTTCTTTTGCTTTCCTTTACCTCGAGTCTTTTGATTTTCCATTGGATTAGAGGTCTGCACATTCTTAGAGTTTTCACCAGCTTCATTTCCCAAGCCACCTTTATCTTTAGATGGTTTTTTTCCTACAATCAATTCATCAAGCCTGGTGGAGCTTGATTTGAAACTATCTTCACATACTTTTTCTTTTTCTAGATTTGTTCTTAGGTTTACCACTTCTTGTTCAAGCCTTGAGCATTCATCAGACTTGCTTTGCACCACTGTATTTGGGCAATCTTCAATTCTCTTATTTTCTTCCACTTGCACCTTCAATCTGGTAATCTCTTCATTTGCTTGTTTTAATTGCTCACTTACTTCTCTATGTCTTTCCTTGAATTTCTTCAATTTCTCTTTCAATTTCTGGATGCATTCATTTGCCTCAACAAGATTTTATTTCAGATCTTTGTTTTCATTTTTAGCTTTGTCAAGATCATCAAGAGCTGTCTGGAGTTCTTCTTTATCATCCATTTTTCAATCTTCAAGATCTTCCTCAAGTTTTTAGGCTTCTACAGAGGAACCAATGCTCCGATACCAATTATTGAATATCCAAGATACTAAGAGGGGGGGGGGGTGGGTGGGTGAATCAGTATCTTCTTAAAATTATTGAACAAACATAATCCAATTACTCCAATGCATATAACAATAAAGATGAGAAAAATCATTAGCAAAACATAAAAGAGCACAACACATGAACACCATAATTTTTACATGGAAAACCCAAGATGGGAAAAACCACGGTGAGGATTAGCTCACAGTATAATATAGTTCCAAAAATGGATACAAAAAGGCTCACTGCCAGATACAAAAAGTTCATTGCTTACAAAGAGGACTCACTGCCTACAAACGATTATAAAATAAAAGTGGCTTCACAACAAAAATATGAACCGGTAAGAGTACACCTAACAACTATAGATTAAATTCCTTTGATGCTCAATAAATAGACTTAACACACTTCACCACTTTCACACATTTCTCTTCACATTTGCACCATAGTTCATATTTGATTCACTCTCTATTCGCTTCAACAAACTCAAAACATTCCAATAGATACATCTAACTTATCTACAAGCATCAATTAGGTTGGCCTAATTAGATGCAACATTTATTCATCAAAAAGACTAACTGTCGACTCCAAGTTAGTATAAAACCTCTCGAAAAATAATCCAAGCATTGTAGAATTCTATAACATGTCGACATGGACCAAGGATAGGTCACACATATATTTGCAACACCAATTAATCCAATACAATATCATCTATGTATTAGGTCAGCCAGAGATAGGCCTAATAGCAAAATGTAATCAACATAATAATGCCAATTCACCATACGAGCACTTGTACATATGAGATTTTGAAATATCAAGCTTCCAATCATCCAAAAACCTTTTCCCAAAACTGTAATCAACAAAGATCAACAGAGAAGGTTTGCAAACCAAAATACCAGACCAAAACACTGGAGGATGTAAACTGGTTCTTTATACCGGTTTAGAGTACCAGATTAAACTGACAACTCAACCAACATTGTGACATCAATGACAACACAAAGTCTTCTCTTCTTCATTCTTCCAACATAGAGAAATGCAAAGCAATTCCAATTCTCCTAGACAACCCTCTTCACAAGCCAAACACTATCAAACACATCTATTGTTGCATGATCTAGAACCTGAAGGTTTGGATATAATACCACTGAACACTTTTGAACATCACTTCTAAACCGCACAAGAATCTCTTCAATCATGAAGAAATGCAGAGCACAATACAAGAAACACTCATGTCACCTTGTATACTCTTTGCGCAAATTTTCTCAAAAGGACTTGGAAACCAAGTGACTCTATTGTATCTACAACACTTTCTCAACACCACAAACACCTTCTCATCAACACCACACTAGAGGTTGAAAATAATGACAACACTAATGACAACATAGTGCAACATAGGAGATGCCTAGGAATCTTCGATATGGTCTAGAGACAACTAAGAGTCCCCTAGATGTCTTGAGGACACCCCAAAATCCTCAAATTCCTAGAAACATCTCAAAGATGATGGTGTTTGTGGTGGGATGGTGGCATTAGTGGTGGGTTGGTGGGGGGAATGTCCCCCCCAAGTCCTGAAATCTTTGAAATGGGGATGTTTAGGAAATGTGGGGTTTTTTGGGGGGGATGTGTCCCTATGGAACACTAGTTTATACATATAATTAATTATCTTGAGTCCTACCTCTTAATTAGGCCTAAACACTTAGGGAGTCAAGTGAGTCCATCAGAGATTGAATTAACTGTGCCAAAGTGGAAGCTTTGAAACATGGTATGTACATCCATCAAGTATAAAGGATATAGGATTTTTTTTTCAGATGTTGATGTTGGCAATGTTCTAGTAGACATGTATGCAAGTTGTGGAAGCAAATAGGAGATGCACAAAATATTTTAAAAATTACCTCAACGAAATGTGGTCTCAAGGAATTCTATGATTGTGAGATAAAATTAAAACACTAAAATGCTCTTATATAATGTAGAAATAAGGCCTACATGCTAATTATGTCAACCTCAAAAGAAATTCAATTAGATTGATTTTTTTAGAAATTTATAGTTGAAGGGATACTCAAGAGTACCTAGGCCTTGATGCTTAATGACAATATTGTATGAGAAAAATAATAATTGAATTTAAATGTTTACAACTAGATATTAATTATGACAAATTTGGAGCAGTGGGTCCTAGCTATAATTTAAGACTATCCTCATGTTAATGTGCCCAACTAAATAATAATAGGCACAAATGTCACATAGTTGGAGAATTGAAATACTACATAATGGACCATGGGTACATAGCTTAACAATAATATCCATGTAATTTTATTTTCATACTAGATAGAGGGCTTCTGGGATTTTTGGAATCATCAACACTAGGGAGGTATATCTTGCAAAAGCACTTCGAATAAATGTTGTGGAATCTAACTATTGGGACCAAAAAAAATATTACTTCATATTAATTATTTGATTGTGAGAGCTACATGGACAAAAGAATACTCAGTTTTTTATCTAAGTAGATTTAAATATTAATCTACACAAATATGAGAAATCAACAAATTAGAGCGAGTTTACTTATTTGTGAACACCCTAAATTTAAATCTTCTTCTTTGGTCTTGTGCTACTTAATTCATGATATTCTCCTTATAGTCCCTCCTCTAGTATCCAAAACTAAGGATGAGGTTAATCTATGCTCATCAAAATCCCTCACAAATCATCTAACTTCCTCTATAGTTGTGTCCATGTCCTCCTTCATTCTCAACGACAATGTACCCACACTAGAAAATCTCATTTGATGGATAAATAAGAGAAAATAAGTGTTTAGGATGAAGAAAGTGTTCCCCTACCATTTAGATTCAACATTATCCTTATTATATCTGTTATACCAAGAGTCACCTAAAAGAAGTGAATAAATTTCCCCCCTTCAAATGATGGATTGATCCAAATTTGTAACTATTTTCTTATTTTTTAAGCTACAAAGGAGTGGGTGAGGTGCTGACCAATTTCTCTTAGATATGTGGAACAACATTTTACAATTTCCTTGACATATGGAAGTCCCAATCTAAAATCCACTCCAAGTTCTTGTAACTACCATTTAGCTTAAATCATTAAATCAAAATTAATAAAATAGGTAATTGTAGATGGACCAAAGATAAAAACAATAATATTTATTTAAATTATTTGGAATTACATCTCTTTCTTTTATGTATATATAATATTTATTGTTTTTTAAAATAATTAAATAATTATTTATTTATAAAGAATTTAACTGTTCTAATTATCAAAATAATACTACTTTAATAACATTGTTCACTTACTAAATACTAATTTTAAATTAAACATTCCGAAAGATGGTTGTGACCTCCTCCCCCCTTAAATTGTGCATCATCTTGATGCACATAAATTTTAAGTTTGAGAATCAAATAGTGAAACAACATTAAGCAACATGACCTTTAATTATTAGAGTCAACTAAGATTTATTTTGTTTTTATATATATTCTCAATGTAATATGAGTAATAATTGTTGAAAATATGTTGTTGGTGTTGTCACTGATGTCAGCAGTTGGTCATTGAGGTCAATAGTATGGAGATTGTTGGAGATTTATAGTGTTGGAGTAGTTGTTGGTACTATCATTAGTATTGTTAATATGGATGTGTTGTGGTTTGATAAGAAGGTGTTGTGGTGATGTAATTAGTGTTGTCATCGATATCTTGTATGGTTGTGATGGATAAGTGTTGTTGTTGCTTGGTGTCCAAGTGCTTTTGAGAAAATTTGACATTTCTTCATGGTTTAAGATATGATTTTGTGGTTTGGATATGATGATCAAAGGTGTTCAGAGGTTCTATTTCCAACGTTTCAAGTTCTGGATTGTTTTGTTGTGGATGATATGTTTGATAGTGTGTATGTCTATGTAGAAATTTGTCTAAGAGTAATGAGATTTATCCACATTTCTCTATAGTGATGTTTATTGTATTGTGGATCTAGGAACATGCTTAAATTGTCTATAATTATCTACCCTTGGAGTTTCTAGTGTTGATTTCCTCCACAAGTTCACTTCTTATGTTGGAGTTCAGTGGTAGTGCATCCTGGTATGCAAGATGAAAATAATATTTGTTGCAAGTAGTTGTGGAAGTGTTTGAGAATATTCGAATGATGTTGGAGTATTTTGGGATGTTGTGTGGATGTTGTGGAGTGTTTCTATGTGGCTTGCATGTACTTGTAGTGTTAATTTAGGGTTGGGCGACCTGACATGCTAGCGCTATTTGTGAAGGTACCTTGTGGATTGTGGATGTGTTGAGTAGAATGGTGATGTATATTTGGGTCCTAGTTAACCCTTGACATGGTCTAACTTCACTTATTTCCACCATGAAAGTGTTTGGTGCTGACCTATTTTGTGATGCACGTTTGAGGTGCATACGTTTATGTTGAATCCCTCTTCTGCTATTTTGTCCTTGATGTCAATTTGTGATACTTTGGCATCTTGGTGGTTACCTTCTTAGTTGATCTACTTTTTTGATTGGCACATTTACTTCATTGATTATATTATATATGGTGGTACTGATCGTTTAACTCCATGTGCAGATCTCAGTTAAGGCATTCTGGTTATTGGCTCTTTGTTTCATTGAACAGGTTCTATGTTTCTGGTTTAACAATTGTATTTTAGTGATGCACTTAATTATATGTCCTTGGCATGAATCAGTGTTCTATAGGTTGTTACAGTGTGGTTTGATCAGGCTCTTACATCTTGAAATTGTTAATGGTTTATATGATGCAACTTGTTTCTCAGTATAATAAGGGTTTATGGTAAGTGGAATGGCATTATGAATTCATCATGCAAATTCAGTCTTCTCTATTCCTCATAAGTCTTTGGACATCATTTGACAATGGAAAATTATATAGCATTGAATATATCAAGGTTGCATTCAACCTTAGGTAAAGGCATTCTATTCGATCTCCTATTTGCATTTGACTTGGGTTTATTGGTTGACATTTATTTTGTTCCTCAAGGCCGACTGCAGGTATAAAAGGTTTGATAAATGTTTTTATGTCACATTGGATGTGACTAAGCTTTGATCATTGGAAAATATTACGTCTTTTGAAATTGACATGTGTGAGTAATGTGGTCTTATCAAACTAATTTTTTGAAGGCATTATTGTGTCGGTAGTTTACTTGCGAATTGGTAAATGATTTAGTTTGTGTTTTGGTCAGAATTTTGATCTTATCTGCTCGCAGATTTCAAAGTTCATCATGATTTTTTTAACTTATCATTAACTATCCTCTTAGACTCCAAAAGTTTATCAATATTTGCAAAGGAAAATCATGAGTTGTTTCTCTTGGTAGTTCAGGTCATTTTTTTTGTTTCTCTTGCATGAAGGGTATGGAACCCTATTCTGGCCACCATTCTTGAGTTTGTGTCTCAGCTGTTTCTTTGAGACATTTGTAGGGCTACTACACTTTGACAATGTGTGAGGGAGATGAGAGGACCATCACTATGGTCATCCCATGTGTCTTCTTTCTGCCGCTGGGTGAAGGCCTGTATCTAGAAGTTGTCTTGGTTGCTACAATTGTCTACAAATCTGGTAATCTTGTTTCTTGACAACAGCTTCATTTGTTAGGTATTCTTCTTTAGACTGTTGTTTAGATCCATTACTTCACAAGCAAGATGATTTCGAGTTAAGTTTTTCTCTCTTATGCAAAAAGGAAAATGAAAATTCAGGTGGTTTGTGAGTAGATTTGGTAATTCTTTTCTCAATCAGAATTAAAGTGGATTTCACATGCCTAGATCACATCTTAAATAAGTATTATCATATAAGATTTAAGTTTTGGCATTTGTTCAGTAGTGGGTATTTGTGAATCCTAAAGAATCTTCTCAGTTTCACTCTTGAAGTCGTTGGTAATTGTTCTTAAATGATTCGGCTTATTTTTTTAGTTTCACATCATAATGATTTCGGTTATTGAGCATTGTTGTTTCAGTTTCTTAAAAAGTGCAGTTACTATACTGGGTACTGTTCATGAAATATCCTCTTAGCTTCATCTAGGTTACTGCTTCTGGGTATATTCTATATGAGGTTTCAATTGCTAAAATTATACTTACAGTTACTTCTTGCTATTACTTTTTCAGAGGGTATTATTCAAGCTCTCATGCATGTCTTGATACTATTATTGGTCAAGCTCTACCCTTGTAGTCTGCTCGACAGGCTAGTGTTCTATCATTTCTATATTTTACATGCTACTTTTCTTGTCACGCTTGGAAGATAAGATTCTACAAAATTGACCTTTGTATTACATGAACCATAACTTGTAAAAGATGTAAAAATAGTAAAAAGGTTACCTCTTCATTTGTCTAAAAGTAACAGTTTCAGTTGTAACCGAAAGGTGTAAATTATGATGTAATTTGTAATTTGTGGAAAACAGATAGATCAGGGCTCTATCATGTCAGGAAAACCTAAAATGGAACAAAAAATGAAATCAGTGCAGTCCTATTAAGATATGTGAGAGTGTATTCTTAAGTTGAGGCTGAAAAATTCGAAAACACAGTGTGTTGTCTGTTTTGTAATATGAAAGATTGAAAAACAGAGAGTGAGAAAAAGAAAAGATATATCACTATAATACAGTTTGATGAGAAGTTGTATTGTGATAGTAATAATATTTTCCTCAAGTTGTCTTAAGGCTTGATAATGGGTGGAACACTAAAGAGTCATTCTTGACTTTTGAGCATTCTACACATTGTCTGTCAAGAGGCACTTGACATAAATCAAGAGAAACAGAGAGATCCTCTATATCATTGTATTTTATTTTGAAAAACAAAAAAGGGGTTGGTGCTCCTTGAGATTGGTGTCACTAAACAGATGGGTTGGTGATCCTTGAGTCAGTGCTCAGAAATCAACCATTGAGGCATTGTCAAAATAATTATTGAAATGAAAGCCTGAAAAAGGCAGCAGGTTTAGGAGTGGTTTTTCTACCCCAGGAGGGTTTTCCACTCAGAATATCTTGTGTCTATTTGTGTCTCTGTGATTCATTTGCTTCAGTGCTTTAATGCTTTAAAATGCAATGTTACACTACTCATTTTAGTTTATATGATTGCATTCGAATACAAATGATACTATCATTGATAAATGAGAACATATGTATCGTTCTTTTTAGTTTCAGTTAAATTTGTTAAAGAAGTTATAAACACTGATTCACCCCCCCCCTCTTAGTGTATTTTCACTCCAATAGTTTCATTAAGACCAACCTATGGATGGTATAAATGCAGGGTGAGTTATTTGATATTTTGTAAGGTGTGTGAATGATGTGAATGTGATCAAGTGTGGTGGTCTGAGCGCAAGCTTTACTGCCTATGAATTCATATGTAGTGAGTAGAAAGTATCTATATTTCCAGTGTGCTTGAAGTTGCAAGAAATGAGACGAAGGTTGTAGATGGTACAAAGTTTTAGTGTTGGATTTTCCTATTTCTTTGAGATAGTGAATCTCTCTATAATAGTTTCTTCTATTCATATTTCTTCTTGGCAGTGAGCCACCCGACAGTGAGCCTTTTTTGTTTTTCTAGGAAGTGAACCCTTGGTAGTGAGCCTAATTGTATTTGGTGTTTTTATTCATATACATGTGAGTTAATCCTCACCATGTTTTTTCCCTACTTAGTGTTTTCCACATAAATATGGTGTTCTCTTGATTATGGTTGTTTTTACATTGTTGTTTCACATTTTTGCATTCTACTAATGCTTAATTAGGGTTTAATGTTTGATAAGGGTTTGAAAGTTAATGAGGAATTGAATGTTTCAATTTACAACTAATTTACCCCCTCTTATTTGTCTTGTGCATCTAACAATTGGTATCAAAGTTGTGGTTCCTTGGAGAAATCTTAACCACTTGAGGTATCAAATATTTTATGTTCAATGGAAAGAATTATGCTTATTGAAAAGCCAAGATGGAGTTCTTTCTGGTCTCTCTTGGATTTGGTGTTTTGTAGTCAGTCGAAAAAGGATATAATATTCCTGTTGTTGGTCCAAAAAGTGATGATGAGATCAAGGAATATGAGAGCAATGGAAAAGAAATAAATGCTATATTGAGTGGAATTTTTGATTCAAAACTTGAAAAGGTGATAATTCTAAAAACTATACAAGATATCTAGACAAAGTTGGAGAGTATCTATGAAGGAGATGATAAAGTCAAGAAAGAGAAGATGAAAAACTACAAAGCCAAATTTGAAACCCTAAGGATGTCTAAAGATGAAGATATTATAACCTACATGCTTAGAGTGGATGAATTTGTCAATGCCATCAATGGTCTTGGTGGTAAGCTAGAAGAAAGCAAAGTGGTGAAAAAGGTATTAATAAATCTTCCTAAAGCTTATAGTTCTAAAGTTTCTGCTATTGAGGAAGTTCAAAATTTGGATAATTATTCTAGCTCAATCAGATGTTTGGTGCTTTAATTTCTTATGAATTAAGCAAGCTTGGTCAAGATGCTACAGAGAAAGAAACTGATTTTAAAATCTATAAGGTAAATAAGAATGATGAATTATATCTAGATGATCTTGATGAGGTGGAAGAAAATTTTATAAGGAGACTGAAAAAGGGAACTAATAAATAAAAAGGTAAGCTACCCTTTAAGTGTTTCAATTGTGGAAAGATAGGTCATTATTCTAAATGCCCAATCAAAGTTTTAAATGAAAAACATAAGGATCATAAAGGAAAAATTGTCAATAAGAGATATTATGTTGAAAGAGACAATGGCATATTTGATGACACTAATGAATGCTTGTTCATGGCTTTAAATTTTGGAACTAATTTGACTAATTCTAAAATATGTATGAAGGAAAGTGCTATGGTAATAGGTCACAACATTGAAGAAAATATGGTGACAACCTTTCATGCAAGAGAAGAAATGAATTATTGGATAATTGACACTGGATGCTCAAACCATATGGAAAGTGACAAGAATAAGTTTGTTAAACTTTAGATTCATGATGTTGGTCTTGGTAAGTTTGGTGATGATACATCTACTAAGATCCATGGAAAAGGTTCAATTTGTCTTAATGGAAAGCGTAAAATAGATGATCTTCTTTATGTCAAGGATCTTTGACATAATCTTCTTAGTGTAGGACAAATGTGTAGCAGAGGATACAATTTGGTGTTTTAGGATGATGGTTGTGAAATAAAAAATGAAGATTAGGAACCTTGGTTGTTGCAAGTATAAGGAAAAAAGGTAATGTTTATCATCTCAGAGGTGGTGGTGCTAAATTATTTATGTCTCAAACAATGAAAGTTGGATATAACATAGAAGAATGGGTCACATCAATTTTGATAGCCTAGAAACTTAGATCAGTTCTACTGATGTTGTGAGAGATTTGCCAAAGATTACAAAGCCTATCAATGTAATCTGGAAAGAATGTCAATTTGGAAAGAAAACAAAAAAGAGGTTCAAGACTAAGGAATATTATACTGTAGGTCTTTTGGGGTTGGTGCATACATAGCTATATGGACCTACTAGAATAAGAAGCTCTCAAGGTGACATGCATTTTATTTTGTTGATTAATGATTATTCTAGAATGACTTGGCTGACATTTCTCAAAGAAAAATAAAAAGATCTAGATAAGTTTAAAGAATTTAAGTCTATGGTTGAGAATGAAATGAATGTGAAAATAAAATGCTTCAAGTCTGATAGGGGTGGTGAGTTTACCTCCAATGAGTTTAATAGTTTTTGTAAAGATCATGGAATTAAGAGGAATTTGTCAGCCCATAGAACTCCTTAACAGAATGGAGTTGTGGAGAGGAAAAATAGAACAATTCAAGAAGCCGAAAGGACTATGATGAAGGAAGAAAGCCTACCGAATATCTATTGGAGAGAATAAATTCATAATGTAGTCCACATTCTTAATAGATGTCAAGAAAGAGTGAACGATTCAAAGACTCCTTATGATTTATGGTATAGAAAACAACCTACCATGAAATACTTTAGAGTGTTTGGAAGTAAATTCTATATTAGAAGAGACGAAGAAAAAATAGGAAATTTTGATGCAAGATCTAATGAAGTAATATTCCTTGGATACTCTACAAGAATCAAAGATTTCTAGTGCTATAATAAAAGGTTGAAAAAAATTGTTGAAAGTGTAAGTGTCAAACTGGACGAAGAACCAAATCTGATTTCTATATTGATAGAAGGATATGAATCTGACGAACCCCCTTGTAGCGAAGAAGAAAAATAAGAGAAATAAAAGAGATGACATTTGAAGAGGCTCTAGAAAATATCCACAAGACTCCTAAGTATGTGCACACGAATAATTCTAAAGATTAGATCATTAGAGATAAGAGAAAAGGTGTGTTGAAAAGGAAAAAGGTTGCTATGACATAGGGACAAGTAAAATTTTTATTTACTTTTAGAGGTGGAACCTAAAATAGTGATTGAGGCATGCAAAGATGAGAATTGGATCAAGGCTATGAAAGAAGAGTTGAAATAGATTGAGAGTAATCAGACTTGGGAATTGGTCCCAAGACCTTCAAACAAGAATGTGATAGGAACTAAATGGGTTTTCAGGAACAAGTTGAATGAGGACGGAAAAGTTTTCAAAAACAAGGCTAGACTTGTGTTTAAGGGATACTCACAAGTGAAAGGAATAGATTTTGAAGAGAATTTTACTCAATTAAAAAGAATGAAAGCCGTTAGAATGATTTTGGATTTTGCAACACATAAAGACTTTTGGAATCAAGGGAACATTGTGTGGGGGGGGGGGGTGAATCAATGTTCAACAAATCTTAACTTCATTAATCTGATATTAAAACCATTTCAACATACACTTAAAGAAATCATCCACAACACCATAACACAAGGATTTTTGCGTGGAAACCCTGTTAGGGGAAAAACCACAGTGGAGGTTAATCCACAATTTGAGTACTCAAATAAAAGTTTTATAAAAGAGAATGCACTTGCATTTAGGCACACTACCTAGAGCTCATTGCTCAAAGGGAAGGCTCACTACCTTACAAAAGTTCAGATTAAAACCATTTGAAGGATCAAATGAGATAGTAGCATCTATTCATGCTAGGTTACAGTTCTGGTGAAGCTCATAGATTAGATTCTAAATCCTTTGACATATTTTGTACTTCGCTCTACTCTGCTTTGCCTTTTTTTGCTCTTCATATCACATATAGATAAATTTGCACTATTCTCTGCTAAATTTCACACCACACACTGATATACTTGATATTCCACACATTCTCTATTCTAGCTTTCTTTTCTATATATCAAAATGATAAAACTGATCTCATATATGTATTCGGTATCAAAGATTTGATCATTCATATGTCAGCTTCATAAAACATTAAGTTATTTAAAATTGTTGGCTAGATCCTTAATTAAATATTTATGCACATCCTCCAAAGTTGGTTAATACATAGAGAGGACCCAAACAAACATAATCAAGAACACAAACATTTAATTAATTACTCCTTATACATCCGCAATTACTATATTTGACAAGTCAACTTGCTAGCACAAATAACCAAAGGATTAGCGTACCAGATCTCCTAGATCGATCACCAGTTAATGTGCATCGAGATATTCCATGAATAAGGTATTAAAAACATAAAAAAACCTTTCTCTGAGATCCATAACCCAAAATAATAGTCTAGTAATTGATTGGATTGATATCTATGCCTTTAACCAAATGCCATGTTCTTCACTTTGTTCTGCAGGTGTAAACCAAAAATATATTGTAGACTAGATGAATGATGTAGGTTGCCATCAATGAAAAAAATTACAAGCCATATGACAAAAATCTCCCCCTTTGGCATTGATGGCAACACTTAGTGAAAAATGACTAAGTGTCAGAATCATTATGAGTACGATGCCAGACTTTATTGCTTCAAAATTTTCAAAACGTAGCTTCCCCTAAGACATTTTTCATTGCACTCTCTCCCCCTTTGACATCAATGACAGAGCATAGAAACCATATGCCATAAAGGAAAAACATGTGTTCAATATCTCCAAAACTTCAAAATATATATGCTGACAATTCCCCCCCTTTGACCAAAACTTCAAAATTTTAATGAGTTTTGAAAACAAACAACTGTTACTTTAGAAAATTAACTTATGATTTTCCTTCATTTTCGAGAGGAACCTCTTCCAAGCATCTATTGTGATCCCAATGATAATAATCATGTTGTTTTTGTTGGATGTCTTGTTGACAATTTTAGTGAGAGATTTCGGAATTGTAATTGCTTCCTCTAGTTTCTCACCTTTCCTTAGTATCTCTACCATCTGCTGTAGTCTGCATTCGGTTAGATCCTTCACCTTCTAAAAAGTTTCCACAAGTGTGTTCTTGGTGGATTGAAATTTTGTGTGTTCAGACTATAGCTCCCAAATATTTTTCTTGATGGTGCCATCTTGATCTTGAAACATGTCAAAGCTTTTTCCAATCCCATTCAACTCTGTTTCAATCTGTTCCAATTTCTCTTTGTAGTTTCCAACTGCATGAGGCCAACTGATGCAATAGTTATAGATGTTATTAGCTGAATTGATGCATTGCCTCAACTAATTCATTTTCTTCTTCAATTTGGTAAGTGATAGCCTGAACTGTACCTTTAGATGAGAGATAACTTCACCTTCTTCTTTTTCTTTATCCTCAGAGTTCATTGATTCTTTACTAAATTCAATCATTTCTTTAGGTAGGATGTTCTGCAAAATTTCCAATTTGATCTTACAATGCTCAACATGAGCATTTATTACACTCAGAATCATGTCTTGATCATATGATAGTTTGACAGACCATAACTTGGCAATTTTCTGCATTCTGCCTTCTTCCTGAATAAGCTGTTGTAGCTTCTCCTTTGTCAGGTCATCTTCTTCTTCATTAGCCTCTAAAATTTTATTTTCTAGTTATTGTTCATTTCCCCGTGGATCCTCATCTTCTTCATTAGATTCTTCATTTGGAATATCCACAATTTATTTTTCTTTTCCTTTTCTTTCAATTATGGGAATCTTGCATTCCAGAGTGTTGTATTTAACAATTTATTTTTCTCTTTTCTACTTTTTCTCCATGCCACCAGAAGAGGAACCAACTTCAATTGTTCTTACCAGAAGGGGAATACCAATTGAGCCACACTTTCCAAGCACATTCTTAAATAAATTTTCAAATTCTTGATCACAATTAGCCAAGCTCTTAGAATATGAGTATATTTTTTTGCATACCGATTTGTTTGCTTTCCATATCACATTGTCGATATTTGGAAAAAAATTAAGAAATACATTGATAATCATGTAATCAGAGTACCGAACTTAAAAGGGTAGACTATCTCTTCTGTTAGTTGCACTTTCTCCATTATTTGATCCTTTGTCAATCCACACAAGTCAAAGTCCTGACCTTCAATTATCATCTTGTGAGAAATGTAGGTTGCGCTAGCTGAGGTCGCTCCTTCTCAGTTTCTGAAAAAGAATTTATATGAAATTTTGTGTGCAATGTAATTTATAATAATATTCTTGATTGTCACAATTATCAATGCCCTTTGATCTCCAATTATTCTGATTAGGGTTTCAACTTCTTTGTTCCAGATGGATTTCTTCCTCGGTATGTCTTCGACTTTACATAATCCAATCAAATTCTCAATTACTTCCTTCAAGATGATGTAGGGTTTATTCAGAGTTAAAGAGTCATCATACAATCTTCTCAAGATGAATTTAATGAATTTTGTGTTCTCAAAGTATGAAAACTCATTCCAAATATCCAAATTCCTATGTTTGGCTTCTCTCAATTGCTTCAATTCGTTGGGTAATAACAGATTCCTTATGGAGCTAATCTTTCCACTGTTGTATTCATCCAAAATGAGTGACCCTTTGATTTTTTCCATTTTCCTTTCACACTTAGGTTTAACAACTGCACACCAAATTATATGAAAATTCTAAAAATAATTGAAATACCTGATAGATTTTGAGTTTTCGTCGGTGAATCAACTTCATTGCTTAGAAATTCTACTACCGAGTGCTTTCCTTATTTTCTCCTTCGATGCAAAGTGACAAATGAGAGTTTCAACTTTCTTTTTATAGTTCACATACATGTAATAAATGCATTTTCCCTATATTTTTCGGGTGCTCTATTTCCTCAGACAGTGAGAAAAAATTCTTTTGCGGACCTATGAATTCAATGATTTTTCTTGTGAAGGTTCTCCAAAACCTCTGCATATCATTGATACACCTTTTTGACCATTCTTCGCATTCCGGTACCAACTATGGATAGGGGAGGAAATATTTTCTTGAACAACTCCCCCTAGGCTAGTGGCTTGAAATCAATTACCAGAAGAATTACTAGAAGTCGGTTCTGGTGCAGAACCATTTCTAGCATTAGACTCATTCTTCTTTACCCATGTCTTCTTCATTTGATCTCTTATCTCATCTATGGTCACTTTTTCTTTTCCTTTATTATCTTTCTGTATATTTCCACCCCTATATACCTGATCTCTTCTATCCACATTTTTTATTCTGCAAAATCTTGCAATGGGACCATATTTATTACAATTATAGCATATAGTATTTCCTTGTCCAAACCAATCATTCCATTGATTTCTTCTTGATCTGCATTGATTAGCAATATGCTCGAATCTTCCACATGTATAGAATTCAACATTGTTTCTATTGACAAAGTAGTTTGACACATTTCTGCATTCATTTGATTTATGACCAAATTTTTTGCATTTGAAACACTGACCAAAAAATGACGAATCTCTTGATTTCGTATTACTTCAACATTGAGTAGCTATATGGCTGAATTTATTGCAAGAAAAACAATATCCATCAAAATTTTGAGCATTAGGTTGTCTTACCGGATACCTTTCACCTTTGTTCATCTGGTTTCCTTGTCTGAAATTCTTTTGTCCTGATCTGGAACTTTCTCCTTTTTCATATGCAGGACCTCTTTTATCATTTCCATTCTTTTGTCCTTGAGTCAGCTCATCAAGTTTTACCGAACTGATCTTAAACTTCTCCTTATATTCATTTGCAATAGTAAGTTCATTCCTGAGAATAACAATCTATTTACCAAGTTCTTCTTCATTGTTTCTGGATCCTTGCAGGTTTCTTTCCAACTGAGTGAATTCTCCATTTACTCTTCTGCATTCATCAGATTTCTCCTTTAAGGACTGAGCAAGGTTCTCCTAATTCTTCTTCCTTTCTTCAATCTCTTTAGTCAGCTTCATCACCATAGATTCCATTTCATGTTTTAGGGTAGCGTTGTTTCTGGCAAGCTTTTCACATTCTTTAGTTGTCTTCTTCAAGGTTTGATTTAGGTGAGCATAATCCATGTTCTCATTCTCTTGTTGCTTAATTTGGTCACAAAGATCCTTTCTCTTCTCCTTGGATTTTACAATCTGATCCTTCAATGTCTGAATGAATTTCTTAACATCCCTAAGATTAGATTTCAATTCCTATACTTTTTCTTTAGATTGATCAAGATCATCAAGTGCCACCAAAAGTTGTTGTTGAAGACTACCAGAGTCCATCACATTCCAAGATCCACCTCAAGCTGCTAAGATTCTTCCGAGGAACCCGATGCTTTGATACCAATTGTTGGACACAAGGGAACACTAAGAGGGGGGGTGAATCAGTGTTTAACAAATCTTAACTTCATTAATCTGATATTAAAACCATTTCAACATTCAACCAAAGGAAAGATACAAACACTTAAATAAATCATCCACAACAGCATAACACAAGGATTTTTGCATGGAAACCCTATTAGGGGAAAAACTACGGTGGAGGTTAATCCATAATTTGAGTACTCAAATACAAATTTTACAAAAGAGAATGCACTTGCATTCAGGCACACTGCCTAGAGCTCACTGCTCAAAGGGAAGGCTCACTGCCTTAGAAAAGTTTAGATGAAAACCATTTGAAGGATGAACTGAGATAGTATCATCTATTCATGCCATGTTACAATTTCAATGAAGCTCATAGAT
Organism: Sequoiadendron giganteum; assembly: GCA_007115665.2. NCBI lineage: Eukaryota > Viridiplantae > Streptophyta > Pinopsida > Cupressales > Cupressaceae > Sequoiadendron > Sequoiadendron giganteum. The sequence continues at coordinate 56,488,345 of CM021103.1, forward strand.
TAGATTCTGGATCCTTTGACACATTTTTTACTTCACTCTGCTCTGCTCTACCCTTTTCTTCTCTTCATATCACACATAGATAAATTCACACTATTAATCTATTGAATTTCACACCACACACTGATATACTTCATATTCCACACATTCACTATGCTCACTCACTTTTCTATATATCAAAATAATAAAATTGATCTCATATATGTATCTTCTATTAAGGATTTGATCATTTATATGTCAGCTTCATAAAACATTAAGTTCTTTACAACTGACGACTAGATCCTTAATTAAATCATTATGCGCATCCTCCAAAGTTGGTTAAGACATAGATTTGACCCAAACAAACATAATCAATCACGAAAAAATTTAATTAATTACTCATACATCCACAATTACTATATTTGACAAGTTGAATTGCTAGCACAGATAACCAAAAGATTAATGCACCGGATCTCCTAGATCGATCACGAGTTAATGCACATTGATATATTCCATGAATAAGGTATTACAAACAGAAATAAACCTTTCTCTGAGATCCATAACCCAAAACAATAGTCTGGTGAAGTGATTGGATCGATATCTATGCCTTTAACCGGATTCCCTATTCTTCACTCTATTATGCCAGTGTAAACCAAAACTATACTATAGACCGGCTGAATGACTTAGGTTTCCATCAATGATAACACTTACAAGCTATATTCCAACAAAGACTTGAAGTTATATCATATGGATGTGAAATCTATATTCTTGAATGGTGAGCTAGAAGAATAGGTGTACATTGAACAGCCGAAAGGATTTTAGTTATTAGATGATGCTCATATGGTCTGCAAGTTGAAGAAAGCATTATATGGACTCAAAAAAGCTCCCAAAGATTGGTATGAAAGGTTAGATAAGTACTTGTTGCAACAAGTATTCAAAAAAGGTACTACAGATAGCAACCTTTACTTCAAATTCGAGGGAGAAAAAATCTTGATTGTGGTAGTGTATGTGGATGACAATTTCTTTGGAGGAAATAAAGGTATTTGTGAGAAGTATTCAAATGAGATGCAAAAAGAGTTTGAGATGTCAATGTGTGGGGAAATTAATTTCTTCCTTAGATTACAAATCATTCAACTAGAAAAAAGGTATTTTCATTTCATAGTCAAAGTATGTTAAAGAAATGTGTAATATGTTTGGAATGGAGGACTCTCAACTAGTGTGTACCCCTATGGTTACTAGTTGTAAGTTTAGAAAAAATGATGAATCTCCCAAGGTTGAACAAAGAAATTACATATCAATGATTTGTGGATTTCTATAGCTAAATGCTACTAGACTGAATATCATGCATATAGTATGTCTTGTGGCAAGATTTCAAGATCCCAAAGAATCAAATGCTACAATAGTTAAAAGGATATTTAGATACTTAAAGGGAACTCCAAATTTTGGTTTACGGTATCCTAGGGATAATGATTTATCCTTGAGTGCATATATAGATTTGGATTGGGTAGGTTGTACAGATGACATAAAAAAGTACAAGTGGAGGTGCTTTCTTTCTTGGAAGCAAATTGGTTTCATGGTTAAGTAAGAAGTAGGATTTAGTGCCATTATCTATTGTAGAGGTAGAATATATTACAACATCATGTTGTACATAGGTGTAATGGATGAAGCAGACATTGAAGGATATAAGAGTATCATATGATGAACCTATTTATATATTTTGTGATAACACAAGCGCTATCAATATTTCAAAGAACTCGATAATGCATTCAAGAACCAAACATATATCCATTTGATATCACTTTCTAAGAGAAAAAATTACAAAGAATGAGGTGAAGTCAGAGTATGTGCCTAAAAAGGATCATCCTAAATATACATTTGAGTATCTCTAGAAAACGTTATGGGTTATTTCCCCTCCTTTTAACTAGATGCATAAGTTGGTGCAACTATCTAGGTGAGAATTCAAGATACATTCTTGATCTTGGATTGATGATGAATGCTACCTCTCAGGGGAAGTAGATATTAGTGTTCTTGATTGATGTAGTCAAGTGAAACATATCTTGTGTCCCTTAGGGGAGTGTGCAGTAGAGCGAGTGATTAAGAATGAGTAGTGTAGAATGTACTGTAGTAGAGAGAGAGAAGTTGCTTGTTGGTGTTTCCTATAGAGAAGTATGAGTGGTGTCAAAGTGATGTATGCAAATGTCAAAGGTGGAGAGCAGAAAAGAAAAATCCTATGCAGGTGATGTGTAAAAAGTTAGTTTGTTGCCCTCTTTGATTGATTTCAAAGGTGAGAGTAATGGTTGAAGAACTCAGATAGGGGGAGAGATTACAGAGAGTATGGTGTCTGAAGAAAAAAGGTAAAAGGAGAGAGTGAAGCGTACCCTAGTAAGGGGGAGTGTTACTTAATGAATATTTTCTTTTGTTGTTGATGGTTTTCAAAGCTGGTGTTGCCATCAATGAAAAAGGGGGAGATTTTTGCAAGTATGTTGCTGGTCTTATCATTGATGTCAACAATATAGAAATTGGTGTAGATTGCTAGTGTTGGAGTTGTTGATGGTACTATCATTAGTATTATCAATATGGATGTGTTGTAGTTGTATAAGAAGGTGTTGTGGTGATTTAATTAGTGGTGTCATTGATGTCTTGTATGGTTGTGATGGATAAGCATTGTAGTTGCTTGGTTTCCAAGTGCTTTTGAGAAAATTTGAATAAAGGAGTGTGTAGTGCAATAAATGTGTGTTCAGTGTTATGCTCCACATTTCTTCATGGTTGAAGATATTCTTTTGTAGTTTGGATATGATGATAAGAGGTGTTCAAAATCTCTATATCCAGAGTTTCAGGATTAGGATTGTTCTATTGTGGAAGATATTTTTGATAGTGTTTTTTTCTATGTAGAAGGTTGATAGGGAGAAATGAGATTTCTCTATATCTCTCCATAGTGAGGTTTCTTGTCTTGCATATTTGATAACATAATTATATTGTTTGTATTTATCTTCCATTCAAGTTTTTGGTGTTGATTTCTCTGCAACTTTAGTTCTTATGTTGGAGTTTAGTGGTAGTGCATCCTAGTGCGTAGGATGAAAGTAATCTTTTTTATAGGTGGTTGTGGCAGTGTTACGTAATATTTTGATGATGTTGGAACATTCTGGGATGTTGTGAATTGTTTCTATGTGGTCTACATGATATGGAGAAGCATGTATGTGGTTCTTGTAGTGCTAGTTCAGGTTTGACTGACCTAGCTTGCTAGCACTATTTACATAGGTACCTCATGGATTGTGGATGTGCTAAGTAGCATGATGATGTATATTTGGGTCCTAGTTAACCCTTAGCATGGTCTTCCTTCACTTCTTTCCACCACAAAAGTGTTTGATGCCGACCTATTTGGTGATGCATGTTTCAGATGCATACATTTCATTGAGGCCAACCTCATCAAGATTATTTAGGTCGTAGATTGTATAAATACAAGGTGAGTTATTAGATTTGTTGATGGTACTACCATTAGTATTATCAGTATGGATGTTTTTTAGTTGTATAAGGTGTTTTGGTGATGTCATTAGTGTTTTCATTGATGCATTGTATGGTTGTGATGGATAAGCATTATAGTTGCTTGGTTTCCAAGTGCTTTTGAGAATTTTAAATAAAAGAGTGTGTAGTGTGATAAAGGTGTGTTCAGTTTTGTGCTCCACATTTCTTCATGGTTGAAGAGATGCTTGTGTAGTTTGGATATGATGATTAGAGGTGTTCAAAATTTCTATATCTAGAGTTTTGGGTTCAAGATTGTTCTACTGTGGAAGATATGTTTGAAAATGTGTCTGTCTATGTAGAGGGTTGATAGGGAGAAATGAGATTGCTCTACATCTCTTCGTAGTGAGGTTTCTTGTCTTCATATTTGATAACATACTTATATTTTCTATATTTATCTTCCATTGGAGTTTTTGGTGTTGATTTCTTTGCAAGTTCAGTTCTTATGTTGGATTTTAGTGGTAGTGCATCTTGGTGTGTAGGATGAGAGTAATCTTTCTTATAGGTGGTTGTGGTAGTGTTACATAATATTGTGATGATGCTGGAACATTCTAGGATGTTGTGGAGTGTTTCTATGCGGTCTGTGTGATATGGATAAGCATGTATGTGGTCTCTTGTAGTGTTAGTTTAGGTTTGGATGACCTAGCATGCTAGCGCTATTTATGGAGATACCTTATGGATTGTGGATGTGTTGAGTAGCATGATGATGTGTATTTGGGTCCTAATTAACTCTTAGCATGGTCCACCTTCACTTCTTTCCACCACATAAGTGTTTTGTGCTGACCTATTTGGTGATGCATGTTTGAGATGCATACATTTCATTAAGGCCAACCTAATCGAGATTGTTTAGGTCACAAATGGTATAAATGAAAGTTGAGTTATTGGAGATAGTGAATCTTTATAAAATTTTCATCTATTCCTCTTTCTTATTGGTAGCGATCCACTCGATAATGATCCTTTCTTCTTTTTTCTAGGTAGTGAGCCTAATTATAATCGGTGTTGTTATTCATATATATGCGAGTTAATCCTCATTGTGGTTTTCTACTACTTAGCATTTTCTGTGTAAATCTATCATTCTCTTGAGTATGGTTGTTTTTGCATTGTTGTTTCACATTTTTACATTTTGCTAATGCTTAGTGAGGGTTTAGAGTTTGATAAGGGTTTGAAAGTTAATGAGGGATTGGATGATTTAATGTGAAATTAATTCACCCCCCTCTTAGTTGTCTTGTGCATCTAGCAATTTCATACCTTCAATTGTCAAGATCATTCTACATTTACGTGTTAATTCTTTGTATCTCATTACTTCACCCAATGTACCATTCAACTTAGTTCTCACACATTATAATTAAGTGCATTCTTCTCAATATATCTACTTATATGTCTTATTTAGAGATTTATCAAGGACATGTAAAAGGAATTTTTTTCAAAATTTATGATACAAATTAAAAAAAATCAAACATAACCATTTAAAAATGGAACAACATTAAATGAAATTAAATATCCATTCCAAGGTAATAAAATGTATCCATTAAGTTAATAAGGTATAATATGAGATTATATTTAAATCAAATATTTGAATAGTAAATATCCATAATTTGATTGCTTAGCTTCTCAAAATAAATCAAAAGATCATATACATAAATGCTTCAAAGAGTTCATACACAAGAGTCACTAAACATATAAGCCTTCCATCACACTTAAGAGATACATACTTATCACATACTGCTAAAATTCCATTTGAGATAACTTTCAATTTGCACAAGTTGTAGTAGGCTCAAGGCCTAGATTCCAAACTTTTCTTGACAATAGTTCTTGAATTGATCTAATAACCAAAATCCTCCCACCATTTCCTAGAATTCCCTCCCACCCAACTATACCCCCTGAGAACCCTATGATTCCCCCCCACTTGACATAGCTCTATATCCTCCAGTTGGGATTATGGAGCCTTGAAAAATGAGCATGTAGTATGGATGGTTTGTGTTGGTTGTTCCTATGTTGTCATTGATGTCAACATGGTGATAAATATATGGGAAATCTACTTGGTTTACTAGAAGATGATCTCTGATGGTAATACTCTTTTGTGATGGATCAGTGTGTTGATATTTGAGTCTGGAATTCACCGCAAGATCTGATATGACTCTAATCTCTTAACCATGCTATCATGAATCATTCATACAACTATATCTTGGATCTTGAGATGTTTTTGGTCATGAGAAGAAAGTTATCTCTAATAGAGTTCAACTTTGTATTCTACTATTGTTCCTTGCTTGGCATATTGTGTGGGAGACTTCGCATTTTATTAAGGTGAACATTCTTATGCTACGGTTTTGTTGATAGCCTCTATGTTGGTAGTATGATGGGAAATTAATGTGTTCTCAGATCTAGAAGGTGTTTTCTTTGAGGTTTATTTGTTGGTTTGGAGAATTGTGTTCTAGTCTTGGCTAACTTAGCATATGTAATGCATTATGGAGACTAGTTATGTTTTATGCATGTTAGCCAGCTTGGTATAATGCACTAGATGGATAAAATATTTAAATTATATATGGTGCAGACAAAGGAAGTTTTGATTATTTTGTTTTCATCTAATTGGGCTGACCTAATTGATGAATAAGATATACTTGTATATATAGAATGTGAGGATGATGAGTGATGGGGAGTATGCAGAAGAAGAGGTGTGAAAAGGATTAAGGGGTTTGTGAATATCTGAGCCTAAATGCTTTATCAATTGTGGATCAATTGAGCGATTACTATGTGAGCTAGTACTTCATATTCTGGGCTTTATTAGAATTGAACCCTACACATTGAAGGTGTATCATATCAGTTCAATCTGTTGGTAGTGAGCCACTATCTTTGTATCTTGGCAGTTAGCCATCTTTTGTACTTAGGCAGTGATCCTTTTTAAGGATAATGAGTCCTAATAGTGAGCCCTATAATATTTTGTATCCATATATAATATATTGTGATTTAACCCTCATTTTGGTTTTTTCCTTTTTGGTTTTTCCACGTAAAAATATTGGTGTTCATGTGTATGGTTGTATTGATTTATTTTTATGTTGCTTCTTGTTGATTAAGTCAGAATTGTGATAATGATAAGATGGATTTTATTGTGGTTTTATGGAATACTGATTCACCCCCCCTCTTAGTATTCCAGATGTTCAATAATTGGTATCAGAGTTTGGTTCCTTGGAAGAAGCCTAACAACTTGAGGAATGTCCGAAAATTTGAATATAAGAATTTTTTTTCCTTCGGAAGTAGTCTCTATTGGATAAAAATAGAAGATTTGAAGGAGAAGTTGATTAAAGCGAATGAGTATATTTAAAAACTACAAATCAAAAGTATTGAAGCATGTGATCTATTGGTTAAGGTAGATGAAATTGTCTCTGACCTACTGCAAGAATTGGATGAGAAGAAAAGAAATAAAGAATGTCGGGAAATTAAAATTCAGAAGATGGATGAATGCATAAAGCTTGAGGAAGAAGAAGAAATCTTGAGATATGATCTGGAAAAGGAAAAAAGTTTTGAAGAAAAATTTAAGATAAGCTTGACAATGCTTGATGAATTGATTAAATCTCAAAGACCAGAAATGGATAAGAGTGGTTTAGGGATTGAGGAAGGTCAAAGTTCTAAAGCAAAGCAATCTACTAAGAAGACTCGGTGAGAACATAGTCAAATCAAGGATCTAAGAAGGAACTCCGAAAGAAATCCTGTCAAACTACCTGATGCTAAAAGGTATTGATCTTTCAATGGTGATTTTTATTCCTATAAGAAATTTGGTCACAAGGAAAAGGACTGCAAAAGTAAAATGAATGATTATTTCTCATTCTCTGGAAAAATTCTTAAGCACAAGAAGATTGGATATAAAGTTAGTCTGCGTGAAGATAAGTTGAATAAATGATAAAATGGAAAGAAGAATGCTATTTATTGTAAGTGCAACAATCTTGAAAACCCTAGTAATAACTACAGAAGAAGAAAAAATAATTATTTGATGAAGAAGAATGATCAAATCATTGATTCAGAAGAAGCAATAAAGGAAATGAAAAAGATTTGGAGAAAAGAAGGAAAATTCAAGCAAGTTGAATCAAATTCATTAGTGTTATCTATGCCGACCTTCGGTGCAGATACTCCTATCAATATTTAAGTAAAGCAGTGGGTAAGGGGGGGCAATTATTAGAAAATCTAATAAACCCCCTCATCGATACTTGTGTCACATAATGAAAAAATTATATTTAATGTGGTAATGAAATTAAGGAATTTTCTCAGTCACATGTGTGAAGGATGAAGTCTGTAGAATTTGAAAGAATGGAGGCGTTCATAATTTTTGATGTAATATACCTACAAGTTGAAGCATTTACTGCAAAATCATTCAAAATGAAAGTAATAAATTCAGATATTTCAAAAGGTTTACATATTTTTGGAGAAGTGTGCAAAGGAAGCTTATAGAGAAATTCAAAGTTTCAAGGATTTAAGAAGAAATCAAGTGGATTTTAAGTGAGCTCCGAAAAAAAGATATCTATACATTTCTTGTTGGCATTTAAAAAGGTATTCTTGTTGCGTAATATTTCATTCTTATTGATATGGATAATTCAAAGGTTGTGAATAGTGCGGATATACAAGTTAATTTGAAGAATGTGTTGGAAGAGTATATAGGTGCATTCTCTCGCATCCCTCTGAGAGTGTTTTCCACATAAGATATCTATGCATTTGTTTACTGTAAGATAGATGAAATGTCATCAGTTCAGTTGAGCATGCTATGGAAGAGTGAATTGGAAGAGAACCATGATGCCTACAAAGTGTTAGTTGAGAAGAAGTTGGATGTTTGGAGGGAAGTCCCTTTGTTTGAATTTGAGAAGAAGTATATTCGAATAGTATTGAGCAGAATTCATGATGAATCTTTGTAGATTGATGAGGCACATTTAATTACCAGAGAAGCTATCAAAGATGTAACTGTTTTGTGATCCTTTAGACTAGTTCCCAAACAAAAGGCTATGGATGAGAAAGAGATAATTGAGGTTACCGATGTGAATCTTGAAGGGAAAGAGATTAATTTGAGATCAATTGTGGATTTGGTAATAAGGTATGCTTCCATGGTCATTGGTCACAAAGTTTGTATCCCTAGCAATGACCTTAAATTTTCTACTATTGTTGTACATATTGGTGTTGATATGGTTAAAATAGGTATGGATTATGACTTGTGTGAATTACTTCATATACATCTTTTGAATAATTGAAAGGAAATCAAGAAGGGTAAGAAGAATATATTCTAGTATGGCAATTGGTTTATCTGTTTACTCCTTTACTTTTTGAGTGAATTAATAGTAATAGGAAGGATAGAATGGTCAAATACATAGCCTATTGCCCATAAAATCAAGAACTTTATGAAAATCCTTGGTAGCTCAGATGCACAAGAGACTTCCCTTACTGTATTCTTTGGAACATTTCAGATGAGGATGAGTAGAAGGTTTATAATTCTAGTAATTTTTGTTGAAAGGTACTCCAAAAGAATCAATTTTCTTGTGTCTATATATTTCTATCACATGGAAGTAGTTGAATCAAGGTTGGTATGGATATCTGAGTTAGATTATGAAGTATCAGAGGTTGAAGTTGATAATTATGCTAAAAATATTTTGGAAAGCCCTAATAATTTCAATGTAGAAGGTACCTCTGGTAGTGTGACCAAAACAAGGAAGAAAACAAAGAGTGTTGTTAAGCAAGAATTTTTTTAGAAGGTTATTCCTAGTGCTAATTTTGATTCATCTATTTCTGTTGTGGAGAATCTTTGTGGCATGATTGATTCTTTGAAGGTCTACATCTCCGGACTTGAAGTGCATATTGGAATTAGGTCTGATGAAGGAAATTTGGAAGATATCAAAGAAAAATGTGCAAATGCATACAATTTAGTGATGAAGGAATTGGAGAGTGTATAAGTTTGTGAAGAAGAGGCACAAGAACTACTTTCTTTTTTCCTAGATTGGTTTGGCAATACATTGAACATGAGAAATGAGATAAGGATGAGTGAATCCTGGATGAGAACTTAGGTAGATACATATAGGTTAGCAAAAGATAGAGATAATCAAAGGCGGCCCTACATTGTGCAACTTCAGGACAAATTATTTTCTTTGCAGGATCAAAGGAAAGATGTTATCAAGAAGTTTGCGGCACTAAGAGAGATGATTAAACTCAAGCACACTTATGTTTCTAGTGCTCTTGGCTATATTAGTGAATTATCAAAGATTAAAATTAGTCCCAATACTTTAGCAAATGGTGTAGAGTCCTTAACTAAGCTTTATCTATTACACAAGACTCTTATAAGTGCAAAAGGTTCATGGGAAGAAGGAAAATTTTCATGGAAGGTCATCCTGGAGAGCCTCAGAGGTTCTTCTTTAGGTTAATTCAATTTTGTGTTCATATATTTTTGGTTACATTATGATGCATATATACATATATATTGGACCCCATCCTTTGTCATTGATGTCAAAGAGGGAGAGATGAAGATATAGAGGTTAACAAATGATTTTTTTTTGATGAAGAACAATTTTGATAGGGGGAGTATTCAAAGTATTCAGTTGCAATACATTGGAAAATGTTTTTGTCATGCATGTTGCCATCAATGCCAAAGGGGGAGATTGTTGGGATTATGGAGCCTTGTGACATGAGAATGATGTATGGATGGTTTGTGTTGGTTGTTACCATGTTTTAATTGATGTCAACATAGTGATAACTATATGGGAAGTCTACTTGGTTTACCAAAAGCTATTCTCTGACGGTAATATTCTTTTGTGATGAATCTGTGTGTTGGTATTTGAGTCCAGAATTCACTGCAAGATTTGATATGACTCTAATCTCTCAACCATATTATCATGACTCATTGACATAGTTGTATCCTAGATCTTGAGACATTTTTGGTTGTGAGAAGAAAGTTATCTCTAATAGAGTTCAACTCTATATTATACTATTGTTCCTCGCTTGGCATACTGTGTGGAAGACTCTGCATTTTATTAAGGTGAAAATTCTTATGATGTGGTTTTTTTGATAGTCTCTATGTTGGTAGTATGATGGGAAATTAATGTGTTCTCAGATTTAGAAGGTGTTTCTTTGAGGTTTATTTGTTTGTTTAGAGAATTTTTTTTAGTCTTGGCCGACTTAGCATATGCAATGCATTATTGAGACTAGTTATGTTTTATGGATGTTAGCCGACTTGGTATAATGACTACATGGATAAAATGTTTAAATTATATATGGTGCCAACAAAGGAAGTTTTGATTATTTTGTTTTCATCTAATTAGGCTGACCTAATTGATGAATAAGACATACTTGTATATATATAGAATGAGAGGATGATGAGTGATGGGGAGTATGTGAAAGAAGAGGTGTGAAAAGGATTAAGGGGTGTGTGAATATCTCAGCCTAAATTCTTTATTAGTTGTGGATCAGTTGAGGAATTAATGTTTTAGGTAGTACTTCATATTTTGAGCTTCATTGGAATTGAAATTTGCACATTGAAGGTGTATTCTACTAGTTTAATCTATTGGGAGTGAGCCACTATCTTTGTATCTTGGTAGATAGCCATATTTTGTACTTAGGAAGTGAGCCTTTTTAAGAATAGTGAGTCCTCGCAGTGAGCCCTGTAATATTTTGTATCTGAATATAACATATTGTAAGTTAACCCTTAGTGTGGTTTTTCCCTTTTTTGGTTTTCCATGTAAAATAATTGGTGTTCATGTGTATGGTTGCATTGATTTGTTTTTATGTTCCTTCTTGCTAATTCAGTCAGAATTGTGATAATGATAAGATGGATTTTATTATGCTTTTATGGAATACTGATTCACCCCCTCTCTAAGTATTATGGATGTTCAACACCTCCCACCCACCGCTTGGGAAAATTTAGTCCACAAAACCCCACTATCCTATTTTCTTAGGGTGGGAATAGAAGGTTCCCAATAATTATAGTTCAAATCGATCCGAAATTCTAAAATTCTTGGGTGGGAAATGGGCACTTTAGCCCTAGGAAAAGACCCCACCACCCAGGACACCAACACCATTGATCGAGGCTCTTCCACCACCTGAGAATCCGCTACCATCCATATATTCCTTTAGGGTGGTATTGAAGTTAGGGAAATGGGTGAAGCCCCAAGATCTTATATTAAGGTTCACTTGAATGGGTTTTTCTATTTGAGATAGGCTAAGTTATCAAGAAATAGGAGATGTTGATACATACTATACCTCTAGATTGAGGTGGAATAGTTTGAATAAGTGATTTCTAACTTGGGATAGACTAAGTTCCCAAGAAAGTATTATGATGGGTGATTTGATTAGGATTTAAGATCTGAATTGAGTTATCGAGGTTGGATATGTGATGGTCTAATTATTGATATGAAATGTTTAACTATGTCCTTGTTTCAAGAGGATGTAGTTTTTATTTGGTTTATGATTGTTAAAGTTTGAATATCTGATGAGCTTTGGAACTTAGAGACAAATCAGGATAGGACCACCCAAAAGTAGAGAAAAATTTACCAAACATAATTAGGGCCACCTAAATAGGCATGCTATCTTTTGGATAGATTGTTAAGTAGAAAATATTTCCACAATAGGGCACAAGGCTACCTAGAAATGATCATGACCACCTAAACAAACTAAAAAATTGTTGGGCAAACAAGAACATCTCAACAATGTATAAGACCACCCAAGATATGTTAGGACTACCTAAATAGAGTTCAATTGAGTTTTGGTTAGAATTTGAGCAATGTAGAACTAGCCAAACATGGGAGAGAACTACTAAGGTATGAACAAGGATGCCTAATATAGTTTGAATAGATTATGAGCTAAACTTGAGAAATACAAGATGACCCAAATATAATTTTAGATCCCTCACACATAATTTGGGGCATTAATTCATACTAGGCACACGATCGAGTGCTTAATAGTGATGAAAAATCCACCAATATAGGTAACGAAAATGTTAGGATTGACTCAGAAATGTTGGAATGATTATATAGAAACTAGTTTGGAAAAATTTGGGTAAAAGGTGTTCAATAAATATCACATATGAAGACACCATTTTTTTAGTTTCAAGGACTTTGAAATGTTTAGAAAAGTACCATTATATAACAAAAAGATACATAAAAAAATCTCATTCCATAAAAATATTCAAGTATAAGTGTTAAGTTAGTGTAGGCCCACATGACAAATTACCTAAAGATAGTGCAAGGCAACTATCTTTCAAGAGTTGATGGTAGGGATCCATTGGCACATGATCGACTCAACTTTTTTGTTTCTTTGGAGGTCCGTAACATTGTGCCCAAGGAGTTTTTATCTCTACTCAAGGAGGTACATGGTGAGTAGGTTTAGGATTTATACTGAACCTTGCACAAAACTAATTAATGGCCATGTTGGTTTATTTTTATTATTTACAATTGGTTCTTGAAATTATCGAAAGGATAGAAAATTCTTATGCTCAAATGTTTTAAGAGGTTGGCCAACAAAGAGAAGGATTTAACATTTTCTCCTCTACACTTCAGGCTCTATAAAAACTAAGAGGGTGATCCCTTATAATATCTAGTGAAAATTCATATAATCCACATCAAAACATTATTTAAAATAGATATTTTATGTTTAATTAACCAATAATTATAGATATAACTGACTCAATTGGATAGATTCTTAGAAACTATTGCGTATTGGCACTAAGAAGATGAAACATAATTAAATAAATAAGTTACAACATAAATGGGAAGTTTAATTTTCATTTTGGTGATCATGGATATGTAGTCAATTCTTACAAATATTTGCATATATTTATAAACCTCAAGATCTCTAGTACAAAATTTTAATCTACTACTTGAATAGGAGATATATTAGAAATACTCATTTGCAAAAAGTTGCAAAAATGAGCAGAAATGATCCTTGATCAATTTATATTCATCAGTGTAATGAAGTATACAATTTAGGAGACAATAGATTATGAAATTATCATGATATGATCATGTATTTAAAACTTGTATTTCTATACAAAAATGACAATTATATTCATAGCTCTTCCCTAAAAATCCTAGATTGGATTGATATAGACTTAGCATATATAAAAAAATTCCTTACAAAATCCTACATCCCTTACAAATGGCTCTAAATTACCCTTTATAGAAATAAGGGAGAGAAAAGATTCAATCCATGGATAGATGTCACATCCTCATTTTATTATGATGTCCCTAGGATTAGACAAATACAAATACGATTTCTTTGTAAAAGATAAAAAGGACCTTCACTAACAGGAAAAAAAGTTGTAGAAGCTGCTAAAGGAGATATTTATGATTTGGCATTGATGATGTAGCATGGAGAAACATATGATGATTATTTTGGGATTTTCCATAATTTATTTAAAACACTCCTAGAAACTATTGGGGTCAATTGTGATAGTAGCAAAAGGAAAAAATGAGCCAACATTGCAAAGATACTTGTGCACAACTAGAAATTGTTTCATAGGAAAAGTGATCTTAGATCTAATTAGGATTTAGCTACATTTCACCTACAAAATATTAGAATTCACATCAACAAGGGTATGAGATTAATTGGGAACCTCAAAGGTGAGTCAATCAACCTTGGATCTAAATTCCTTTAAGGGTTCGAAATCGATTTTTAATAAAATACAATTATACAACTAGTTAGCTATGAAAATGAACTATTTTGAGATGAATATAGACAAGATGGAAATTGATAACCAAATTTGATGACCATAAATGAACAGAGAAGATATGTGTACACATTTGATTTGAATTTAAGTCTGATTTGAGTGGACAATGGCACCAAGGGTACCCTAGTCGAAGGATCTCAAACTAAAATATGCTTTCATAGTCCTTAGGTCCTTGATTTGTGGCTTCTTCCTTCCAAATATTGTTTTTGAATCTTCATATGTTACTAAGATAATTGAGTTTCCTTATCTTGTCATGTTGTAGGGCTTAAATACATAAATGAGATTTTTTTTTCAATATCCTTCCAATCTTCTCTAGATCTATAACCTCCACATTCAAAAGGAGAGGAAGGGTTGTTCCATATAGGGGCTTTCCTCAGTGAAACCTCATGCTGGTATTTCTACCTCCACAACGGAAAAAATGATGATAAAGAGAGCTATTTTTTTGAAGGATAGAGGCTAAATAATAATGGAGTAATGAATTAACAAATTGTTGTAACTCATGGGTTCGGGTCCATTCAAAACCATTTTTTCCCCCTTAATCGAAACAAATTGTTGTAACTCACCACTCAAATATGCTCCTTGAGGGACTAAAGTCATTCAAATCACCTTCAAGGATTGATTGTAATTTGGATTAATTTGATTTGAAGACCTACAATCATTAGTACTCACAAAATAAAATGCATAAACATGAATAAGCTTACATAAAACTTGAAATGTTGCTTGGATGATGAACTGTTGCTGTAGTGTCAAAAAAAGGGTCCTTTGGATTTTTCACGCTCGTTTGGGTCCTCCTTGCAGATTTTGGGCTTAATGTCACCTTGATCTAGTGTTGTGAGGTGTTTTACACATCCACATTAAGTCTTGGGCCTGTTTTAAGCTAAATTAACTTAACTTTTTCCCTAGTTTAATGTTGTAAAATGTGTTTATTCATATCTTCACATTGAATTTAGGAGGCTTGTAAGCTAAAGTGGACCTAATCTAATGTTGTAATGTGTTTTGCACATTCACATGGGATTTAGGGCCCTTCTAAGCTAAATACACCCAATTTTTCCTTAATTTAGTGTTGTAAAGTGTATTTATTTACACTTTCACATTAGATTTTGGGCCCTATTGTATTTATAACCTTTACATCATCATTAATAGGCCCATATGACCCTATATTGTGCATCCCAAGGAATATTATGACCAAAACCCTAATAAAATCAACATATAAACCTGATTTCTTTACTCCCCGACATCCCAGCTAGCAAAATAGCTCTTGTGGAACCCATTCTCCACCTTGGGAAAATGTGTCCCATCCAGGTGGGACTCATTTGACCAGGATGATGAATGAGTCCCATTTGAGCTATTTTTGAGGTTTGAGTGGAAAACATGGGTTTTATAGTTTAAATTTCTTCAATGTCGGCCTTGGGGATCAAATTAACAATCATGTGAGTGCATTGCCTATATAAACAAGCTTCCAAATCATTATTTCATCCCAAACAACCTAATAAATCCAAGCAACATCATATATTCATGTCATCAAGTCAAGCATTCAAGAGTTAATAATTCCAAGGTCATCAAGATAGCTTTCAAGATCATTCAAGGACAATATTCTTCATCAATTATTGTAGCTATTCAAGATCCATCATCATGTCAAGCATATAAAGCATCAATCATGTTAGTGGGATAGTGTTGTGATGTAGCATTGAAGATACAATACCGAGCATTGTTCTATTCTTATTGTCAAAGATCAAGATCTACATCCTTCATGGCCATTCCATGTTGAGTTGCAAATTTACAAGACATCATTCAAGGTATTATTGTCTATGATTCATGTTCTGTGTTTCATGCTGATGCCTTCATTTCATTATTTCATCATTTGGTTTAATTACCTAAATGGGGTTTGACCAAGGCAAACCCCCATTCCTTAACAATCAACATTTTCTTTCTCTTTCTTTTTGTGGTTGTAGATCTAGGTGTCTTCGAGCTTGAAATATCATGGAAGAATATGTTTCAAACTTTTTGGAGTCATCTACTTACTTGCAAGGTCAAAATCTTCACAAAAATTCACTTACAACCTCGAAATCGAAGTTTTTGATCCAGGAACCTGGAGGAACAAAAAGAACAAGCCAAGAAGTGTCGGTCAAAAATTTGAATTTCCAGAAAATCCAAATTGGACTCATTTGCCAAGAGTTGTGAATGAGTCCCACTATAGAATTTTTTCAAATAGCTTTGCAAATTTGGATACCCATTTGGCTGAATATTGCTCCGATACAGTTTTCTAGAACTAGGACTGATTCACCCGGAATGGAGAATGAGTCCCACTAGGCCTAAAATTTGTATTTCAGGATTTCAAAACCCCATATTATGTCCAACAAGTTTCTAGGTGCACACTTTCTATTTCATATCTCTCTATTTTGTTTTGTTTGCATTTCTAGGTCATTCATTGAAGTATTGCATCAAATAAGGGTTTTGTTTTACCTCTTGCATTTCATCCTTCATTGCATTGTCTTTCCAAGTCTAAAATTGGTGGTGAACTCCTCATTTGACATCATTCAGTTACCCTAGAACATTCATTTTTCCAGATTTCAATCTCCTTTGCATTGAAATCTCAAGGGTTTGTTCTTGAGTGAACACCCAAGAAAAAATTGACCTCTCTCCTTTTAGGTCTAAAACCCAAGAAGCCCAAAAGAGAGGTCACAATTAGGATTTAAATTTCAAATAATAAATTACCAAAAATCCTAATGGACAATAATTAGGATTTGAATTTCAAAAGCCAAAAATCTAATCTTGATGGCCGATAATTAGGATTTGAATTTCAAATAATAAATTACCAATAGTGACATTTAAATTTGGGTCCATTTTAAGGGGACATGGGCACCCTTGTCCAAATCTACTTTTCTGGGATCTAAAGTGTCAAGGGAAAATATTAAATGCATACATGGTTTTCATACTTGATTTTATGATAAATGATAAAATGGGTCATGAAATGCATAATTTAGGAAATTAGGTGCATAATTAGGTCCATGCACATAGGAGGGAGAAAAACCTAGTGTGAAATTGTCAATGGTGACAACTTACGCTGCTAAATTTAGCCCCCACTTTAGTGAGAGTTTGAAGTGACTCTTAGACTCATGCTAAAGTAAGAATATGTAAAGAGGTGTTCAATTGTATAGATATTGAAGAGACATGATGGCAATGAATCTAGGGGAAGTGTGCAAGCCCCTAGGATTCAAGATCCCATGGAAAACCAACATAAGGACAAAGGAAAAAACATGTGAAGTGAAATTCAATATGAAAAAAATAAGACATACACAATGAAGACACATAACATAATATAATGCAAACATAACAAAACACAAACACGATGCAATCATGATGAAAACACATAAAATATAATAATCACAAAACAAAAACACAAGGTTAGCACTAAAAGGATTCAAGTCGGTAAGGGAAATAGACTTTAGTCTTAAATTTGTCTCAAATACCAAATGTCATCCATCGAACGTGTTATTTAAATAAAATGGTTCTCTCATAAGGATGTTAAATCACTCATAAGCTACATAGATCTACTGGCTATCAAGATGTGTTATGCTAGGTGTCCATGTAATATGATGGGTTCCATAAGGCTAGCAAGCTATGTTATGCTATGTATCTCATGAAACACATGGCTCCACTAGTAAGAATGTTGTGTTATGCTAGGTGGATATGTTGAATATTCTCTAAAATCATATACCAACAAACTCCATTATGCTAGAAATATGAAAACCACACTTTAGGGATGTTGCAAGATCGTGTATCCCTTGGTCTTCCTTTTCCAACACAACACTTGGGTTTGTGACATGGCTTAACCGCATCCTGTGGATCTCACATAAATCTGGCAGTTGTATCGAGCATTGGCAGGTCAATCTTTTGGTGCAATGGAAACCACCAATGTAATAATTGGTATCAGAGCTGAGGTCATAGGTTCAAACCCCTTGCTTATACTAGGGGGATTGTTGTAATATTGTGTATCCCTTGGTCTTCCTTGTCCAACATGGTTCTTGGGTTTGTGACATGGCTTAACCACCTCCTGCGGATCTTACATAAATCTGGTAGTTGTATCAAGCATTGATAGGTCGATATTTTTGTGCAATGGAAACCAACAATGTAACAATGGAGCACACAAAATTCACCTTAAAGGGTGCACAAATTTTAACATCACAAGGGAAAAACAAATTCTTAACATTAAAGGAGATGAACTGATAACCAAACCTTAAGGGGTGTTATAAAAACACTACCACTAAAGGGGTATATCAATAATTCAAATCTCACAAGACATTTATGAAATGGCTAGGGGAATATGCCCCACCCTTAAAATTCCAACATACTTGGTATGTTGGTAGTTTAAGGAAGAAAAGGAGAGGAAAGGATCCTTGGAAAGAAAACACCTCCCAGAACTAGTTATCCTTTCGCTCCAAGTATAAATACATGGAAAACCACACAAAAGACTATTGTGTTTCTGCCATGAAAATATGGTTGCACTTAAGATTGTACCACCACAAATGGTAATGAGAAAACATATAAATGCCACATAGTGAGGAGAAAAATGATAGAAGAGATCATTATTGTTTAGAAGGATTAGGTGCATCCACACATGGAAGAGCACCACAAGAATTATTTTTTTGTATGTTACTAAGTTCAAAGCCTGACATTCATTAGTGGAATGACCATGCACTTGATAATATGCACAAAATTAGTTATTGTAATAAATTTTCTATCATGTTTTCAAAGGAAGAGTAATCAAGTGGGATTTGAGAAGCCTCGATAAAATATGCTCTTTCTTAGTAGCAGGAGGCATTCTTTTCTCTTGTGAAGAAACACTTGCCTTCTTACCACAAGATGTCATAAATATAGTATATGATGGAGCATGAGATGAAGATGGGGATGAAGGTTGGAACCCTAAACCATTTTTAGAAAAGTATGGTATAGAATTCACTTTATCCTCATTATTTTGTTCTATGTTTTCATTATATCCACTTTTAGAAACAATTTTATATCCAAGCCCATAACACTTTTCAAACTGAGATGAAAAATTCTTATCTAAATTATCATGAGAATAATTGGTTCTTTTTGAATGAACAAGACAACTAAGAGGGGGGAGGTGAATTAGTTGTATCTTATCAAAACATCAAAACCGTCATTAAAATTCAAATCCACATGCATTCATTAAATCCTTAATCTATTATGAAGATTTAACATGAAAAGAAAATAATAGAAACTAAAACAAATTTAACACCATGCATAAGAGAACACCAGATTTATGTGAAAACCCAAGGAGGGAAAAACCACAATGAGGATTAGCTCACAATATTAGTAATTAAAAAACTAGTTACAAGGGCTCATTGCCAGAATAAGACACATTGTCCAGAAAGGCTCACAACCAAGGTTCACTACTAGAATAGAAAAAGAAGATAGAGAAGAAATGTTACACAAAGAATATGATCTCAATGCAACAAAAAATCCACCACAATTGATCCAACACCTTCGTAGTCTGTTTGAATGATTGCAAACACATTTTTCTCATTGCATTGGGTAATCCAACACTTGAAAGCTCACACTTATTTGCTTTATTTCACATCATTCAGATCACACACTTTGGAAATTCGTCTATCTTGACCTCCTTCAACAATTTAACTCATACTCAACATTGAAACCATTTCCAGGGTTGATTATACACCTCAACGTGCAAATTCAAATTAGGTTAATACTAAACCACTTCCATGATGGTAGATTGAAGTGAATGAAAACAACATAAACACTTAATTGGGACCCAAATCAACAATACTACTCAACCACACACTACCGTAAACAATATTTATCCTTCCCATGTATTGTTAACACTAGTTTGGTCATTACTCATGCAAACACCATTAAAATTTTAAGTACATGCTTCCTCAAACCCAAAGATGACTTGAAAACCACACATGTCACACTTTTAGACAAGCTATAATAAACCACAAACCACCTAAGATCCAACATTTTCCTTCGCAACAACTTCCACCTGAAGAATATACAAACCCAGTACACTCAGACTACTTTTCCATACACTGTACTTGAAAACTTATCTTCCAACATGCCAAATATCAAATCTTGTTGATTGTGGTAAACTACCAACACCATCAACACACCTTTAGAATCACAAGACCTGAAGCATAGCTGCAAAGAAACACTAAGAAAACCTAGACACCTCTGCAATGCACAGTCACACACTGGTGAACACAACTTCTATTGTACAATGATGCAAAATACCATCTCTTGAATATATCATATTTGAACACTTCTTACCAACATATTTGAATCACATAGGTAGATCTTCAACGTAGAAGAAATGTGGAGCAAAACCAAAACAACTCTCTATAACCCAGAACAACACTACAACTCACTGTTTTCTCTTTTCATCATTTTTTCTAAAAAGTACTTGGAAACCAAGCACCAAAGACACATCCACAACATCTTCATCACTACTAAATTCATAGATAGAAGCTTATCAAAGTAGCAACAGAGGTTAAAACTAGTAGCTTAACTTATGACAACATAATGCAACAAATCAAAGCACAAACAACACCAACTATTCATCTTCAACATAAATCCTCCTCAACACATACAATTGACACCAATTCCAACACAAGCTTGTTGAAATCAATAAAACCACCAATTTTCACATACTTTCAACAATTTCCCCCTTTGTCATTAATGGAAACACATGATGTAAAAAAACCATAAAAGACTCAATAGATCTAAACATACATGTTTCATTTCGTCTTTTATCTTTACTCACTCTTTTCAACTGACTTTCTCTTTCACATGTTTCTCTCTCTCCTTATATCTTTTTCTCTGCCCTGTGTTTATGAATTTTCCACATGATACTCTCTCTTCCTTATTTCTTGTTCTTTTTTACATGACTCTTCTCCCCCTTTGACATCAATGGAAAAGGATAAGATGTTTTGCATTATTCTCCCCCTTTAAAATTACACAACTACTCTGCAAAAATTTTCCATTACTTCTCTTAATACTACCCTTAGGAGTACACACCAATCTATAACAATCTGCAATGCCACTACCTACTCCCCTTGAGAGGTAGCCATCAACATCAATCTAGAATAAGGATATATCTTGAGATCCATTGGACTGATGCATCTCCTTATTCATCTAGTTCAAAGAAGGAGGGGAAATAACCCCCAACTTCTCTTGGAGATACTCCAAAGTATCCTTAGGAAGATCCTTAGTGAATATGTCAGCAATGTGATCCTTTGTAGGAACATATTCAAGATTCACTTTATTGTCCACAACCTTCTCTCTTAGAAAGTGATATCTGATTAAAAAATGTTTTGTCCTTGAATGCATCATTGGATTCTTTGAAATATTTATTGCACTTGTATTGTCACAAAATATAGAAATAGGCTCATCATACACCACTCTGATATCCTTCAATGTTTTCCTCATCCACAAAACTTGTGTGCAAAAAGATGCTACTGCAATGTACTCAACCTTTGTAGTAGATAAAGAAACTGAATCTTGTTTCTTACCTAGCCATTATACCAGTCTACATCCAAGAAATAATGCACCACTGCTTGTAAGTTTTCTATCATCCACACAACCGGCCCAATCTACATATGTAAGGGCTCATCCCATGTGGCCTTATTAGTCATTGATGGTTCCCATCCTATATTCTTTATGTTGGACAATATACATTAGAGATTTTTTCTCCTATACATGAAGTTGCTTATATTTTGATTTGCTAACTAACTAACGAGTGGTTTTTATGATTTTGTGTCATAGCTAGAGGAGATCTATCCTTGATCTACGTAAGTATGAAACTATCAAGATGTTTCATTGTTGGTAATATCATTAAATATTAATGGATTTCATCATGCTAGGTGATTTTATATTATGCACGTGAGTAAGTGTGAATATAAAGGTAATGATTGATATTTGATATTTAGTGGTGGTAGTATTCATTATAGGTTAAATAGATTATGGATAAGAGGTAATATTTTGATTAATATGATCAACTATTACTTGGCTCTAAAAGGAATTCTACAAGTAGGAAGAGTTAAATTATATGTTACTTATGGAGATTTGATTCTTTAGTTGATTATAATTAGAAGGTTATTTTTCATATGCTATCTATTTTAAATAATTATGAGAAATATTGACACCTCCTTCTGGTTGAGTAAACAAGTTTAAGTTGGCCACTATTGATGAAAGGGTCACATACCTATTTCCCTTATGTCATTATTGGAAATTTCTAGTATTGCCAAGGATATGTATTCAACCTTGTTTTGTAAGAGTCAAGTTCATGTGGGAGAGGTTGCTTATTAAACCCTTGAGTCACCTCTTTAAATGTGATTATTTATTTTAGGTTTTATAATGTCTTTATGTGGTTTTAATTGTTTAAAATATACCTAAGTGGTAGGTCTATTGAGTATGGGTCTTTTTATTTGATAAAATCACTTTAATAAAGTTTACAACTCACTCTTATTCCCCACTTATGAAAAGTGGCGAAAATTGGGTTGGTTGGGTAGTTGGGAAGTTTTGAGGAGTTAGTTGCCTTTTTCCCTTCTATATATTCATTCCTTTTGAAAGGAGAAGGGGATCCCTCTTTTGGCTTGGATTCACTCTCTTGGACTTGGATTCTCTCCTTTTGCTTTTGCTTTACTCTTGTTCTTTGGATGCTTTCACATTTTTGGGAGGAGGGATCTTCGTGAAGAATGGAGGAAGGGAGAGAGGATTTGGGAGGTATTCTCCAACTTGGGAAGCAATTTTTGTGGTAGAAACTAAACCCTTTGTTGATCATTGTTTTGATGTATGAAAGAAGTCTTTGGATGTTTTCTTATGGTTGCAAAAGTTATATGAAAATGCTTGTGAAACCTTTATGTGTTTTATTGTGAATTATGTTTGAGTTTACTCTTGATATGAACACCCACCTTGACTAATTTGAACATAAGAACCCTTTATGTGTTTTAGGTAAATATATGATAAGGGTGTATGAATGGTGGTAATGTAAGTTTTATGTGGTGCATTTTGTTGTGAACCCTTTTGTGTAAAGTGATTTGTGGAAGTGCTATGTGACCCCTAGCTTGGGGGTGGATTGAATATCAATCCTATGGTTGGGAGGAGAGCTTTACGACCATATTTTATTTTTGTTGACGTCTCTTTTCAGGTGTATGTCTAAGAGTTTGGGAATCCAATTGGGAGGATTATCAAATCTAAGTTTCAAGAAAAAAATAATGTGGGTCTTTAGGAAAGTCTTATGTCTTCTTGAAGGATATTATTATGTTGTGGCTTAGATGGTGTAATATATAACTCTTGGTAGCAATAAGGGATATTCGTTAAAACCTTTTTGTAGTATCAAATGTAGAGAAGACCCTTTTAATGCATCTAGATCATTTCAACAATATTAATTTTCTTTTGCATGACAATTGGGAAGGCAAAGAAAACCTTGAGAAGAATGTATAAATCTTGTCTTCACTTTTGGCCTTTATGTATTCAATAGGATATAATAATACTTATGATAAAAAATATTGTATTATAGTATAATTAAACATGAGGAAGCAAATATATGCATTTAATTTATTTTAAAGATATATGGTTGGGAAATAATTGAAAATTGATAGTTTTGGGAAATGTCCTTTATATAAAAATATAAGCCTTATTTGGTTCATCTTGCAAATACATGTCTATATTCCTAGAAAGGATTAATCATTACATTGATTAAATGTTCTAACACTCTAGATCTTCAAAGTAAAATACATGTTTGTAGATTACATATATAGACATAAATAAATAGTTTATTTATTATTCAAGTCATAATTGAATAGAATTGACCCATAAATAAGATCAAACAAATAATAATAAAAGCTATATATACATATCTGTCTCTACATGTTTTTGCACATGTTAAATATATATAAAATATGATATAAAATTTATAAAGATAATAAATACTATATTTAAGGCATTATTATGAAGATATACTAATTTACTCGGATGATATAAATGTCTTCTATTTTTTTAAGGAAAATATAGTAAACCTGCAACACAGAAATTTGAAAGGAGTTAAAAAAAGACTTTATGTAGGATCAATAGATAATTCAGAACAATGTGGAATCCCTTCTTGGTTGTGCATATGCCATTCATTTGGCAATTTCCTCAGCCTGTACACTTTATCTAATATGCCATCGATTTATTTTTTGCAGCATTTAATAAATCTGGAAATTACATTAATTTAAATTGTAAATAAGAATATGAAAATTCTCTCTAAAGGTAAGAGAAGTTTAGTTTTTAATCTGCAAAAGAAAATGGGGACATCTAAACAATCATCTAAGATTTAAGTAAGTTTAGTTTATATAATGCACGAAACCTGAAATTTAACACCCAGATTTGTAATTTGGAAATGTTTTTTTTTTCAGTTTAAATAATTGTATATATATATATATATATAAATACGGTTAGAAATCTTCTAATTCTGAAAGACTTTCTAGTCTCCTATAGGATATTCTTGTAATTATTATCTATATATATATAATTATTCAACATCATTTTATGAAGGGATTTGAGAGGCAAACTTTTGAACTTCAGGCCTATAAACAATAAGAACATATTGGAAATCAGTCTACAATAATGATCAAACACCTAGGATTCACAAAGAAAACAAAGGAAACAAAGAAAATCAAGCCTTGTGTTTTTGAATTAGTAATTTCATATGATTTTAAAGCAATTAAGAGCAATGTTTATTTAATTGAACCAAGAAACTTGGAAGCAAAAAGAAAAAAAAAATAGATAACAAAAAAAATTGTTGGTTGTGTATTATCTAGGTGGGTGAATTTTCTGGGCATGACAAAATCTGTGTAAGAACTCAATGTGAAGATAGTATCTTTTCGATACCACAAGCCATGATCTAGAGTTCCCTTTAGGTATATGAATATCATCTTCATTCCTGCAACATGTGACTCTCTAGGATCTTCTTGAAATCTAGCCACAAGACAAACTACATCCATGATATCTAGTCTAGTAGTAGTTAGATATAGCATTCCACCAATCATAGATCTATACTTTCTATAGATGTTTGATTGATTTGTAGTCCAAGGAAGAAATTCATCTCCCCAAACATAAACATCTCAAACTTTTTCTACATATCTTTTGCAAAATTCTTACACATAGCTTCATTACCTTCAAAATTTGTCATCAACATACACAACAACAATCAGGATTTGATCTTTTTCAACCTTAAAGTAAAGATTACTATCTATGATACCTTTATTGAATCCTTGCTATATATCAAATACTTATCCAACCTTGCATATCAAGATTTAGGAGCTTGCTTCAATCTATACAATGCCTTCTTCAATATGTAGGCCATATTAGGTTTATCTGATAACTAAAATCCCTCTGGTTGTTCCATGTATACTTCTTCCAATTATCTATTCAAAAAAGTAGACTTCACATCCATATGATAAATTTGAAATCATTATGTGCAACAAATTTTAGAAACATCCTGATTGCTTCCATTCTAGCCACTAGAGAAAAAGTCTCCTCAAAGTCTATTCCTTCAACTTGTGAGTAGCCATTACACATAAGCCTTACTTTGTTTCTTACAACCTCCATTCTCATTCAGTTTATTTTTGAACACCCACTTAGATCCAATTATGTTTTTTTTCCAGGTCTTGGGACAATTTCCCAAGTTTCATTCTTCTCAATTTACATAAGTTCTTCTTCCATAGCTTTCATCCAATGTTCATCTTTGCATGCCTCAATCACTATTTTAGGTTCAACTTTAGAAAGTAGACACAAATTTATCTCTTCTTCAACAAGTTTCCTTGTTCTCAGTACATCTTTTCTTTTGTCTCCAATGATCTATTCTTCAAAATGATCTCTTCACATACTTAGGTGTTATAAGGGTCTTTTCTAGAGCTTTTTCGTCTTCATCCTGTGCTTCCCATACCTTATCTTTTTCTTCTTCTTCTCTTCATATAGTTTTATCTAATTCATATCCATCTATCACTACTAGATTATGTAGATCTTTATCAACTTTGAAACTTGCATTCTCAACAATCTTTCTCAATATTTTATTGTAGCACCAATAGCCTTTTCTTTTAGTAGAATATCCAAGGAATATTCCTTCATTAGACCTTGCATCAAACTTTCCTTAGTTTTCATCATCTCTTTTGATAAGGAATTTGCTTCCAAACACTCTAAAGTATTTGACAGTAGGGATCATTCTATACCACAACTCATAGGAAGTCTTTGTACTTTTTTCTTTTGCTTGAACTCTGTTAAGTATGTAAAGAATAGTATGAATTTATTCTCTCAAGTAGAATTTTGATAGATTAGCTTCTTTCATCATAGTCCTTGCAGCATCTTGAATATTCATATTTTTCCTTTCAACCACTCCATTTTTCCAGGAGGAGTTCTAGGGGCAAACAAATGCCTTTTACACCATGATTCTCACAAAATATGTTAAATTTGAATTGCAAGTGAACTCTCCACCTTTTTCAGACCTCAAACATTTGATCTTCAATCCATTTCATTCTCAACCATAACCTTAAATGATTCGAATTTATCTAGGGCTTCAATTTTTTCTCTAGGAAAAGTAACCCATGTCATTCTAGAATAACCATCAATCAAAAAAATGAAATACCTATCACCTTGAAGACTTTTCACTCTTGTAGGACCACAAAGGTCTATATGCAAAAATTATAACAATCCGGTAGAATATTGTTCTTTACCCTTGAAACTTCTTGTTTTCTTTCCAATCTGACACTCCTTATAGACAACATTGATTTGCTTTGTAATCGTTGAAAAATATCTCACTGCTTGAACTAAACTGATTCTAACTAAGTTATCAAAATTTATGTGACACATCCTCTTGTACCATAACTAGCTTTCATTAATTTGAATCTTAAAACAATGACCATGAGAACCCTTGAGCTAATAAATATTTCCATCTGTCCTTTTTTTAGTAGCAATCACAGTTCCAGGCCCTTTTATGATCTTGCGTCCATCATCCTGAAACATAAGATTATATACTTTACTACACATTTTTCCAACACTCAAAAGGTTATGCCTTAAACCCTTGAAATAGTAAACATCATCAGTATTATGCTTGCCATTAAAACCGATTGAACCTATTCCACAAATCTTAGCACCTGAATCATCTCCAAATCTAACAAGTCCTCCATCATTATGTTCAAGTTTAAAAAACTTACTCTTGTCTCTAGTCATATGATATAAGCAACCACTTAAATGATCCAATATTTATTATCCTATCTAACATGAAAAGAAGATACCAAATCACCTTTCATCTTATGCTTTCTCTCTGGAACACTTTACTTCACACATCTTTCAGAGTTAGCAAAAACAAATTCATCTTTTAAAGCCAGGAACAAGAATTTATCATCATCAACATCTCCATAATCAGATTCATCATAAAAAATAATTTCATCTTCTCTAACATAATATCTTTTCTTAATTTTCTTGCCTTTGTTCTCCTTGTTTTTGTCATTCACAACTCTATTTGGAAATCTTGAAGCATAGTGACCTATTTGTCTACAACTGAAACATTTGAAGGGTAATTTTCCTTTGTATTTACCAATACTTCTTCTCATCCTTCTCACAAAGTTGGCCTCTACATCATCAATATCTTCCTGATCCGATTCTTCAGTCTTCTTTATTTTTGCAGCCTTAATTAAAAGAAGTCTCAACTTTTGAGCCATTGTTAGTACTAAGCACACATCTCAAATGCAGTTAAATAGCCATACAATTGATCTATGGAATACTAATCTAGATTTTGAGATTCCTCAATAGCAACAACTTTATAATTGCAAGCTTTAGTAAGGGTTCTAAGAATTTTCTTTACCACTTTAGGTTCTTTAACCTTTCCTCCAAGACCTCTGATGAATCTCACCACTTCACATACGCTCTATATATATCTTGTAATGTTCTCATCTTCAGACATCCTCAAGTTCTCAAATGTGGTCTTCAAGTTTTGCATCTTAGCTTGTTTGACCATAATATATCCTTCTTAAATACTTTTCAGATTATCTGAAATTTCTTTAGCAGTTTTGAAATCCATAACTTCCACTAATTCATAATTTTCAAGACTACTAAAGGGAACAAACCTTGCTTTGCCATTTGTTTCATAGGCCTTGATCTCATCACTTATGCTCGGTCCATTTGCAAGTATGGTATATATTGAGTCTTAACTGACTGAAAAACATGATATCCATGGTAAACAAGATAGCCTTCCATCTTTATCTTCAAGAATGCATAGTCTACACCATCAAACATAGGGATCTCCTTCTTGTTCGCCATCCTAGATCTACCTCAACCGCTTTGTCTTTTCTCCAAGGAAAATTTCTCTAATACAAATTGTTGAATGAAGAAGACAACTAAGGAGGGGGGTGTGAATCAATTGTATCTTATCAAAACATCAAAACCCTCATTAAAATTCAGATCAACATGCATTCATTAAACCCTTAATATATTATGAAGATTTAACATGAAAAGAAAATAACAAAAACTAAAACAACTTTAACACCATGCATAGGAGAACACCAAATTTACATGGAAAACCCAAGGAGGGAAAAACCATGGTGAGGATTAGCTCACAATATAAGTAATTACAAAACCACTTACAAGGGCTAACTGCAAGAATAGGATACATTGTCTAGAAAGGCTCATAGGCAAGCCTGACTATCGAAATAGAAAAAGAAGATAAAGAAGAAATGTTACACAAATAACATGATCTCAATGCAACCGAAAATCCACCACAATTGCTCCAACACCTTCATAGTCTATTTGAATGATCGTAGACACCTTTTGGTCAATACATCTGGTAATCCAACACTTGAAATCTCACACCGCTCTACTCAATTTCACATCATTCACATAAAACACTTTCCACATTCATCTATCTTGAATACCTTAAAATAATTTAACTCATACTTAGACCATCCTACACCTTGAAACCCTTTCCTAGGTCAGCTATGCACCTCAAATGTGCAAATTCAAATTAGGTCAGCACCAAAACACTTCAGTGGATAAGTGAATACATACCACATCAACACTTAATTGGGACCCAAATAAACAACACTACTCAACCACATGCTACCACAAACAATATCTATCCTTCGTATGTAGTGTAAACACCAGGTCGACTGTCACCTGTGATGACACCATTAAATTTTTAAGTACATGATTCCTCCATCCCAAATATGACTTGTGAACAACACACCACACTTTTAGACAAGCTAGAACAAACCACAATCCACCTCATATCCAGCATAATCCTTCTCAACAACTTCCACCTAAACAATGTACAAACCAAATACACTCAAACTACTCCACCATACACTGTTACTTGAAAACATATCTTCCAATGCACCAAATCTCAAATCCTCTTGAGTGAGGTAAATTACTAACAACATCAACACACATTTAGAATCATGAGACATGAAGCATAGCTATGGAGAAACAAAGAGAATTTTTTTTAATGATCTAGGATACCATCTCTTGAATATAACATCTCTAAAAACTTCTCACCAACATATCCAAATTGCAAAGGAAGATCTTGAACCTAGACGAAATGTGAAGAAAAACCATAATAAATTTGTGTAACCCAAAACAACACTGCAACAGACTATTTTCTCTATTCATCAATTTTTCTAAAAAGTACTTCGAAACAAAGAACCAGAGACACATCCACAAAATCTTCATCACTATTAAATCCATACATAGAAGCTTATTGAAGTAGCAACATAGGTTAACACTAGTAGCTTAATTGATGACAACATAATGCAACAAATCGAAGCATAGACAACACCAACTGTTCATCTTCAAAATCAATACTCCTCAACATATACAATTGACACCAATGACAACACAAGCTTGTGTATGTCAATGACAACACCAATTTGCACATACTTGCAACAATCTCCCCCTTTGTCATCAATGGCAACACATGATGTGAAAAACCATCAAAGACATAATTGCTCCGAAAATACCTATTTCCTTTCCTCTTTTCTCTTTACTCACTCTCTTTAATTGAATTTCTCTTTCACATGTTTCTCTCTCTCCTTAGATATTTTTCTCTCCCCCTATGTTTATGAATTTTCCATGTGATACTCTCTCTTCCTTATTTCTTGTTCTTTTTCACATGACTCCTCTCCTCCTTTGACATCAATGGAAAAGGATAATATGTTTTACGTTATTCTCCCCTTTGAAATTTTATAACTGCTTTGCAACACTTTCCCATTACTACTATGAATACTCCCTCTTAGGAGTATACACCAATCTGCAACAATCTACAATGCCACTACCTAATCCCCCTGAGAGGTAGCTATCAACATCAATCTAGAATAAGGATAGATATTTAGATCTATTGTATTAATGCATCTCCTTATGCATCTAGTTGAAAGGAAGGGAAATAACCCCCAACTTATCTTAGAAATACTCAAAAGTATCCTTAGGAAGAGCCTATGAATATGTCAGTAATCCAATCCTTTGTAGGCACATATTCAAGATTCACTTCATTCTCCACAACCTTCTCTCTTAGAAAGTGATATCTGATTGAAATATGTTTTTTCCTTCAATGCATCATTGGATTCTTTGAAATATTTATTGCACTTGTATTCTCACAAAATATAGAAATAGGCTAATCATACACCACTTTAATATCCTTCAATGTTTACCTCATCCGCAACACTTGTGTGCAACAAGATATTATTGCTTAGCCATGATACAAATATACATCTAAGAAATAATGCAGCACCACTTGTACTTTTTTGTCATCCACACAACCAACCCAATTTGCATCTGTGTAAGAACTCAATGTGAAGTTAGTATCTTTTGGATACTACAAGACATGATATAGAGTGCCCTTTAGGTATCTAAATATCCTCTCCACTTCTGCAACATGTGACTCTCTAGGATCTTCTTGAAATCTAGCGACAAGAAAAAATGCATGCATGATATCCACTCTAGTAGCAGTTAGATATAGCAGTCCACCAAGATCATAGATCTATACTTGCTTTGATCAGCCTTAGGGAATTCATAATTATTTCTCAATTTGTAACCAATAACCATGGGAGTGCATACCGGTTTGGAGTCTTCCATTCCGAACTTCTTCAACATTTCTTTGGCATAGTTTGACTATGAAATGAATATTCCTTCATTTGTTTGATTGATTTGCAGTCCAAGGAAGAAATTAATCTCCCCAAATATAGAAATCTCAAACTATTTCTGAATCTCTTCTGCAAATTTCTTACACATAGCTTCATTTCCACCAAAAATAATGTCATCAACATACACAACTACAATCAAGATTTGATATTTTTCAGCCTTAAAGTAAAGATTACTATCTATGGTACCTATATTGAATCCTTGTTGTATCAAATACTTATCAAACCTTGCATACCAAGCTCTAGGATCTTGCTTCAATCCAGATAAATGCATTCTTCAATTTGCAAACTATATTAGGTTTATCTGATAGCTGAAATCCTTCTAGTTGTTCCATTTATACTTCTTCTGATTCTCCATTCAAGAAAGCAAAATTCACATCCATCTGATAAACTTTGAAATCCTTATGTGCTACAAATGCCAAACACATCTTGATTTCTTCCATTCTAGCCATTAGAGAAAGTATCTTATCAAACTTTATTCCTTCAAATTGTGAGTAGCCCTTACACACAAGCCTTGCTTTGGTTCTTACCACTTCTCCATTCTTATTTAATTTTTTTCTAATCACCCACTTAGAACCAATTATGTTTTTTTTAGAAGTCTTGGGACAAGTTCCCAAGTCTGATTCTTCTCAATCTGCATAAGTTCTTATTTCATAGATTTCATCCAATGTTCATCTTTGCATGCTTGAATCATTATTTTAGGTTCAACTTTAGAAAGTAGACACAAATTTACCTCTTCTTCAATAGCTTTCCTTCTTGTTAGTACACCTTTTCTTTTGTCTCCAATGATCTATTCTTGAAAATAATTTCTCTTCACATACTTAGGGGTTTTAGGGGTCTTTTCTAGAGTTTCTCCCTCTTGATGCTATGCTTCTTGTTCCTTAGATTTTTCTTTTTATTCTCCACAAACACATTCATCTGATTCATATACATCTATCACCACTAGATTATGTAGATCTTCATCAACTTTGCCAATTGCACTCTCAACAATATTTCTCAATATTTTATTGTAACACCAATAGACTTTTCTTTTAGTAGAATATCCAAGGAATATTCCTTCATCAGACCTTGCATCAAACTTTCCTATGTTTTCATCATCTCTTTTGATATAGAATTTTCTTCAATACTCTAAAGTATTTGATAGTAGGGATCCTTCTATACCACAACTCATAGGGAGTCTTTGTACTTTTTTCTTTTTCTTGAACTCTGTTAAGTATGTAAACAATAGTATGATTTTATCCTCTCAAGTAAGCTTCCAGTAGATTAGCTTCTTTCATCATAGTCCTTGCAGCTTCTTAAACTCTCCTCTTTTTCATTTCAACCACTCCATTTTGTTGAGGAGTTCTAGGGGTAGAAAAATTCCTCTTTATTCCATGATTCTCAAAAAACATGTTAAATTCATTAGAGGTGAACTCTCCACCTCTATCAAACCTCAAAAATTTGATCTTCAAATCCATTTCATTCTCAATCATAACTTTAAATGCTTTGAATCTATCTAGGGCTTCAGATTTTTATTTAGGAAAAGTAACCCATGTCATTCAAGAATAATCATCAATCAAAAGCATGAAATACATGGCACATTTAAGATTTCTCACTCTTGTAGGACCAAAAAGGTCTATATGCACCAATTCCAACAATCTGGTAGAAGATTGTTCTTTACCCTTGAAACTACTTTTTTTCTTTCCAATCTGACACTCCTTGCAGACATCATTGATAGGCTTTGTAATCCTTGGAAAATCTCTCGTTGCTTGAACTAAACTGATTCTAACTAAGTTATCAAAATTGATGTGACACATCTTCCTGTGCCATAACTAGCTTTCATTAATTTGAGTCATAAAATAATGACCATGAGCACCCTTGATCTGATAAACATTTCCATATGTCCTTTTTCCAATAGCAATGATAGTTCCAGAGCCTTTTATGATCTCACATCCATCATCTTGAAACATAATATTATATCTATTTCTACACATTTTTCCAACACTCAAAAGGTTATGCCTTGAACCCTTGACATAGTAAACATCATCAGTATTATGCTTGCCATCAAAACTGATTGAACCTATTATACAAATCTTAACACCTCAATCATCTCCAAATCTAAAAAATCCTCCATCATATAGTTCAATTTAAAAAAAATTACTCTTATCTCTAGTAATATGATTTGAGTAGTTATGTCAATGATCCAATAGTTCTTATCTCATCTAACATGAAAAGAAGATACGAAAGTATCTTCAATATTATCCTTTCTCTCTGGAGCACTTTCCTTCACACATCTTTTAGAGTTAGTAGAAAAAGATTCATCTTTTAAAGCCAAGAACAAGCATTTATCATCATCAACATCTTCATAATCAGATTCATCATCATAAATACTTGCATCTTCTCTAACATAATATGTTTTCTTAATTTTCTTACCTTTGTTCTCCTTGTTTTTTTCATTCACAACTTTGTTTGGACATCTTGAAGCATATTGACTTATTTGTTCACAATTGAAACATTTGAAAGGTAATTTACCTTTGCACTTACCAGTACCTCTTCTCATCCTCACAAAGTTAGCCTCCACATCATGAATATCTTCCTGATCTGGTTCTTCAGTCTTCTCAAATTTTGCACCATTGTTAGTACCAAACTCTCTCATCTCAAATGTAGATAAAGAGCCATATAATTGATCTCTGGAATACTGATCTAGATTTCAAGATTCTTCAATAACATAAAATTTATAACTATAGGATTTAGTAATGGTTCTATGAATTTTCTTTACCACTTTAGGTTCTTTAACATTTCCTCCAAGATGTCTGATGGAGCTCATTGCTTCATCTACCCTCTGCATATAGCTTGTAATGTTCTCATCTTGAGACATCCTCAAGTTCTCAATATGGTGTTCCAGTTCTGCATCTTAGCTTGTTTGACCATAATATCTCCTTCATAAATACTTCCTAGCTTATCCCAAATTTATTTAGGAGTTTTTAAATCCATAAATTTCACTAATTCATCATTTGCAAGACTGTGCAAGAGAATAAACCTTGCTTTATCATTTGTTTCATAGGCCTTGATCTCATCACTTGTGCTTGGTCCATTTGCAGGTATGGTATATTGAGTATTAACTGATTGTCATACATCATATCTAAGGTAAACAAGATAGCCTTCTATCTTTTTCTTCTATAATACATAGTCTGTACCATCAAACATAGGGATCTCCTTCTTGTTCACCATCCCAGATCTACCTCAACCGCCTAATCTTTTATCCAAGGAACCTTGCTCTGATACCAATTTTTGAATGAAAAAGAAAAATGAGAGGTGGGGATGAATCAGTTGTATCTTATCAAAACATCAAAACCCTCATTAACATTTAGATACACATGCATTCATTAAACCCTTAATCTATTATGAAGATTTAACATGAAAATAAAATAACAAAAACTGAAACAACATTAACACCTTGCACAAGAGAACACCAAATTTACATGGAATTCCTAGGGAGGGAAAAACCACGGTAAGGATTAACTCACAATATAAGTAATTGAAAAACCAATTACAATGGCTCACTTGTAGAATAGGACACACTATCTAAAAATTCTCACAACCAAGGCTCACTACCGAAATATAAAAAGAAGATAGAGAAGAAATGTTACACAGAGAACATGATCTCAATCCAACAGATAATCCACCACAATTGCTCCAACACCTTCATAGTCTATTTGAATGATTGCATAAACCTTTTACTCACTGCATTCAATAATCCAACACTTGAAAGCTCTCACTGATCTACTCAATTTCACATAATTCACATCACATGCTTTGCACATTCATCTATCTTGGCTTCCTTCAACAATTTAATTCATACTTATACCATCCTCAACCTTGAAACCATTTCCACCTCAAACATATAAATTCAAATTAGGTTGGTATCAAAACAATTTCTTGGTGGATATAAGTGAATGCAGACTAGATAAACACTTAATTGGGACCCAAATCAGCAACACTACTCAACCAAACATTACCACAAACAATATTTATCCTTCACATGTAGTGTAAACACTAGGTCGACTATTACCCATGTAAACACCATTAAATTTTTAAAAACATGCTTCCTCAAATCCAAAGATGACTTATGAAGCACACACCATGCTTCTAGATAAGCTAGAACAAACCATGAACCACTTGAGATCCAACATACTCCTTTGCAACAACTTCCACCTAAAGAATGTACAGACCCAGTACACTTAGACTTCTTTTCCATATGTTGTTACTTGAAAAATTATCTTCCAATGCACCAAACCTCAAATCCTCTTGACTAAGGTAAAATACAAACACCATCGACACACCTTTAGAATCAAAACACTTGAAGCATAGCCATAGAGAAACATGGAGCAAAAACATTTCTCCCAAACACCTCTACAATGCACAATAACACACTAGTGAACACAAATTTTATTGGACGATGATCTAACATACCATCTCTTGAATATAACATCTTTGAATAATTCTCACCAAAATATTTGAATTGCATAGGTTGAATTGCATAGGTAGATCTTCAACCTAGAAGAAATGCAGAGCAAAACCAAAACAACTCTCTATAACCTAGAATAACACTGCAAAACACTATTTTCTCTTTTTATCAATTTTTCTCAAAATCACTTGGAAACCAGGCACTAGAGACACATCCACAACATATTCATCACTACTATATCCATAGATAGAATCTTATCAAAGTAGAAACAAAGGTTAACACCAGTAGCTTATCTGATGAGAAGAAAATGCAACAAATCAAAGCATAGAAAACACCAATTGTTCATGTTCAACATCAATCTTCCTTAACACATATAGTTGACACCAATGCCAACACAAGATTTTTGACATGAATGACAACACCAATCTACACATACTTGCGAAAATTGTTTCAAAATAATACAAACCCTTTTAAATTTTTTTCAAGTTAGGCGTCTTCAAGAAATGAGGGACAAAAGTTAAGGAGCCTGGGATCACCATCATCGAATGATGTCTTTGGATTTGTTGATGTAGAAAAATATTGGGTAAATAAAACATAATATTCTTTAGGTGTAGAATATGATATTTTATACTCTTGCACAAAGGAGGGTGTAAAATCTAATGAACCCCAATCAT
Organism: Sequoiadendron giganteum; assembly: GCA_007115665.2. Lineage (NCBI taxonomy): Eukaryota > Viridiplantae > Streptophyta > Pinopsida > Cupressales > Cupressaceae > Sequoiadendron > Sequoiadendron giganteum. The sequence goes on from CM021103.1 coordinate 56,524,849, forward strand.
TGTCTAAAAGTTTTGTTATAGGGAAAATACAATCATGATTATCTCAAATCTATATAGGCTCTACCTTTGAAGTTGGGATCAAATTATTCAGAGATTTGGAAGTGCTATGGTTATCTTAGACTTGTGAATTATAAGGGTGATCCCACAATATTGGTTTAAATTTTTTGGGCAAACTAGACACTAAACTCATTTTTTTAACTAAATCTTCACTTTCGCGCTCCTATAGTGGCTAAATCGTGAGGAATTTGAAGATGATGAAAACTAGTTATTTGTGGTGTTTTCTCTATAGATTCTAAATAATTTTTTTTCAATTTTTTTGGAATAAGATTGCACTTCTTTTTCCATTTCCTTCAAAAACTAGATTTTTTTAAAAACAACATTTTTAAGGAGTGACACTCACCATATACAACATAACTTTTTTTGTGTGAAGGATAAAATTATAATTTTTTCGAATTTATATTTGTAACTATGATATATAGCACTTTAATTTGGTTTTATAGTGTTTTATTAAATATTTTTTCTTTAATCAAGTTTCGAAGTCAAACCAATTGCAATTGAAATATAGGCGGATTGTATACAACATAATTTTTTATGTATGTATCGATTTTTTTTTAATTTTTTTTAATGGATCAAGGACATCAATACCCAGCCTAAAAATATTTTTAAAGATTCTATTTTGATAATCTAATATTTTTCCACATGTGTAGAACAGAGATCCTGATTTTTGGTGAAAAACCTATGTTTAATAAAACTAAAAAAACACATACATAATAAAACCAAAACATATAAATTATATTCATTGGATAGATAATTTTGAGGAATACCATGACCATTTAAAATAAATTTTAAATTAATTCATTTTATCCCCCAAAAGGTAAATCAAAACTGTTTTTTTATCGACATTTTGATAGGTGTAGAGGAGACTCTGTTGTAGGTATGGTTTAAAACTAGCGGGGTTCTATCCAAGGGGGTTTGATCTAAGGTGGTTTGATTAAAACCTCTTCAATTAAAATCCTTAAAATGGAAATTTTTAAGTCTTAAATCATTATATTTTCTAAAAATATGTGATTTCAGAAAAAAATCAGAATCTCCTAGAAATTGTAAACCAGCTTTGTGGGATCACCCATAACTTAAATGTTCATCCACTTTAATCATGTATATCATTTTATATATTCATACTTCATCTCATGTTTAAGAGTAGATGGGACTCCCTTCACGGTATAAATCCATGGTCCACCTAAGAGAATATTATATTAAAGAGGTTTTGACATGATATGGAAAGGGGTGTGAAAAACCATGGGCCCTGGCAAAAATGGGTATTGTGATCATCCCCAATGGTTTCTTGCTAAAATTATCAAAGACACTAATATAAAGGTTGTTAGGTTCTATAAGATTCTTATCCACACCAACTTTATCTAGAAGATCAATGCTACAAACATTAAGACCCGATCCATTATTTATGAGAGTATGTCTAACCCCAAATTTTTTAATGACCAGCATTATCATTAAATATTCATGTTTATTTTAGATCTCAAGTGAGGGTAATTCATGTTGAGGGAATGTAATACCCAATTTTTTCACTTATACAATCAAACAAGGCAACTACATCATTTGGTTTAACAAAAGTTGAGACACCAATATTTTGTGTATACTCTTGGAGAATCCATCATTATGTAGGTGATGTTTGAATCAGGTCTCAGAGGGAAATATTTACTGAAGTATTACGAAGTTACTTAACAAGATCATATTATTTACCATTGCATTGATGAATAATAAGTGGGAGTGGAAGGTATGGTTGAGGTAACAGGATGGATATTGATGTTTTTTTGGTTACTTATTATATCTAGTGTTATATAAGTGGGAAACTACATGATAAATTGGTTGTTGCAACACATCTTGTTGCACATGATGACTAGTGAGTTATTTTGCAAATTTTAGGACATGGCTATGAGGTTTAGGAGGTTCTATAATGAGAGGTGATTTAGTAGGTCCAATAATTAGAGGATTTTAGGAGGTACAATAATTAAAGGAGATCCAATTATCAATTGTGTGTTCATAACCTCAACTGAGTTGATTACTTGTTGATGATCTTCTATTGATGGGGGATCTAATGTGAATTTATAATTTTTATCTAAGCCATCCATCTTACTGTCTTTTGAAAGAAATGTATGAATGATTTTATCCTCTTATGCCATAGTATCTTTCCAAGTAGGATAGATATTGTGAGGGAAACAAAGACAATTCTCACGACACTCAATGATTGGATCTCCTTGCACCAAGATATATTCTTCACAAGTAGGCCAACCATTAGGAGAAGAATAAACATGATTTTCATGAGTATCAATGATTTTATTTTTTATTCTTTGGAGTGTTGGAATGTAAGAAGCTTTAGTGGATGATCTAGGCAAGATGAAGTCCCTAAGGGAATCATCTAACATATCAAAGTCATCAAAACTAAAGGGGTTGGTAGGTATATAATGTACTTGTAGAAAGAGATATGACATGATTAGATTAATATGTTTTCTCCAAGATTAATCATTAATTTCCAATTTCAAATTATGTTTGTGCTTGTGCTTGATAATATAAATTAGAATAAAAAATGGACCTATAGACCTATTACAGACACAGATATGGAAATCAAATTCTAGATTTGTAAAAAGGTAACAAATATTAGTCTGTACCTAAAATTTGAGGATAATTTAGTTTGACTTGGGTGTTACATTGGTGGTTTCCATTGCACCAAAAGATCGACCTGTCAATGCCCGATACAACCACCAGATTAATGTATTTTCCACAGGAGGCGGTTAAGCCATATCACAAACCCAAGCATCATGATGGACAAGGAAGACCAAGGGACACACCATCTTGAAAAAATCCCCCCCAACACAAGTGAGGGGTTTGAACCTGTGACCTCGGCTCTGATACCAATTGTTACATTGGTGGTTGTCATTGCACCAAAAAGATCGACCTGTCAATACCTGATACAATTGCTAGATTTACGTAAGATCCACAGGAGGTGGTTAAGCCATGTCACAAACCCAAGTGTCATGTTGGACAAGGAATACTAAGGGACACACCATCTTCCAACATAGGGTGTAAGGATTCCCTAGTCTAGATTGAAAATTGTCTAAAATTTTAGGTTTTGAGACACCAAGGATAGGTAATTGACGTCTGGCAGTGTTTTGGTTCAAATTTGAAACTAGATTTTCTACTATTTTAATGGATTTTTAAATTACAATAATGAACTAGCGTTTTCAAATTTTGAAAAAAATGAAAGCTATTTTAACCCAGTTATGTAGTACTTCAAAAAAATTATGCTATTCTCCTATAGATCTAAAAAAAATCAATACTTAAATGAAGCAATTTTTCAAAAATTTACACAAAATCCAATAAAATGACACTTTTCTTTCAAATGCAAAGGCACTTTTTTTGCAAACAAAATCATATGATTTCTAAAATTTTGACAATATTTTCTCATTATTTCGAATAAAAAAAATGTTGAATACAAATCAGAAGATCTAATAAATGTTGAAATTTTTGGGCTCACCAAAATGTTTTATAGAAAAAGTGATCCTAGATCTAACTAAGATTTAGCTACTTTTCATTTAAAAAACATTAAAATTCAAATTGAGAAGGGTATGGGATTAACTTGCAACCTCAAAGGTGATTCCATCAACCTTGGATCTGAATTCTTGTAAGGGTTGGATTTTTCTTTTTAATGAAATGCAATTATGCAACTAGATAAGTATGAAAATGCACTATTCTGATACGAATACAAACAACCTAGAAATTGATAACCAAATTTGATGACCAAAAATGAATAGAGTAGATATGTGTGCACTTGTGATTTGAATTTTAGCCTGATTTGAGTGGACAAGGGTGCCAAGGGTGCCCTATTCTAGGGATCAAAAACCAAAATATATTTTCATAGTCCTCTCTTTTATAGTCTGTGGCTTCTTGCTTTCGAATCTTATTGTTGAATCTTTGCTTGTTACTAAGATAGTTGAGTTTCTATCTCTTGTCAAGTTGTATGACTTGAATGAATAAATGAGAAAATTGTCTTCAATATCCTTCCAATATTTTCTAGATTTGTAACTTGCACATTCAAAAGGAGAGGAAATGTTTTTCCACATAGGGGATTTCCTTAGTCAAACTCCATGTTGGTATTTCTACCTCCGCTATAGTAAAATTGATGATAACGATTATACTTTTGAGGAATAGAGGATAAATAATAATGGATTAATAACTTGCTATAACTCACCACTCAATTATGATCTCATTGAGGGATTGAAGTCATACACACCACCTTCAAGGATTGATTACAATTTGAATTTATTTGATTTGAAGACCTACAAAAATTAGCACTCACAAATAAAATACATGCATAAACATGAACAAACTCACAGAAAAATTGAAATGATGCTTGGATGATGAAATTTTTCAAAAATTCTATAAATTCTACTCTTGACTGGTTTTAAGACACTTGATTTACTCAATAGAATTTCATCTTGCTTCTTAGTTTCTTAAAATTGTGAAAGTACTATGTATTTTTATGCAATTAATCTAATTTATTGAAAATTGAATCTTGATGGCTGAAAATTAGGGTTTAATTTCAAATAATAAATTACTAACATTGAGATATTTAAATTTGGGGATGTTTTAAGGGGACAAGGGTGCCAAGGATTCCCTTGTCTAGATCCACTTTTCAAGGATCTAAAGTATTAGGGGAAAACTATTAAATGCATAGTTTGGTTTTTCATATTTGATTTTCTGATAATTGATAAAATGGACCATCAAATGCATAATTAGGTCCAAGCACATAGGAGGGAGAAAAACTTAGTGTGAAATTGTCAAGGGTGACAATTTATGATGCTACGAAAATATCGAATGCCATATCATCATATGAGTTGGATATTATATTTGAAGTTTGATGACAAAATCCAACTAAACAATTTGGTAATTTATTATACTTCTTGAAATAACAAAAAAAAGGTTTGGGGGAAAAAAATTATGAAAGGGGTGTTCCCCACAAAGACCTATTTCCCTAATTTCATTAAAGGAAATGAGATCCAAATAATGAAATGACTATCAACCAAAAGGTGAGTCAAATCAAGGTATGAATCAACAAATTTCTTATCTATGCAAGGATGGGGGTATAAGATAAATAGAACTTTGGAGAGAAAGACCAAAACCATAAAAAAAAAAAACTCCAAAATGAAAGCTATGAAATGTGAATGAAGAAAAATAATCTAATCTAATAGAAACAGTAATCAAAAGGGAGATCTGGAAAGGGGAAAACAATTTTCACCAATAATCACCTTTTGAAGCTCACTCGGGACTCATTCACCCTATGGAAAATGAGTTCTAGCTAGGGTTCTTTGAAATCTAGTTTTGGGTTCTCTTATGTTGTGTCACTGTCTACACTCCTAGATTCTTGATTCTCACTATCAGACAATTGGAAATAAAATTTGTAGAGGAGTTTATGTGATATGACAAATTTTATTACAACTTTGACAACTTTGCAATTTTTTTCAAATTTTCTCTTCAAAGGATCTTCAACCTAAAATTTTTAATCACACATCAAAGAGAGAAAAATGTTGTTTTGTTAGGGAATGAGGGTTTACCTTGGTCAAACCCCATTTTGGTAATTAAACCTTGAAATGAAATAGGAAATCATGAAGGAATGATGAATAAACAAATCTGTGTAACAACTCAACAAACCTTATTTGAACCTTGAATTATAAATCTGCAACTACCATGAATTGGCTTCAATGGATGTGGATCTTGATCATGAAACTTATCTTGAAAGAATTCCTTTGATATAATTGAATAGATATTAAACACTATATCACCATATTAGCTCAAACAACATGCGTGATGCAATAAATATTTGACATGATAATGGAATCTTGATCGTTGCAATAATCTTCAATAATTTTTCCCTTGAATTCCTTGAAAATGCTCTTGAATTCTCTTGATCTCATAAATTTTTCTCAAGAATTTGAACACTTGAAACTCTAGGTGAAACTAAATGAAATAACCTCTTATTTATGTAGATCTTAAGATTAATTCCCAAAATTCAAATATCACAAGACAACATATGAATATACATTTGAAATCATTGAAAACCTGGCAAAAACATAATTTGAATTTACGCCCTAGGTGCATGTGAGAACCCATTTTCCCTATGGTGAATGGGTCCTAGGTCACTTACCTATGACACACATTGCTCAATGTTAAACCTTATGTCATGAAATTTATGAATTTCAGGTTTTATCCCTCAGAATTTGCAATTAATTAGGTTTGGATTTGAATTAAAGGGGCCAATTAAGGAAAATTAACCTCAATCAATTAATAAAGCCCTGGATTAGTGTGAAAGTGTAAAGATACACCTTACAACACCAAAAAATAAGGCACAATTAAGTCGATTTTAATTAAAAGGGCCTTATACTTAATGTGAATATGTAAAACATATTACAACACTAAATTAAGGCATCATTAAGCTCATTTTATTATTAATTATTCATTCCCAAATTAAGTGTGAAAAAGGGATACTTTTTCCCACACTACACTTCTTATACCACCCTACATACATTATTTTTGAAGTCCACTCAAAAGAGTGTATCTATTTAACATTATGTATATACTCTAGAAATTTTGTATCTAGGAGTATTTTGGTTTCCTTGCAAAGAGAATGTAAACCAATCTCTGTGGAGATCATATTATCTATGGTGTAATTGAGTAAATTAGTATCCACACTATTCTTATCATAGATGAAAGATGAGAGAGTAGGGACCAAATTGTTGAAGCCTTATTTAGACTAATCAAAAGATTTAAGTTCTCCACTATCATTCAAAATTATTTACATAATATTTATTCAATGCACTCAAAATATTTGAACTTAGATTTTATATTTTATGCCAATTTGATCATGTATGCCTGCATTTCTCCCACTAGTTTAGCCATATTCTATGTGGGTATAATGTTTCTAGGCATATCACTTTCAAATCTTGCTAGTAGATGTCAATGTGATATGTCAAATCTATAAAAATATTAGAAATACAAAAAAATATTGCAAGAGTGGATTAGAAAAATTAGAAACATAGATGGTAGATTTTATTGAGCAAGTCAAGGAGAATGACACTTCTAAAATAATGGAAACAAACAATGAGGTTAAAAATTCAATGGTTTTCCAAACAAAATTTCATGGTCAACGACAAAAAAATCTCTAGGTAATAGATAACAGATGTTCAATCCACATGACAGGTGACCAGAAAAAATTCATCAATCTTGTTGAGTGGAATGGTAGATCAGTCAAGTTTGGGGATAATTCATTTGTAAATATTTGTAAAAAGGGCACTATATATATTGATGGAAAATCTAGGACATAAGATGGTCTCTATGTAGAAGGTATTAAGAAAAATATTCTCAATGTAAGTCATATGTCCATCAAAGGATATAATATCATATTTCATGATCAAGGGTGTGAAATTAGAAGATCAAATTTTGGTAAACTGGTGGCAGAAGGATCTAGGACAGAAAACCACCTATACAACCTAAAGGGTGTTAATGGAAGAAGTTTTCTTCTAGGACAGACAAATGAATGCTAGATGTGGCACATGAGAATGGGACACACCAAATTTGATAATATTATGAAGATCAAATCCATACAAGAAGTAAGAGATATGCCAAAGAATATCAAGCCTTCAAGCACCTTCTATAAAGAATATCATTTGGGAAGCAGCCAATGATAAGATTCAATACCAAGGAGTATTCTTCTTGGAACTAATTCATTATGATTTATGTGGACCTACCAGGACAAAGAGTCTCTAGGGTGAATGGTATTTTATGTTACTGTAGAGAAGGGGGATTCACTACTCATGAGTCTCTTTATTCTCAAGAGATTTATAAGGGGTGAACTGCCCTAAAATACCTTAAGGAATAGAGCAAGAGTTCTAGAACGAGAAAGAGTAGGCCACAAAGGCTTCTTAGAAAATCTAGTGAGTTTTCAACCAAAGGACATCAACACGGTGAATGAATGACAATATGGTGTGTTGGAGTCCTAAATGGATGCTAGCATCTCGTACGGACAAAAAACTGATAATTTCACAAAAAACATAGAGCGACTACTTCTACTCCGACTACTAGGAACTCTTAGAATGTAGGAAAGCAACATAATATACTAGAACTGAAATGAAGTAAAGTAAATAATAGAACTAAAGAGGATAGAGAAAGTAAATGCTCACCAACAACATAAACAATGAAGCCTCCAACAAGTAGATATCTTCAATACCTACACACATAAGATAGAGGGAAAATGTTGGGGTTGTATAGGGGTTTTCCTTAGTTAGACCCCCATTTTGGTGTTCCCACCTCCATGGACAACTAGATAGATAGATAGATATAATAAGCAAAAATTAAATGAATGCAAGAGTGATAAAATAAATCTCCACTAAAGGAGGAGAACCCGTATAACAAGGATGTGATAAATCCTAGGATGCTCGCAAGCACACGATAAAAGAGATATCACCTGCAAGGCTTAAGGAAGCCACTGAGGGCAAGGCTGAAAGAGAGGGCTGCGAGAGCCAAGCAAGCTGCAAAGAAAACTTTAAGAGCTTGAGAATGTTGCATAGAGAGTTTCTAAGAGAGCTTGATCTAAGAAGGATAAATAGATTGAGAGGATCACTTTTAAAGAGAGGAGAGAAGGGAAAACAAGCTTCTCGAGTGGTTACAAAGTGTCTCGGGCTGTTACCATCGAAAAAAGTAGCTAACAAGTGGAAAACATGCTTAGAAATGATCATTTGAATGTTGAAATGTCTTAGGACACTAGCATTGTGCACAAAATTCCATGTGGCGTGCTATTTTCCAAACACATCATGCTACAAAATGACACGAATGCTAAGAGCACAAGGTTTGACACATAGTTGATGCGTAGAGGTAGCTGTTGAAAAGGGGTCCTGAGCATCCTGAGAGAGAAAAAGGATGATGCAGGGGCTAAAATGAGCCTACAAAAATGCTAAAGAAGTGGACACTAAAGATGATACAAGAATGTATGCAAAATTGCAAGGGGTGTAATTTTATGGCATTACATTTTTCCCCCACTTTAGTAGGCATATGAATCTACACTAATATGCATGCTAAAGGAAATCTAGTAAACGTAAATAACATCATGATACCAAAAGGATACTACAGAGGAAGAAAATAACTCTTCAGACAGAAGCATGCCCCTAGGCTGGAGACCTACAAAACAAACACATTAGACAATAAATACCTATGTAAGACAACAATGTTAGATGATAAAAAACCATTACATCATTGGGTTAGAGTATACAAATATACACACACACACACACAAAAAAAAAACTAAAGGATTTGAGTGAAGAAAGTGAAAGACACCTCTATGTAAAGGGTTGTATCAGCACTATGTGTCATCCCTAAATTAACAAATAACACATAGAATAATTGTTGGGGATCCGGATTCGGTCTGTCATCAAGATATGCATCTAAGACAACAATGCCTTAGTGATTTCAAACCAAAATCACAACAAAGACACAACCAACCATGCCATAAAGTGGAAACAAACATAGTTGATCCCCCATTGATCCTTTGAGAGAAGTGTATGCAAACAAATAAAAGATTCAACACAAACAAATAACCATGAAAGAAAAAACTATGAACACGCAGATATACGTGGGGAAAAACTTTTCAAGTAAAAAATCCAACCTTCAAAACATTTAGCTCACTTGTATTATTCAGTAACTAAAATGGTTACAATACAAAAGCAGAGCTATGCTCTTCTAGGATATTACATCTTGTTCATTTGGAGAAAGAATACTAGCAGCACAGAAATGGAATCATCACATAGTTGTAATGTCCTCATGACATACCATGTAGATTCCCTTCAGCTCCTCTCAAATTACTCTCATAGCCAGCGTCATAGCCAACCCAACCACTCGGCCTCCACAGGTTCACATGTTATCAGATCCAAGAGTCAAAGTGTTTACTGTTGAACAACTCGAACACTCTCAGCCTCTCTTTGACATCACTCATCCTCTGACTCGAACTGCACACAATATTATATATGATCTTACACCGTGTGCATACCTGTTTAGCCCATCCCTGCCAACAACGATCAACATGATAATAAATTATCCACCTGCAAGCACCGACCATTCCCTGATAGCATGCATCACTTATACAGCTGCATCGAGCCACACAGTCATTAACTCGGCCCAGACGCATCTGTCAACCTTCCATCAAAATACAATTCTATCACAATCAAGAAATAACCATATGGCCAAATAGATCGTAAAGATCTTTCACGTGTTGCCATCTCATTTGTAGTCGCACCTCTGACTATCAGTCAAACTGGTCCAACTCGATCAACCGAGTTCCGAGGTCATCAACGGTCCTACCATGTTACCATTGAGCTCATAAATACCTATCACGGTATGGCGGTGAGCTCGCCCAAGCTCACCCCACCATCTACCGCACTATCACAACCCTGACAATCTCTCCTCACAATATGGTGGTAAGCCATCCAAGCTCCTTCGAGCTCTAGCCCACCTCTGTCTTCAACCAACCAAAAGCAGTCAAATTGCCATGAGCCAACCTGGCATTTTCCTGTCACACTGCCCCGAGCTCATCCGAGCTCCTACCACACTACCGCAACCCTGACCAACATGCCTTGCGATATGGCGCTAACCACTAGCTAGGCCATTGGTGGTCTTACCGCGGCCACTGCGGTCAGTCACTTGACTAGTCGCGGTATGGCAGTAACCACCAACTAGGCCGCTCACAGTCTTACCACGACCATCATGGTCAGTCACTTGACTGGCCACGGTATGGTGGTAACCGCTAGCTAGGCCACTGGTGGTCTTACCGTGACCGCTATGGTTAGTCACTTGACTGGCTATGGTATGGTGGTAACCGCCAGTCTCTACCACTCATGGTCTTACCACGGTCATTGCAGTCAGTCACTTGACTAGCCGTGGTATGGTGGTAACCACCAAACCCAACCACCATACCGTGGTGAGTTGATCCACCACCTACGGTATGGTGGTAACCACCAAAACCAGTCAA
>CM021103.1:56538320-56685243 GCA_007115665.2 Sequoiadendron giganteum
TATTGCACTGGAAACTGCAAAACTGAGATAAAAAAAGAGAACAACCAAAGCAGACAAGCATAACTCAGACACCAGATCAGCAATAGATCTAATTTTCCAGTCACGTCCACAACTCAAGCACCATAGTCTAGGAAACCACCAAAGAATACCACAAGAATGCTGAAAAAGAAAATCATACCAACACTCCCATGCAAAGAAGACATCACACCTCCTCAAATACATGTTGAACTACAACTATATCATCCAGTCACACCTCAGAAGCCAGGATCTAGAAAATAGCAGACAATAGCTCCACACAAAACACAAGTTTTCCTTGACTGTGCAAAACCTGCAAAACCACAGTGTTTCCAAAATAACCACACACCTCCATATTGACTGCTCATTTAGACGACTCGAGACTCTACACACAACCATCACAGTTAACCAAAATGATGAAAAAACATGAATATGTGTCATAGACTTTTTACAGAAATCTACAAAACCTCTAGAGCCAACGACATGAATCTAAAACCGTGCAAGTGCAAGACACAGGCACACAAGAACAATAGGTCCATTTCAGACCAGTTCCAATGCTACAGTCATGCACAAGCAAATAAGAGAGCCAGGCTATCCAGAAGTTGCAGACCACCAAGGTCACTTCATAGCCTCCATGCAATCAGGACACTAGAGAAACTACCTTCAGTGCTAAGTCAAAAAACACCCAACACAAGCACAAATCTCCATAGTTGATCAACAACACAATCTAGTCCATACTACCAGGGAGCCTCTCACACAGACACCCAGTATGAAACCACGCTTCGCTGCAACACAACCATAAGCACATCTCATGCCCTTTGCATCAGGAACTTTGTTGTGTACCAAGAGCCTCAGACCATCTTGCCACAACATGACCAACTCTAGTCATCTCCACTGTCTTTCAAAACTGTGTGTTGAATCAATGAAGCACACACTTCCACCCATCAAAGAATCAGTCACCAACCATTTTCTACAGACTTCCTCGAGCTTGCCAGGCTAAGAAATCTTCACAAGAGAAAACCCAGAACTTCAGCAACCAGGAGAAGATTTTGATACCACTAGTTGGTATCATCAAGCCTCGACCTCCCTCAAACATGCTCTGATACCACTTGTTGGTATCCCGAGCAATAAGATATTAGCTCTAATACCACTTGTTGGGGACCCAGATTCAGTCTGTCATCAAGATATGCATCTAGGACAATAGTGCCTTAGTGATTTCAAACCAAAATCACAACAAAGACACAACCAACCATGCCATAAAGTGGAAACAGGCACAGTTGATCCCCCATTGATCCTCTAAGAGAAGTGGATGCAAACAAATCATAGATTCAACACAAATGGATAACCATGAAAGACAAAACTATGAACACACAGGTATACATGGGGAAAACCTTTTCAGGTAAAAAACCCCACCCCCAAAACATTCAACTCACTTGTATTATTCAGTAACTAAAACGGTTACAATACAAAAGAAGAGCTATGCTCTTACAGGATATTACATCTTGTTCATCTGGAGAAAGAATACCAGCAACACAAAAATGGAATCATCACACAGTTGCAATGTCCTCATGACATACCATGTAGATTCCCTTCATCTCCTCTCAAATGTTTGTCATAGCTAGCCGCACAGCCAGCCCAACCACCCAGCCTCCATAGGTTGGCATGTTATCAGATCCGAGAGTCAAAGTGTTAACTGTTGAACAACTCGAACACTCTTAGTCTCTCTCTAATATCGCTCATCCTCGGACTCGAACTACACATAAGATTATATATGATCTTACACCGTGTGCATACCTATTTAGCCCATCACTGCTAGCAATGGTCAATAGGATAATAAATTATCCACCTGCAACCACCGACCATTCCCTGATAGCGTGCATCGCTTATATAGCTACATCTAGCCACACAATCATTAACTCGGCCTAGACGTGTCCATCAACCTTCCATCAATAATACAACTCTATCCCAATCAGGAAATAACCATATGACAAAACAGATCATAAAGATCTTCCACGTGTTTCTATCTCATTTGCAGTCGCACCTCTGATAGTTAGTCAAACCGATCCAACTCGGTCGATCGAGTTTCGAGCCCATCCGCACTCCTACCACGTTACTACTGAGCTCATAAATACCTACTACGGTACGATGGTGAGCTTGCTCGAGCTCACCCCACTATCTACCACACTACCATAGCCCTGACCATCTTGCCTCACTATATGGCGGTAAGCCGTCCGAGCTCCTTTGAGCTCTGGCCTACCTTTGTCTTTGACCAACCAGAAGTAGTCAAACTGCTACGTGTCAACCTGTCACTTTCCTATCACACTGCCACCAAGACCAACTCGGTCAAACTCTACCTCGAGCTCATCCAAGCTCCTACCACACTACTGCAACCTTGACCAACACACCTGGTGGTATGGTGGTAATTGCTAGCCAGGCCGCTGGCAGTATTACCATGACAACCACGGTTAGTCACTTGACTAGCCACAGTATGGCGGTAACCGCCAGCCAGGCTGCCGACGATCTTACCACGACCATCGTGGTCAGTCACTTGACTGGACATGGTATGGTGGTAACCGCTAGCTAGGCCACTGGCGGTCTTATCACGACCACCGCGATCAGTCACTTGACTGTCTATGGTATGGTGGTAACCGCAAGCCAGGCCATTGGTGGTCTTACCATGGCCACCGCGGTCAGTCACTTGACTAGCCACTATATGGCGGTAACCGCCAAACCCAACTGCGGGTGGTCTCACTGCAATACCACGGTGAGTTGACCCACCGCCTATGGTATGGTGGTAACCACCAAAACCAGTCAAATCTTTCGTGGTAAAGGCAAGAGTTAAGAAGGTAAATGCCAAGTCCGAAGGGGAAACAAGCTAGAACTTTGAGGCATAAATTCCCAACAATAATTCTAAAATTGAGAGAAGAATGTAAGGATTGATCGCTTCAAGAGAAGAATGTAAGGAATGACCGCTTCAAGAGAAGAATGCACCCAAAAGTCAGGGAACCAGCCAATATCAAAGAGAGAAAGAGAATATACTCAGGATGAATAAGATGCATATCTTCAATCTGGTATACACAATTGAGAAGAAAGATAATTTAAGGGAGAGATGGAGAAGCTAGAAAGGTATAAAAATTCAAAGAGAGATGGATCCACAAGTTCTTGGACCCAAGGAGAGTTGAACAAATAAATTGTAGATCTGTCGACCTACAGAAGGTGAACGAAGGCTCTATAGGTACTATCTCCTTCAGAGTTGAAAAAACTATACCGGAGGCTCGTAGACCAATGGTGAACAAATCTCGCAGGATGAAAGTGCTTTACAAATCCTTAGACTTGCAAAGAAGGTGCCCCAGGTAATCTCTCCTGAAGGAAGACCAATGTAGGGGGCTCCACAGAGTCAGATTGGGTCCTTATAGGTGCTCGGTCTTGTAAGGTAAGCTTGAACGGATCTAGTTAGTATGCTCCCAACCTAGATGTCGGGATATGAAATAGGTCTAGTCTGGCCACCCCCAAGCTAGATTCCATATAATTCATTTGAGATAAAAAATTCAAAGGGGGTCCCTCGAGAACCCTTCAAGAAATCAAGGGGCCCACTCAAGGGGATGCTCCAATTGAAAGATAGAGAGAAGAGAGGGGGTCCTTAGAAGGACGCTCATCTCTAGAAAAAGTTATCACTGCCCCCAACATATAGGGGAGGAGAACCATGCAAGATACTTAGAACATACAAGATAGAGGTAGAACTTGATATCACTTGTCATTTGAAGAAGAGGTAGGTGCATGAAAAAATAAATGAGTGATGGCACCTAAATAAAGAAGTTTTTGTATTTTATCCTTTAAGGCCTTATATTTACTAGTGGAATGGCTAGGCATTCAATGGTATGCACAGAAAGAATATTTTTCTTTATCATGCTTATAAAATTTATTATGTGTAGGAGGAGGAAGAGTAATTAATTGGGATTTAAGAAGACTCAACAAGATACACTCTTGATTAGATAAAGAATGAGGAGCAAGAATCAACCCTTTCTCTTGTGGAGAAAAGCTTGACCTCTCACAAGAAGAAGTCACAAAGATAATGGATAATGGTGGATGAATCAGTCTGAGAACGAGGTTGAGTAGAAATCATGTTGCCATTCAACTGTGGTTTCTCTTTAGATTTATCATCCAAGCAACCAAGCCCCAAATTATTCTTATGGGGTGCACATTCTATAGGAACCTAAATGCCTTATTTTTTATGCCCACAACCTTTATGCCCATATCCATATTCAAAGGCGAGTTTAAAACCAGGGCCATAATGTGTTTGCAAATCTTAAGGAGGATCTACATAGAGTATTATTCCAGCAATGGAGATTACACTCTTCTA
The DNA here is from genome assembly GCA_007115665.2 of Sequoiadendron giganteum. Lineage (NCBI taxonomy): Eukaryota > Viridiplantae > Streptophyta > Pinopsida > Cupressales > Cupressaceae > Sequoiadendron > Sequoiadendron giganteum. The sequence goes on from CM021103.1 coordinate 56,542,696, forward strand.
TGGGATTTCCATCAACCTTCTTGATAGGGCTACCAACATTAGCCTCTTTAATAGAGGTATGATCATCTTCCTCAGAATGAGGATCAACATTAAGGACATTACAATTTATGTTCATGTTATCCCGTGATACAAAAGAATAACCATCTTTGATAGTGGGTTTGAATGATGTTATCAGAAGGTCTGAGTGAATTGAGGCGACTTTATATTCTCTAATGAAGGAATCCGTAAAGTCTAGAGAACCCCAATCATCACCAAGACATGCATTTTCTTGAGCAGAGGTAGAAGGAGCAAACTTAGGATTTCTCGCTTCAGAAGGATCTTCTTCAGGAATATCTATCTCAAGAGTATCCTTTGTAGTAGGTACTTCTGGAGTAAACATCGACACATTGGAAGACATTGAAGGAATAAGACTAGGCACAATCGAAACCTGACCAACAGCTACCATTTCACATAACTGCATAGCCTCAGGGTCAGGCTTGACTCGAACTACTTGATTATTGTAAATGAAGTTAATATATTTATGCAAGGTAGATGGGACTTCTCCCATAGCATGAATCCATGATCTACTGAGAAGAAGGTTATATGGTAATTTTTCTGACATAACATATACAAGGGTGGGTACAGTAATTCTTAGGGCTTGTCGACCAACATTATCGAACCCACAAATGTCAATAAAAGAAGCATTAAGAGAAGAAGAATCAACATTAATATTAGGTAATAGATCAATGCTACATACATTGAGCGTTGAAACAACATAAATGATAGTATGTCTAATATCGATATTATTAATGTTAACTATAATCATCAGAGGATCTGCCTGCTTTTGCACTTCCAGAGGTGGGAGTTCCTATGGATAGAAAATAATATTTAGTGAATCCACTTGAATATGAGCTATCAACGCATTAACATCTATCATCCTAGCATGAGAAGGAAAGAGGATCTTATGTAAGGCTTCTTGAAGCATACCTTAGTAAATCAGAGCAGACTGAAGCAAGTCCCATAGTGAGATCTTAGCCAGAGTAACTCAAAGTTGCTCGACAAGATCGTAATCATTGGGTGCTTTAGTCATATTTTTAGGAGCTTTAATAAGGTTTGGTTGTTTATTCATTCTATTTTTATAAGTATGGGCTACCGCTCTATAAGAGGGAGCCATAGAAAGATTAAGAGAATCAATATCAAATGGGGCACTATCAATGGAAAAAATCCTTTTAGGAGGACTCGCTGGAGTAAGATAAATGACCAGTCTCTTGGGCCTTTAAGGGGCAACAAAGACATAGATTAATTTTAGAGAATCATCACAACTAGTGGAATAATTATTCGAAGAAATATTCTCAACATCGATCTAGGGACGATCAAATGTGGAAGGAGATTCATCATTTGCTAATGCATCATCTATAGAGCAGAGTGCATTGTAATGAAGGGAAGGTAGAGTAAGATTAAGAAATGTATCAATGATTTCATCCTCTTGCACCAAAATATCCTTAGAAGGAATCTTAGGAGAGGGATCAACAAAGAATAATAAGAAAAGAGACAAGAACTCACTTTCACATGCTTGTAAGAGAACTTCTTGAAGGTTCTTAACAAAGCTGGAAAGAGATAGAAGGAAGAAAGATAGGAAATACATTTTGAAATAGAGATATAGAAATGTTGGCCGATTTGGAGCAATCTCGAGGTGACAGAACTGAGAAAAACTAAAAATCCTAAGTTTTTCGATTTTTTCAGTATTTTCTAGGTTCAAGTAATTTGTATTTTTGGGGGTCTTCGAAGCAGAATTTGGGGTTGAAATATGCATCAATCCATAAAATTTGGTTTCCAAGGGCTTGATATTTTAGGGAGGGAATTAGTCCTCTTGGAGACCTTTCTAACAGTGTAAACGGTTATGAATTCTGAATACCGAGTCAAAAGTTATGACCCCACCAAGTTGGGGTAAATCAATTCCTAGTTTTTTAAAAAATATTGTGGTTTACGTCGGGTTCACCAAATTGTAGAGAAGGGGGATTCGCTACTCATAAGTCTCTTTATTCTCAAGAGATTCCCATGGGGCAAACTGCCCTAAACTACCTCAAGGAATAGAGTGAGTTCTAGAACTAGAAAGAGTAGGCCATAAAGGCTTCTCAGACAAACTAGTGAGTTTTCAGCCAAAGGACGTCAGCATGACGAATAGATGACAACATGGCATACTGGAGTCCTAAACACACACTAACATCTCGTACAGATAGAAAATCGAGAATGTCACAACAAACATAGAGTGAATAATTCTACTCCAACTGCTAGAAACTCTTAGAATGCGGGAAAGTAATAAAATATGATAGAACTGAAATGAAGTGAAGTAAATGATAGAACTAAAGAAGATAGAGAAAGATAATTCTCACAACAAACCAAGCAATGAATCCTCCAACAAGTAGATATCTTCAATACCTACACACATAAGATCGAGGGAAAATGTTGGGGCTGTATAGGGGTTTGCCTCAGTCAAACCCCCATTTTGGTGTTCCCACCTCCACGAACAGCTAGATAGATAGAGATAATAAGCATAAATTAAATGAATGCAAGAGTGATAAAAAAATCCATGCTCAAGGAGGAGAACCCGTATTAAAAGGATGTGAGAAATCCCAAGATGCTCGCAAGCACAAGATATAAGAGATATCACCTGTAAGGCTTAAGGAAGCCAATGAGGGCAAGGATGAAAGATACATTGTGCAAACACCTTTCCTCTCAATCCATCAGTGTAACAAAAATAGTTACCAAACTGTTAGTTAAAAAAACTTAAAGATCATAATCTAGATCAAAACACCCGTCAAAAATGTATATTTGAGAAGAAGTCATTCACCTTATTTGAAAACAAAACTTTTTTTTTCTTCTAAATCTGCTACTTCAACAATAAAAACATTTGATCTTCTTGAAGCACCAAATTACACATCAACCACTACCAATGCAAGTAGCCCATCAAACTTGAATGAATTAACATGACCAACATGAAATGTGACTTGAAGAAAAAATGACCTTGAAGCAATACTGTGCCCAATATCATGCCTTCTATTGAAGCATTATAAAAAAGAGATGGCATCAACAACATGAAACTTTTGCATCAAGGAATGAACTACCATGGACACTATCAATGAGCGACATCAACAACATGAAAATTTTACATCATCAATTAGTGGCATCAATGATTGAACACCACAAGACCACTATGGAAGCATTATAAACCATAGCCATAAAGTGTAAGCATCATGAGAAAACATTACCAACTATATTACCAAAATGCATTACCAACTGTGAAGTAAACAAGGGTAGCATGAGACCATATTACCAATCTGAAACCAATTACCACAAACTGTCAAATAAAACCAATACCATCATCAAGGCAGTAATTTCAACCATCAAGACAATAATTTTAATCATCAAGGTAGCATGATCAAGGCATATACTTGAAAAACCACTGTAATACAAAGATATCACCATAAACAAAATTTAACCAACAAAAATAGGGACATAAAATGACATTTGAGGCACACCTTGAAAAACACACATAAATGATTTAGTGAAGAGAAATAGGAGGAAGACCATCCAATCTCTCCCTCAACTAATCAAACATACCCATGCATTTGGTTTCTTGTAGATTATAAATGTTTCGTTTGGTCCTCAAACCTGCTATAATAACTTCACTTGTTCTCTTTCTAATCTCACATCCAAGGGCATAAAAAAGAATATTAAAACCCTGATCACAAATCTGAGTCACACTTAAAAGATTATTCCTGAGACCCTCTGCATAGTACACCTCATGCAAAGATATCATCCAAAGACACAGTATATTTTCCTGTGATCTGAATACATTCATCATTTCCAAACCACACTAAACCACCATCACAATATTCAAATTTGATAAAGTTTCTTTTATGCCATATCATGTGGTGAGAGCATCCACTGTCTACAACCCACAACTCTTTCTTCTTGGCATATAGGGTTGTTTTAAAAAGCATATTTTATGTCTTTTCATCAACTCTCTTTGGCTTCCAAATTAACTTTGTTTTATCAGCATTTGTCTAGGAAAGAGTGTTAGTTTTATTTTGTTGTGTCTGAAAGAGTTTTCCATTCTGAGAGCTTGAGCTCCTTTTAGACATAACCCTACATTCACTTGCCTTATGCCCATATTTTTTATAGTAGAAACAATAGCCAAAGAAATATATATTAATTCTAAATGGAATATACCTTTCCCCAATTGATGGTTTAAAAAAAATTCATTTGTCACATTGGGATGTTGAGGCTCATTAAATGAGAGCATTGGCCTTCTATAAAACCTAGACCAATTGTATCTTTATAGTATCTTTTCTTACCTATAGTATCTACCAGTTTGTTACTACTATCAAACATGTCAAGCTCTTTCCTCAAGTCAACAAGTGTTTCGTCTAAAGTGCAACATTGTTTTTCTTTTATTTCTAATTGTATTTTGGTATTTTCTAGAATTTCAATTTGAAGTTTCAGATCAACAATTTATTTTTCTGAATTATTCACCTTATTTACAAATTTTTTAGTGTCTTTCTAAATCTGATTCTTCTATATCATAGCCTCCTTTTTGAATTTCTTAATTTCTCCTAGAGCACTTCTCAGCTCACCTTCAAAATCCATATCAAGTTCAGATTGATCTACAATATTTTCATTTTGATTATGATTTGGACTAATGATTGTCATAAACAGGCTTTCTTCTCCTTCTTCAATGGATGCATCTATACTACTGTTTGTTACATCAACATCTTTGATGAACATGCTTCTCTTATTTTTGAAAACATTTTTATTTTTCTTTCCCTGTTTCCAATTATCTTCTCCATCACTTCTAGAGTCTTTGTTAGGGCATTAAGCAACATAATGCCCAATTTTCCCATATTTGAACAATTTAAATGGTATATTCCCTTTATATTTTCTTGAACCTCTTCTCAATTTTCTCACAAGAATGGATTCATTGTTATCTAAATTTTCTAAGTCAGAATTTATGTCATTATCCTTTTTCACAGACTTAAAGGTAGTTTATTTGCTAGTGGGATTATCACTACACATTTTGATTTCATAGGTTGTAAAGACACAATGAAGTTCATCTAAAGTGAGTTTTTTTAAGTCTCTTTCTTGTACAACAAAGATTTTAGGATCATATTTAGGTGTCAGTGACGTTAACACCTTTTTAACAATATTTTTTTCTTCTAAAGCTTCACAAAGACCATGAATTGAGTTTACAATTTCTTGGACTCTTATAAAGTAATCAACTACCTTCTCTTCCTCAATCATCTTTATGACTTCAAACTTCGCTCTAAAAGTTTGTAGTTTAGCCTCTTTAAATTTTACATCAACCTCATAAATCCTCTAGACAATTTATCCCAGATAGACTTTCAACTTTTATAGTACATAATTTTAACAAGCACATCATTAGTTATTCCACAACAAATAGCATTTTCAGCACTAGCATCACATTCATAGGCCTTTTTCTCGTTCGTGGAAGAGGGTGTTGTTGTGTTAGTATACCCATTTTCAATTACATGCCAAACCTCATAGCCTAGAGAATTTATATGATGTTGTATTCTATATTTCCAAAAATCATAGCTAGTATCATCAGATAATGGTGCTCTGGAAGTAGAAATACCTTCCTGATTTTCCATGGCAAGTACTCCACCAAGAATCCCCTAAGTTGGTAAATTTTTTTGGCAAGGGTATGGCTATGATAACACTTGTTGGAGTATGAGAAACACTAAGAGGGGGGTGAATCAATGTTTCAACAACCATAATTTAAATTCAATTGTTATTCAAAATACAAATCTTCTTTATATTCATGAATAGTTCAGTTTCAAGAATATACTCAAATGTGATAGCCAATATCAGATCTTTAAACCACATGAAAAATAAAAAAGAGGCATAACACAAAAGAACCATAACACAGTATTTTCATAAGTGGAAAACCCTCTTAGGGATAAAAAACCACTCGATAAAATGCCTCACTGGCTTAATAAAAAACCACTGATTATAGAGTCTCACTAGCTACAAAATTGCCTCACTAGCTTTTCAACTTAACAACTGCCTCACTGGCATAATGGTGTCTCATTGACATTGATCAATAATCAAAATAAAGAGTAAAGTACAAAGGGTTACTCTATTTCTCTAAAGCTCATGACAGTTTTTTGCCTTAACACATTTTGTGTCCTATAGACTTCATTACATTCGAAACCTAGAAAACATAAAATTTATTAACTTCTCACTATTCTTTGTAGAAATTTTTAAAGCATAGGGTCTAGTATTTTACATATTCAAAGATACATTTCATCAAGAAATATCAATATAGGGTTTCGAAAGAAACCACTCCTTATAAAGCACAATAAAACAACCAAATCATATAAACTTGTAGACCTAAATAATAATTTATTTGCCCAACCTCATGTCATGCATAAGCCACTATTATATATAGCCATACCTTTGTCAATGATAAACAATAACTGAAAAAACTTATGATTCTCAACTGCACAAATCACCAAATCCTTTATCTACTCTTAACCATCACAAGTTTTCTTCTATCAAAGCCTTGAAACATTTTGTTGCATACCAAACTTTGAAACCCTTGTTTTGTTGCCACATGCAATAATCGAAAACATTCAATATACCCAAATATACAACATTCACCTGCTTGGCCGGTAGCACTATAAGAAGGGTCGGTCTCTTAGTGTAAATAATCCCCTCAAGTGGTTACTTAAGTGACTCTTGACTGGTGATATCAAGTCACTAATCAAACATAATAAAAAAAAAAATTTCTTAAAAATTTGCATAGAAACCCTTATATAGGAGTTTAGAATCTTTCAAAAAGAATGTGGGAACCCTAATTCACTTCAAGAACCTCAATGGTTTGATGACATGTGAACAAATTGTGATTTCAGCTAGCCACAAAATAGCACCATCAAACTTTCATTTTCTACAAATAGAAAAGCTTCACTTTGAATCATTAACACTATGAAGCATCAACATCATGAACTAGAAAGGGTGAGTAATGAGCAGCAATGCCACTTTGACACCAACACCAAAAAAAAATTGAGAAATTTTGAAATGAACTAAACACTGAAATGACCTCTTTGAATGCTTTGTAATTTGCAGCCACTACACCCTTTGACATTCTTGCTTCACAAATCAACACATAAGCAGTGAACACACTCTTTGAACCTTTGACATCAATGACAAATCAACACCTAAGCCAACAAAAAGAACATCACAAAAACACAATAACACCATATTTACATGGAAAACCCAATAAGGGAAAAAATATGGTGAGGATTAGCTAAAAATATAGAGAATATCAAAATTGATTACAAGGCTCACTTCTAGAGAAGTCTCATTGCCAAAACAGGACTCACTGTCCAACAAGGGTTAACCACCCAGAGGGCTTATTGCCACATAATTACAAAGAAGATAAAAGAGATTTGTTATAGAAAGAAAAAAATATATCAATGCTACATATATTTCCACCATAATTCGCTCACACACTTCAGACATGCATGAATGATGGAGTACACCTTTAGCTCATTGCTTCCAGAAATTCAACAATTAGATTTCACACTAATCTGCCCAAACTCGCATCACACTGATTCACATATATCTCACATCTATATTTTTTGCATTCTTTGTACCATTTTTCACCAATATCTCATCTTGTATTTATACCATCTTCAACTTTGAAACATATCAAAAGTCATCCACACACCATTTGCATTTACAAATTCAAATTAGGTCGGTACCAAATTTTTTTATGGTGGAATTAGAATGAGGGTGACCCAAACACACACTTCAACATGCTTCCATAAGCTTTAAAAGTAGTATTAAACACAAGGTCAACCAAACTAGTGTAAGACACATAAATCAATTAAGCACACACAACCTTAACATTATCAATATTTCTAGATAAAAGAATCAACTTGAAAAAATTCCCAAATTATGCTGAAAATTGCAAGTCATAAGACTCGAACACGAAGAAATCCGAAGCAACTACATTTCTCCTAGACCTTATCCAGATACACTAAAACAAATAGTTCACAACTGGTGAACATAACTTGCATTGTACAATGATCCAAAACCCCAAGAACTGGATATAAGAACTTCCAACAATCATGACCAACATATCTAAACCACATGAACAGAGGAGCAAATCCTGGAGCAAAACCCTGAGCAACCATTGAATACCTACAACCTTTCTTCATTACAATTTTCTCAATATCCTCGACATATAAAGTCAATAACCATTATCCATGACATCAATGACAACGACATCCAGTTGAGAACCAATTAACCAATTGACATCAATGACAACACCTTCATACTTGCTTCATACTTGCAACCATTATAATGTGTCAATTTTAGGTATTTACACATATCTTCCCATAAATAAAACTCATGAAAACCATGATAGTTGAATTATGTGAAGATTATGCATAAATTATGTCATGTTGTCAATGATGTTAATGAGAAAATAATGGGTAGATTTTGCAAGAAAATATTGGTTGTGAGTTAAGTTTGTTTTAGGGCATGTGTTGAGGAGTGCTTCATTTGTTAGTGAATATAATTTTATAGTGTAAAGCTTCCTTTCCCAACCTTATTTATGCCATGATATATTTAAAGTGATAAAGCTACCTTTCTTTATATCATGTAAATATCCTTAACTTCCCCTTAATGCCCACTCCCATTTTTATTAAATATTTTTACCCTCCACTCTACCCATTTCTTCCATCACATTCCAAAATCTAGACCATATTAAATTCCTCAATATAATTTCCTTGAGATTATTTCAAAATATACTTTATTATTTTCTAGAATAATGAGAGGGTTGGACATTTATGCTCTCTATGATGACTGAATGAATACTTAATTTATATGTTCTTGAGTGGGGAGGTGAATGGTTGAGATTAAATGATGAATGGATGGTGGAGACTCACTTGGGGTATTGGATCATGTGTTCAAGGGAGGAATTTTTTATTTTAAACTAATTTAATTTAATTATTATGAACATGTGATATGGACCTTTTAATTTTGATTTTAGAGGAATGAAAGTGGATCAAAGTGAATTAATTTAATTTAAATTTATTAATGAGGTTATAATAGATTTTATTTAGATAATTAGTAATGCATATTTAATTAGTGGGGTGAATTTGTTGATGTTTTTCGTTGATGTCAAAGGTTGTTGATGCAACAATGAAGGCAACAATGAAGTGAAGGAGACGATGTTTTGTTTTTCATGGTCCCATGTGTTTATTCTAATTGCTTTGTCAAAGATACTTGGTTTGGTTTTCCTTGATCACAAAGATACAAGTTCATTGCTTCACGGTGTTGATAAAGTATATCATTCATTTCATGGTCTTATTGTGTTTATCATCTTATAGTTTTGCTACTTGATGGTTTCAAAGGCATAAGAAGGTACTCTGCTAATGGATTGTTGTGAAAGGTTTCGTTGGTGAAAAGGTGATTGAAGGTGTTGATTCTTGATACTTCCAAAGGGTGCTTGTTCATTTAGTTCATGGTGTTACAGTGTTTCTTCATGGTGTTAGATCATTCATCATTTGCATTCAGTTCATGTCTGGTGTTCATGGTTCATTTATCACATAGTTTCTTGATCATCCTTCCATGATGTTGATGCATTCTTTGATTCATGACAAAGGATGCACTTTGGTGGTTATCCCACACTTTGGTGTTCTTATAAGGTTCTAAACCCTAAGACTAATGTAAAGTCCTTAGTCCATACTATACCCTAACGCCTAGGGTTTATGAGTTGTGAAGACTTTCAATACAGGGTTTACTTTATGTTCTAATCAACTGGTGACTTGCAATAAAAGGTGAAAAGTTTATTAAGTAATTTTTTGGGGGTTTATGTTCATTGCACAACTAGCCCCTCGATTTTGTATTATCAGCTAAACAAGTTCAAGCCTTATATCCTACCGCTTAGATTAAAATCAAAGGTTATTATTCAATAGTGAAGTTAGTGGAAGTCGAAGAATCAAAGGTCAAAATTTAAATTTTGACAATGGTTACTCCCTGTGTATTTCACATTGATGACCATTTGGATGTTATGGCTTTGGGTTTTTCAGTTATGTATAGTTTGTTAACTATTTTTGTAGCGATGCTAAAAAGGTGATTTATAGGGCATTGAATGGGTTACTGAAGTAGTGTGAGATTGATGGGTGTGCATTGAAGACAATATTAGGAGTTTTTGGTGTTGAGAATATACAAAGAGTAGAAGATTTGAATAATAGTTCCATATGATTGTTTTCATTTATCGTGTATTCTTAGCATAGTATATAGTGATATGCGAATTTTCATTGATCATTGCCAGGGTTTTGAGTGTCTTCTAACCAAGGATTGGATCTTATACAAAGCTTATCATTGACTACTATTCTCTAAACACTGTTAGCATGATTACAACGTCTTTACTATATGTGACCACTATTTTATTGCATTCAAGAATTGTGTTTTGATTTGCATAGAAGGGTTTTTCTAGTTGGTGAGTTATAGTGCATTGGTTGTGTCTATATCCATGTAACTGAAATCTAAAATTGAAAAAATTTGATTCTTTACAAGATAGTTACTTGTTCTTGTGTTATCTGAAGATAGTAGACAAGGTGTCAGTAGAGAATCTTATTGCTCATACATATACTAGTCTAAAGCTTGTTTGAACTTACTAAAAACAAAAGATTCTTATAAAAGAAGTCATGTGTGAAGGTTAGAATGTATGCATAGGTTTTCTCATAAAATAAATAGTCATTCTTGTATGCAGTGTTAAAGGTCAATCAAGCAAGATTGGAGATTGAGATGATTTTGGTCATTTTTGGTGAGTATGGTTTTGTGTGAAAAGAGATAGACATGTATAAAAATAATTATTTCTTGTATTCAAGGTGATGCTGCTTTTATGATCTGTACATGAATATTTCCGATGGATTTATGCTATGATATGGGAGAATGAGGAAGATGGAGTTTTGCTGATGGAGAAATAAAGTAGTGGTTTGTATTGAAATGGAGTAACCCTTTGGTTTTTCATTCATTTTATTTTGAAGATTGGAGTGAGGCGTGATGGTTTGCTAGTGAGGCATATTGGGTTGCGAGTGAGGTAGATTGAGTAACTAGTGAGACTTATTTTCAGAGTGGTTTTTCACCCTTTTAGGGTTTTCCACTCATAAAACATGTGTTATGTCTCCTCTTGGTGGTTTGTCATATTGTGCTTGATTGGTCATCTTTTTTCAAGTATTATGTTCTTATTTGTATATCATTGTGATTCCCTCAACATTCAATACCTATCATTTTTGAAGTGTTCTCAATGGGTCTCTTTGCATAATACAAGTGAGTTAAGTTTTAAAATTTGATTTCTCATTAGACCACTGATTCACCCCCCCTCTCAGTGTTCTTGTACTTCAACAAGTTGTATCAAAGCCTTACATCCCTTGAACAATTTTAATCAACTTAAGTGATATTAGTGGTGGAGTACTATGGAAAAAAGAAAAGGACAAAAGAAAAATGTTAGTGCTAAGCAAAGAGTTGTTCAACAAGTTCCAATTAAATCAAGTGGTGTGTTGTTGCAAGAAACATCCCTTGCCAATTGTCACAAGATTTTGTAGTTGGAAATGTTGACAAAGAAGGAGACCACATTGTGAGTGAATATGAAAAGGAGTGTGATGAAGATGAGTGTGAATTTGATCTTGAGGGTGAACTCATTTATGCCCTAGATGAGATCAAGAACCTCAAAAACGAGAATCAGAGATTAAAGTTGCAACTTCAAGAAGAAAAGGAGTCCAAGGCCAAAACACTTTCAGCCCTTGAAGAAGAAGAGAAAATGATCAAATATTTGAAGGTACAAGTTGTAGAAGTTAATAAAATAGAAGACAAAGTTATAGATTAGTCTAAGGCAAAAGAGGTTTATTATTAAAGATAAGAATCAGAGATAGTTTATTTGAGAATGGAACTAGAAAAGGCATCTTCCAAGTTGCACAAGAATCCTCAATTTGAAAAGAACACTCAATGCTTAAATGAGATGTTGAGCAAGAAAAAACATCACAAGGATAATACTAGTTTAGGCTTTGAAAAAGGACAAAGTTCTAAGGTTAGAGAAAATCCTAAGAAGAAGATAGATCTAAACTATTATTGTTTTGCTCCTAAGACTGAAGACAAGAAGAAGAAAAAATAAAATTCTCTTGCACAAGTCAACAACAAGTTCAAAATATCTTTTCATTTAGAACAACATCAAAGGTCCAGGTTTGAAAATTATTTTCATGGTTATTATTATTCTTGTTGTGAATTTGGTCATAGAGCAAGAGAGTGTTGGATGCATCAAAAGAAATTTGGATGGAATAAGAGCTCTTATGAATGGTCAAATAGAAGAAGTAAGGTTCTATGTTATAAATATAATCATCTAGGTGCCACTACAAGTTTTTGTAATAAACAAGTAAGAAATGATGTTTTTGGATTCTCAAGAGGATATAATTATTTTTCTTCTCATACTGGTAACAAGGTCATATGCTATAGATGCAATAAGTTTGGACATAAAGCACAATATTGTAGGAGTAATCACAAGAAGACATGTACTATGAAAGTTTGGAGAAGAAAACAAGAGAAAGAGAAGGAAGAACCTAAGCTTGTGCATACTGCACACGAGACATCTATAATTGCTTAAAGAGAAGCATGAGGTTAGGGGGAGATGTTTATTTTTTTATTATTTAGCCCCATAGACAAAAAAAAAGGGGGTTGGTTGTGGATAATAGTGATGTAGTGCTTGTTAAGGTTTCTAGAGTTATTTTGGGTGCAAGAACTTATTGTAGCAAGTGATAGTACACATCCTTTTTCTTTGTACTATAATTGTAAAGAGAAAAGTGATAGGGATATGAAGACAGGTTAACGAGGTTGCAAAATTGTATATAATAGAGATCAATAAAGAAGTGATAATTAAATGAATGCTACTATATCATCCATGGTTTTCTTGCTTTATATGCTCATTCAGGTAAAAAAATGAAAGTTTGAGAAATCATTTAATCATTACATATCAAGTGTGTATACCTTCATCAGTCTTGAGGAGAACATGTTGAGTATAAACCAAGAGGAAGAATAATCACAAGTTTTGATAGAGATAGTGAAAGAAGTCTATGGTGATAGTTTCCTTACGAGGGCAATCATCCTAGTGAATAGTCCAAAAGGAAGTGGTAATGATACAAGGTCTGGTACTTGTAGAGGTATGGTATCAATGATAACAATGATATGCTCAGTTTCTCTATGATATTCAGTGCTATTATTTGTTGCAGGGGGATGCACTTATAATAACAGTGTCAAGCTTCCAATCTTATCTTCTATTTGTACTCTTCTTGTGCCTATGGAATCTGTGTTTTGAAGTGTTTGTATCCACTATGACATTATAGTGACAAATAATGATAGGATGTAGATAATGGCAGGATATAGTGTTATCATATGGTGTTGTGATTTGCAGTGAAAAATGCCATTTTTTATTTTGACAGTTCTTCATGTTTTGCAATTGTGATCTTGATAAGCTATAATGATCTTTATTTATAGTTTGAAAATGCACTTAGTCATAGAGGATTGGTAGATGATAGTCTCTTTTTTTGGTGATGTCTATCAGTTTTGAATTGTACGTTCATGCATAGTTGTTTTCAGAGATCTTGTTGCATGGGTATGATGCAGGTTGTCATTATGGTCTTCTCTATGATCACAGAGTAGTGCTCTTTGATTTTCGAGTAGAAGACATTGATTTTTATTTCTTTGATGATCAATGAAGTGACTGATCTAATGGTTTGATTTAATGGTCATACATGGTGGTCTACAAATCACATTTAAAATACTAACAGTACAATGCCAACCAATGTTTCTTTATCAGTTTGTCTCCATAGGGAGAGAAATAAGTATAGGTGCTTGACTTCAGTAGTGATAGTGATCTATATACAATCATATTTCCACTGATGTAATGATTATATAGTGTTACTTATCTCAAAGGTTATCAATGCACTCAAGAAGTTAGTGATATCACTATTCCAAAATATTATAGGGATTTTCAAGGGAGGAAGAAGTGTTTGCTCAAGGATTAGTTGTCATGAAGACCTAGGATAGTCTTAGTACTTAAGTGTTTAAGAGGACTGCCATTGAGAAAATTAAGGAGTAAATATATTCATGTGTCTAAATTTAAAGAAGGGAGAGATGAATATGCATGGGATGACTATCATGAGGCATTCTAGAACACAGTGACCTTAGAAATAACAGTATACAGTGCTCTCAGTTTTTTGGTTAAGACTTGAGGAGCTCTTCTTGGATATGTCAATGGGTATGAAGACTGTTGGGTATAGTGTCAATCTTGTGATAGTGTTTTTGTCCACATTTGGAAGTGGTCTTCATTCATTTTGGACTACTTATTCTTGCACAGTGGTCCTAATAGTCTTGGACCATGTTGTACTACTTTGAAAATCTAGTTGGATTGTTTATTCTGATGACATTGTCTATGCATACCATTATCATGCACAGTGATGGGTTGTCCATGTTTGTAGTGACTATGTGTTCTGAATCTTGGCCAGTGATTTGTGTGATTTGACAGTGCTATACCTGCCTTAATATTGATATTCTTTCCGTATTTCCCATGCTATATATGATGTTGCTTTAGTATACCTACACCATGCTCTATCAATATGTCATTTCAGTCAAGATTGACACCTTTTTTTATTCATTGGAGGTTTAGCTATTTATAGGGGGAGTGCATTGTCCTTTGTCATTTGATGTCAGGGGGAGATATTTGAAGAGCATTATACTGTGTAGGTTTTTCCATCAATGAAAAAGGGTTTTTTTTTTTTATGTTTGTCATTGATGTCAAAGTTTGTTGATTCAATAGTGAAGTGAAGGAAACAATGTTTGGTTTTTCATGGTCTCATGTGTTGATGCTCATTTCTTTGTCAAAGATACTTGGTTTGGTTGTCCTTGATCAGAAAGATACAAATTCATTGCTTCATGGTGTTGATAGGGTATATCATTCATTTCATGGTCTTATGGTCTTAGGGTATAGATTTTCAATACAGGGTTTACTTTATGTTCTAATCGACTAGGGTTTACTTTATGGTCTTAGGGTATAGATTTTCAATACAAGGTTTACTTTATGTTCTTATGGTGTTCTATACCCTATGGCCTAGGGTTTATGAGTTGTGAAGATTTTCAATACAGGGTTTACTTTATGTTCTAATCGACTAGTGACTTGCAATAAAAGGTGGAAAGTTGCATAAGTAATGTTTTGAGGGTTTATGTTCATTGCACAATTGGCCCCTACTTTTCTATTACTGGCTAAACAAGTTCAAGTCTTATATCCTACCACTCAGATTAAAATCAAAGGTTATTATTCAATTATGAAGTTGGTGGAAGTCGAAGAATCAAAGGTCAACATTTAAAGTTTGACAATGGTTACTCCCTGCACACTGCACATTAATGACCATTTGGATGTCATGGCTTTTGGTTTGTCAGTTATGTATAGTTTGTTAATTGTTTTTGTAGCGATGGTAAAAAGGTGATTTCTGAGGCATTGAATGAGTTGTTGCAGTAGTGTGAGCTTGATGGGTATGCGTTGAACATAATGTTAGAAGTTTTTGGTGTTGAGATTATACAAAGATTAGAAGATTTGAACAACAGTTCAATATGATTTCTTTCATTTATCTTGTATTCTTAGAACAGTATATATTGATCCACATGGGTATGTGCAGGATCATGATGAGCCAAAAAGTGGCGATATCTAAGTGATATGATGGCCCATGTGGCTGACGACTTTTTTTTACCCAAAATTGATGAAAAGAAAAGGGTTTTTAAAGGAGATTCTCAACTTTCCACCAATATTAAATTATGCTTTACTTTGAATTTAATATATAATTATTATTCATTTTCTATTTGAATTACTACTAAAGTCCTGATTGATAGGTTGATTGGAAAAATCTATAGCTTTCAAACGGTATCACATTTTTTGAATCCAAAACATGCATCACATTCTATGCTTCACATACTATGGGATTAAAAAAAAAATTGAATTTCATGAAGTTTTGACCAACTTGAGGTGGTCAGACATACGATTTTTTATATTTTTAAAAATTTGTAATACAAAATTCATAATTAATTATTTACTTGGAAAAAAATTACAAAAAAATATGCATCACATCACGACATGAGTCCCCTAATTATATATAAAATCTTATAAAAAAATATTATCATTTTATTGTGGTTAGGGTGGTCAGACAGACACCTACTTCTTATTTTTTCCCTGAAAATTAAGTACTGCTGTATTGAAATTTCAAATTTTCACCAAAAAATTTTTTATTTTTTAAAATAAACCTAGTAGTTTAGAAACTACATTCAATTTTCTATAGATTCTATTCTTACATATTTTTGAAATAATATAGATAACTTATTCAAATTTTTACGTCAAGTTTCCTAACTCCGTTTTTTTAAATTTTATTGCCACTTAAGGGCCTATTTTTTCCATGATGATCCTACACATACCCGCACATGTTCATTAATCATTGCTAGGGTTTTGAGTGTCTTCTAACCAAGTATTGGATCTTATATGGAGCTTATCTTTGACTACTATTGTCTAAACACTATGGGCAAGATTAAAATGTCTTTACTATATGTTACCACTATTTTATTGCATTCAAGAATTGTGTTTTGATTTGCACAAAAGGGTTTATCTGGTTAGTGAGTTATATTTAATTGGATGTGTCTATATCCATGTAAGTGTAATATAAAATTGACAAAATTTGATTTTCTTTACAGGAGAGTTACTTGTTCTTGTGTTATTTGAAGATAGTGGACAAGGTGTCAACAAAGAATCTTATTGCTCATACATATACTAGTCTAAATCTTGTTTGTACTTACTGAAACAAATAGATTCTTGTAAAAGAAGTGTTTGTTCATGTGTGAAGGTCAGAATGTATGCAAAGGTTTTCTTGTAAAATAAATAGTCATTCTTGTATGCAATGTTAAAGGTCAATCAAATGAGATTGGAGATTGAGATGATTTTGGTCATTTTTGGTGAGTATGGTTTTTTGTGAAAAGAGACAAACGGGTATAATAGTAATTATTTCTTATATTCAAGGTGATGTTGCTTTCATGATATTCACATGAAGATTTCTAGTGGATTTATCCTATGATATGGTAGAATGAGGAAGATGGAGTTTTGCTAATGGAGAAATAAAGTAGTGGTTTGTATTGAAATAAAGTAACCCTCTAGTTTTTCATTCATTTTCTTTTGAAGATTGCTAGTGAGGCATGATGGTTTGCTAGTGAGGCATATTGGGTTGTTAGTGAGGCAAATTGAGTAGCTAGTGAGGCTTTACCAGTGAGGCATATTGGGTTGTCAGTGAGGCAGATTGAGTAGCTAGTGAGGCTTTACCAGTGAGGCAGGTTGAGTAGCCAATGAGGCTTTGCCAGTTTGGCATAAAGTGTAGCTAGTGAGACTTTGCTAGTGAGGCATAGTATGTAACCAGTGAGGTTTTGGCCAGTGAGGCTTAATAAAACTTATTTTTAGAGTGTTTTTTCACCCTTTTAGGGTGTTCTACTCACAAATCATGTGTTATGTCTACTCTTGGTGGTTTTCCATATTGTGCTTGATTGGTCATCTGTGTTCAAGTATTATGTTTTGATTTTCATATCATTGTGAATCCCTCAACATTCAATACCTATTTAATGTTTGAATTGTTTTCAATGGGTCTCTTTGCATAATACAATTTAGTTAAGTTTTGAAATTTGATTTCTCGTTAGACCATGATTCACCTCCCCTCTCAGTGGTCTTGTACTCCAACAACATTATGGATGAAACTAATTAATTAATTTAGATGTGAATTTTAGGTTTCTACAATTAGAATTAAAACTAATGTTTCTTCTCAGGTCTTTTCTTCAATGAAAAAATTATTTTCCCTAGTGGAGGTTGAGAGAACTACTCCCATGACCCTAGTTCAAGTTAATTTGATTCCATCAATTGCTATGATAAATGTTAATATTTTCCCACTTTATTCTTTGACTAGCATGTAATCTACAAGATAAATGTCAAGGTAAAAACTAAAGCAAGTTAAATTTAAAATGTTAGTCTCCCAAAGATATAAAATCTACAAGAAATCTATAAGAAATAGATCTCCCTAAGTACATAGCATAATTGCCACACCATGGGTAGAACCACCAGAAGTAAAGATTGAAGTTTTTTTACCTTTTATGTAGGTCCATCCAAATAGGTCATGAGGCTACCTAAATAATGACAAACTACCCCACTATGAACAAGTCTGCCTAAACAAAGTACCTACACAAAAATGAAGTTTGATCAATAAAAAATGATTCTTTTGGTGCAAAAAGATAGTTTGGATAGCATAAATAGGCTTACAAAATCAAGTTTTATCAACAAATAAAGAGTAATTTTTTATCAAAAATGTAGGAGAAAACATGTTGGATTAATGAAATTTGACTCCCAACACCTTGATGATAGGGCCACCCAACTAGGAACAAGAGCACTTAATTGTGAGTTGCAGATGAAAGTTTTAGGAAAATATGAATTATATTTAGTAATAAAAAGGATTTTTGTGTCCCACCAATCATGTCAAATATGTGTGCATGAATTTAGAGCCTAACTAGAGTAAACTAAAGTGATACTAAGAATAATAGTTAGCAAACATTAATAAAACATAAATAGTTTACCAAAACCAACCCTTCTTGCACCAAGAAATGGTGGTTGTGCTCATGAATGGCTGGATACGAGTGCTCGTTCCAACAACATAAGGTTGCATGTGAGATTGATTAATGAAAATAGTCTGGTTTGAGGCTAACTTATAGATTTTTTTCTGAAGAAATAGATGGCTAGGATTAAAATATGAGATCAATGGCTCATATCGGTTGAGAGACATGTGGAGATGAGAGGAGGAAAAGTGTCCTCATGTGGTTAGAAGAGATGAAGTGAGAGGGATTAAGGGGAGAATTAATGGTGGAGATTCTCATTTGAAGAAGTTGATGGTCAAGATGGGAAGGGTACTTGGGAGTTCCCTTGAGGGGATTTAAAAATAGATTGGGGGTATGGGCAAGGAGTTGACCCATGTGACATGATACCAAGGCCACGCCACATGTACAAAGGTCCATTCCTTTGTAGACATTAGAGGATGTGAGGGATTTGGGGGGAGTTAACTAGGATTAGGTTATGCAAATTAGGGATTAAGGGGTCAATTAAATTAGCCCACTTAATAAAAAGTGGATGAAAAATATAAATTAAATAAATAACATATTTATTTAATTTTTGGGAAATAGATGGAGAACTTAGGTAAATAAATAATTGGATTTATTTACCAAATATAAATTATAGGAGGAAAGTGATTTAATGATTTATGCTAGAAATACATGGTGAATAGTGATGAATAGTGGATGGATAGTGATTTTATTTATCAAAATAATAAAATACTATTTAATTATTAAGAAAATGGGAATGAGATAATTAATTAAATAATTTGAATTGTATTAAATAAATTATAGAGGAAATATTTGACCAATTACGATTTTTCAATTTTAAGTATTTACACATATCTTTACATAAATAAAACTCGTGAAAACCATGATAATTGAATTATGTCAAGATTATGCATAAATTATGTCATGAAAATATAATGAATAAAATTTGCAAGAAAATATTAATTGTGTGTTTAGTTTGTTTTAAGCATATATTAAGAAATGCTTCATTTGTGAGCAAATACAATTTTCTAGCATAAAGCTTCCTTTCCCAACCTTCATCATCTCATGATATATTTAAAGTGATAAAACTACCTTTCTTTATGTCATGTAAATATCCTTAACTTCCCCTTAATTTCTACTCCCATTTTTATTAAATATTTTTAGCGTCCACTCTCCCCATTCCTTCCACCACATTCTAAAATCTAGATTATATTAAATTCCTCAATATAATTTCCTTGAGATTATTCTAAAATCTATTTTATTATTTTTAAATTATTATTATTTTCTAACATAATGAGAGGGTTGTGATATTTATGCTCTCTTTAATGAGGGAATGAAGACTTGATTTATATATTTTTGATTGGGAAGGTGAATGATTAAGATTAAATGATGGATGGAGATTCACTTGGGACATTAGCTCATATGTTCATGAGGTATATATTTTTTTTATAATTTAATTTAATTATTATAAATGGGTGATGTGGATCTTTTTATTTTGATTTTAGAGGGATGAAAGTGAATGAAAGGGAATTAATTTAATTTAATAATGAGATGAAAATGGATTAATTTAATTTAAATTTAATAATGAGGTTATAATAGATTTTATTTAGATAATTAGTAATGTGGATTTAATTAGTGGGGTGTATTGTGGATGAAATTAAATAAATAATTTATATGTGATTTTTAGGTGTTTACAGTTGAAGTCGAAACTAAAGTTTCTTCTCAGGTCTTTTCTTCAATGAACAAATTATTTTCCCTAGTGGAGGTTGAGACAACTACTCTCATGACCCTGGTTCAAGTTAATTGGACTCCATCAACTGCTATGATTGAATATATTTTCCCTTTAGAGAAGACAACATTGGCTTGTAGGTATGTAATAAAAATCCCATGGATAATAATTTATAAATATGGGCAATAGTCGAAAAGGAAAAAATTTCCTCTAAAAAGGTTGAGAACCAATATAAGATGAGGGTGATCCCACAAAGATGGTTTACAATTTCTGAGAGGAACTGGTTTTTATTGAAATCACATATTTTTAGAAAATATAATGATTTAAGCCTTTAAAAGTCCATTTTAAGGATTCCAATTGAAGAGGGTTTGATCAAACCCCCTTGGATAGAACCTTGCTAGTTTTAAACCATACCTATAAATGAGTCTCCTTTACACCTATCAAAATGCTGATAAAAAAACACTTTTAATTTACCTTTTGGGGGATCAAATGAATTCATTTAAAATTTATTTGAAATAATTATGGTAGTCCTCAAAATTATCTATCCCACAAATATATTTTAATATTTTTTGGTTTTATTATGTATGTGTTTTTTTAGTTTTATTAAACATAGGTTTTTCATCGAAAATCAAGGTCTTTGTTTTGCACATGTGGAAAAATAGAAAATTATCAAAATAATTTTTTTAAAAATATGTTCATGCTGGGTATTGATGTCCTTGATCCATTAAAAAAAAAAATTTGAATTTCGATACATACAAAAAAAGTTATGTTGTATACAGTCTGCCTATGTCTGAATTGCAATTGGTTTGACTTCAAAACTCTATTAAGGAAAAAATATTCAATAAAAAGATATGAGACCAAATTAAAGTGCTAGATATCGTAGTTACAAATCTAAATTCGAAAAAAATATAATTTTATCCTTCATACAAAAAAATTATATTGTATACGGTGAGCGTCACTTTTTAAAAATGTTGCTTTTTGAAAAAAACCAATTTTCGTGGGAGATGGAAAAAGAAGTGCAATCTTATTCCAAAAATTTTGATTTTTTTTTTATTTTATAGAATCTATAGACAAAATTTGATAAGACTGTAGTTTGTATCATCTTCAAATTCCTCACGGTTTAGCCGCTATAGGTGTCTGAATGTGAAGATTTAGTTAAAAATAATAATTTAAGTGTCCAGTTTGACCAAAAATTGTAAACCACTATTTTGGGATCACCCATGATTCTTCCAACAAATTTAAGAAGGGCTAGTGTGTTTTTGGGTAGGTTTTTGGTTCTACTTGTATTTTTTTCTCTTTTTTTTTGGACAAAATGACAAAATACATTAATTAATCAATCTTAGAAAATTACACAATATTTGCAACTAAAACCTGAAGAGAAAATTCAATGAGGGTTTTGCAGCCCCCCACCAAGAATAAAAAACAACCATGAAACCAATAAAACATACCATACTTAGAAAAATAAGCTAGCTAGATCAAACTAAATCATTATGAAGGAGAAGAATAAACTGCAAAGATTGACTAGAAGATAGGAATGTCCAATTTTGTGACATTCCAAGTAATATTAACATGACAAGCCCATTTGGTCAAACAATTTGCAATAACATTGCATTCTCTAGGGATACGAAAAAAATGAAATAAACTCAAAATTTTGCAAACGGTGAAGAATTTTCTCAACATGTAAGAAGGTAAACTCCAAGAAGATGTTTAAAATCTTCCATTATTCATAAGGATGTACACTATCACACAATCCATCTCACAAATCATCTTCTTCCAACTTAGCTCACAAGATTTCTCAAGAGCTAAAACCTCCATTTGATTAATAATGCCAATCCTCATAGTAGTAGAAAAGAAGAAGTGAACCAAATGAACACTATCTCATCTTACTCCACCTATTTTCGCACCACCTAAATTAACACAAGAAGAAACATCAATTAAAAAAAGAAAAAGAAGACTAGAAAAACTTGAAGAACGGAGAGACCATTTACTTATTTGATTCAACTTATTAGAAGACATCATAAGATTTTGACCAAGTATAGTTAAAAGTCATTCTCTTAAAATACAGATAACATGTTTATTAATTAAATTGTTTGATTGTATAGCAAACTTGATTTTGACAAGCTAATAAAAATATTGCAAACTAAATTAAAAGAAAAAGAACCACTTTTCTTAATTTTAAAACAGCTATCCAAAATCTAAATCAAATTGAAATAAGAAGTTTAAACACAATAAAAAATAATGGAAAAACTTATATGCAAGCAAGAAAAGTCCTTTCAACAGTGCATGAGTTGAACAAAAAAAACCGAACATTAACTACCATAAGATCATATTGGGTGGAACAAAGCTTACATCATTTCTTGAAATGATAGCAATAATAAGCTTTTGAATCATCCCAACGAATAGAATCAGAAACTTGCGCGACTTTAAAAATGAATCAAACGTATAAGATCACTCACAGCAATTATATTCTCAAAGTATACATTTAATGCCGTTCCGACTGGGATAAGATTCAACAATTTTCCTTAGTCGACAAAAGCTAAGTCGTGAGTAAAACAAGTGCAGATTCTCATTTTGGAAAAACTCCTCATATATCTCGGCTTCTTCTGAAACGTTGTTGAAATCCACTTCGACTCATTCAAGTTTAACCAAGCATGCTTTTTTGACTAAGCAAAACTTAAGCCTCCTTTTCTTCATTCTAGATAACCATTCAATTCATTACAAGACCAGCAATCTCAACCAGAAAACAAAACTGAGAAGCGCCAGATATATTCCAAATCCGTTGGCGGAATTGAAAAACGATAAATCGAGAATAAGAAAGAGATAGACGTGTTTCCACAAACACCCATATATTTAAAAATCTCAACTTGTGTTCCATTATCAGCGGCGGGTCTTGTTTGCACAGCGTTCAGAGAAAACGACAGGCTGCGCCGACTTTATTAACTTGACGAGACCAAATCAATTAAGAGACACCTAAACTTTGTCGGGGCCATAGTTTGCCGTAGAAGCTAAGCAGATATCGATGTTTCGATTGATTGATTGATTTGGACTTTTGCGCCTTTCGTTATCAACCACAAAAAAACACGTCGACAATCAAAACACTTCGTCGATCTCCATTAGAGGTCCAGATTCCTTAGCCCACCATTATATAAAGAAAACAATCCTCACTAAGGTGTTTCATACCAATTCTCAAATCATTTACTTGCGAAGTTGTGAGCAATATCTGATTATTAGCAACGTCTAATAGCTATTTGTTTTGTTTTTGTGGGCTCTTTTCATGATGAAAGAAGGGATTGAGGATGATGTCTGTGGTCGAAAGCGGGGCAGAGATGATGATAGCCATGAGAATGATAAGGCTGAGCAGCAGAAAAAGTGTAGGGCTGATTGTTTATACTCTTGTTTATTAGCACTTGAATCTCCTGATCTGGAGGAGGAATTTGTATATGATATAGATGAGGAGCGTGTATATAGTTTGATGAAAGAGCTCATGGAAGAAATAGGGTTAGAAGCCGATCCTCCTCTTCCTCCACCCCGTCAGATTAGTCTTCCCCTCGGATGTTCGACTGAAATGACTTATTCTTCATGTCAGTCCGCTTCGTCGTCGGCAAACTGCTCCTCCAAATATGCAGACGCCTGCGGTAGTTCAGTTTCGACAAAAATGGAGTCGGCAAAGAGTGCAGTCCAGAACTCGGATCGCAAGGAATTTGAGCGTACGAGGGTTGTGGGAGAGTATTATGGGAAAGAGGATTTTGTTGAGGTTACGAGTAAAAGGGGTGTTTTGGTCTGAACTTGTAACTTGAATTGGGTATTTACAGGGACGAACTCTGGAATGTGGGTGACGTTGTAAAGCTTCAAGAGTAGTTTTAATGGCGTTTTCTGTGGGATACTAAAATTGGGTTTCTGATGTTTTGTTAGCTAGAAGTGTAAGTGGGATTTTAAGCCACAGATTATGTAAATATCATCTTGTACAGTGTGGAGTTGATAGGAGAACCACCCTCTCTGTGGCCTTCTTTCTATGGGCTACTAGTCTAATCTGTCTTGAGCATTTTCGATAACAAAACGAGGTTACGTACAGAATGTCTTAACGCTTTGATGGCATTTTAAATTTAATATTAGAATGGTTGCACATAAATCTGTTTGAATTGACTGCCACAATTAGTATGATATTTTTCAGCTTGGCTGCTTTTTATTTTATATATTATTTGTTTTGATTCGATAAAAATAAACAAATAAATAAAATCTGATATTTGTACGGCTTATTGTAATGCTTCATAAATTATTTAAATTCAAATTGTAAACTAGCAATCGCACCTTGGGGTGCAATGGGTATGCCGAAGACAATATAGTGATTCTTGTGTTAATCTTGTTTATTAAAACATGGGAAACCTGATTTACAGCCGCAAAGTAAATGGTAAAGAGAGTTTGTTTTTTTGGAAAGAGAAAGAGTGGAAACAGTAAAATATTTTCTCTCGGAATGTTTAGAGAGTGGAAACAATTTTTTTTTTGGAAACAGAAGAATAAATACCATGAGTCAATACCTACTTATCCTTAGCAACCACTAAAATCCTTCAAGTATTATATTGGAGGAAACTTACCCGTATATTTTCATCTCATAAGATCCCAGGAACTAGGAATCTATATCCATTTGGTACTCTGAAATAAATTTTTAACAACATTTTTGTTGTCTACCTATGAAGTGCATAATGGAGATAAGAAAATGGAGGAGAAATCAAGCTGATTGCAACAGTAGTCTTACCAGATGAGAACACCTTTTAGAAAATTACATAAATTACATTATTTGCAAATAGACCTTAAACCTTAAACGTAGAAGTAATAATCAATTTTTATTTTCTGGAAAATGGTCCCTCCAGGTCCCACTTTATGGAGTAGGAAGGTCAGTTTCATATTGAATCCAATTTTTTTTGTTGTGTATCTAGATTATAGATGACAATAAATTTTAGCAAACTTTGGAAAGAATGCATGAACCATGCCTAACAAGTTCTCCAAACCATGAAGCAATGTAAGCTATATAGTAGTTGAAAGAAGTGTTTTATAATTGTGAATCGGATTAAATAGTAGGATTAAACTATTTATAAAAAGGCAATTTGTGCTATTCTAGAGAAATTTGAAAAGATTCAATAATGGCCAACACCAAGAACCCTAACAAAGCCCAACTAGACTTAACCAACTACCACAATGATCTATGGAATTATTCTCACAGAGAAATGCCATACACAAAATAGAAGGCATTTGAAGAATTGAAGTGATCACCATGCGTAGTGTTAGTATTTGCTCTACCAGTTTTGCAATAGCCATTGAAGATTGAAACTGAATATTCAGAATATGTATTAAAATTTGATAAAGTCCCCACTTTGCACTAGTATTATATCAAAACCATGATGAATAGAGAGGTAACCATGCCATGTTTCCGTCCTCAAATTGATGTCCACATAAAAATGGTGAAAATAATGATAGTATTTGGTCTAATGCACATAAAATCAAAGCCTACCTTTCATTCAAAATCATCAAGTTCATTTAGATATTTAACCTTCAAAGTATGTGGTTGTAGCTTACCATGTTTTTCCTGAAACAGAATCTTAATCAACAGAAAAGGAATCTCAGAAAGCAACAAGGATAAATGAGCAGGTCCAACATATTAAACAAGTGAATATTTTTTCTTTAGAAAACCAGCGTCAAAACCAAGCAGTGTCATGACAAATATCAAACACCATGAAATATGTGCTCTGCAACCTGAAATTATGTACGTTGTTTTCCATGAACATCAATTAAAAAGATACAATAGCATACACATCCTGCAATCCAATCTTCTGTGGCTGGTTTTTCTTAAATTTAGCATCATGGTGTAAAAATGGAGGAAAATTGAAGAAGGTTTGTAAAGAAGAATGTAGTAATATATGAAGCTGATCCAATTTGTGTTGTGGAAACCATTGCATTTACAGCTTTAACTACAGTAGGTATACATTAAAAATTAAATAAAGTTGTCAAGAAAAGTTTCATAAAAATAGCTTATATAATGATTATTTTTGTGAGCTGCTATTCTTTGCTCTATTTAGGACATTGAAGAAGTATAAGAGTGTGATATAGAAACCATTGTATTTATAGGTTCAACATCATGTTCCATACATTCAAGTTTGTGTCATGCCAATCCCTTGTATTTTTCTTTACTATTCAGTATGTGATAGAAGCTGTAGCAATCATTGCAATTACAACTTGACCTACATTTGGTATACACTAAATATAAAATAAAGTTTTCAGGAGAAGTTTCATAAAAATAGCTTAAATATTGAAACAACCACAGATATATTGAAAAACCACATCTAATAAAGATATTTCTATCATGTCCATGTAGCATATCAATGTTAATCTGAGGTAAGGTTTTTATGCATGGATTGAACTTCTTGTGATTTCATTCAAATAGAAGTGCCAATCCTTTTTGTCAACTTTATCATGAACAAGCCCACTAAAGATTTGAAGAGATAGAGGTAAAAGTCCACTCACTTCACAAAACTGTCAACCAATTCTTCATAACCACGACATGGATTTGCTTGCCTAAACGCATGCAAAAACAAAACAGCTTTCTAAAATTTTCGAGGCTCATGTCCCTCATCTTATAATAACAAAAACTTTAAGTAATAGAACAAATGAGATGTAACTTATGAAAACAACACATTGTTAAAATGAAATGGAAGTAGCAAAGAAAAATAAATGAGAATAAAAATATGTGATACCAAAACGTAGAACAAGGTTATATTTACAATGTTGAAAATGAAGTGTTTTATATGTAATTTATAATACACAGTACAAGAATGAATGCAATTGAATATTATAGTATAACCAAAATGATCTGTAAGCTTGTGACATAAACGAGGAAAATTAGTCATCATAACATTGAAATATGAAGGACACATTGTTGTGCATAGGTGTATTGAGGCATTTTATACCGAAAAATGCATATTGATGAAAAATTTAACTTTTGAAGTTTCAGACATAGGCTCTAATATTTTGAAAATTATGGTACTAAAACTTTTAAATATCTATGTTCATATGGAGGAAATATGGTGGTGAAAATTTAGACTGAAACACTACATTCAGTAAGTTTTATGTTATAAACACAGTCGTTGTATTTAGATTTGTGACTGTTGTACAAATTGGAAATAGGAAAAGATAGTTTGGAAAGGCGAGCAACTAAGCAACATAAAATTCAATTGTCTTGTGTTTGTTGGGCTCTGCAGGAGGAAGCTTTGGAATGTTTAGATTGAGCACTCCATCTTGACATCTGGCTGAAATGGCCTCCATATTGTAGTAGTCAGGTAGGATAAATTTTCTTGTAAATTTGCCGACCCTGCACTCCATACGGATTAATTTGACATGATCATCCTCCTCCTTCTTTCGCTCTCCAATGATTGTTAACACATTCTCATCCTGTACTTGAACCTATTTGTTTTCAAACATGAACAATCACTTAGTTAGTCTTAGTGGCGAGTGATTTGAAGCTTTTTCATCCCCAAGATGCATAAAAAATTGAGGTTTTTAGTGGTTTAAAATGGAAATACCTTGATGTTGTCGCTTTGAAGGCCTGGCATGTCGATTATGAAGACATAATAGTTGGGATACTCTTTGATATCAACAGGAGTGGAATCCATGGCCGTGTTGTTCAAAATATAATTGTGTGTGGGGTTATTCAGGTGTTTCTCCATATTGTTAGGGACTTGAAGAAGCTCGAGCGCAAAGCTAAACAGGGGCTCCATCTCTTATCACAATTCTGCATTGCCATCATATTTCATCTTCAAAACAGTCAATAGTATGCAGATTGTATGATTTCTAAAGAAACAAAAATTTAAAATATTTGAGTAAAATAAACTAATAAAACGGCCTAAAGTTAATAAAAAATGTAACACATAAAACCACACTTGGAATAATAATTATAGACAAAATTTCCAAAGCTCAGCAAGCACCATTAATCACTAAATTAATGTGTAAATCATCCTAATATTATTTAGTGTCAACAATATTAACAATATATCAGAAACATTGAATGATAATTAGATGAGTAGGAAAATATATGAGAACTGGAACAAAAAATATATTAATTTGGGCAAGTTGTACATGGCATGCTCTCTTGAGAGGTATATAGTTGGCTTTCTCCCATTAGCTATCTCTATGCTGATGAAATCTGACAATACAGATATACACATAATACGAAGGAGACCAAAAAATATTGTCCTAAATTTTGGAAAAATAGATGTCACACAGTTTTATCATTGATGGTCACGAATACTTTTGCAGTTAAGCAATTGTGCATGTCTATTCCTTACTAGCTGCTCCATGTATCTGTTGGTCTTTGACTCTATTAGTCTTGTATAATGTTTTGTTTTGCTTAATATAAAAATATTAAAAAATGGAAAGAAAAGTCCAGATACTTTTGTAGTTAAGAAGTTGTGCTTGTCTATTCCTCACCAGATGCTCTATGTATTTTCTGGTCTTTGACTCTATCAGGATTGTCTAATGTTTTGCTTTGCTTAATAAAAAAATATTATCATTTGAGTAGTTGTTAAAGAAGAAATCTCTTCAAACTGTGTTTAAAGTGAACATACTTGTACTTATTGGTTACCTGAATTGAAGTAGGGCATTTCAAATGGTTGATGCTGATAGTTCAGATAGTCGAGCTTCATCGTGGATCCTACGTGCAACATATGGGCTTTGTTGCATGTGTGTGTATCTCTCAAAAGTGAATGGCAGGTGGATTCAAAGGCCGGAAAGATGAGTGACTCTGGAAATTACTGTGAATGTCAAGCCCTGTCGATCAATGTTGCTGATGTCAATGGTGGCCATCTTAAGTGTAAGCCCTTGTGATCTGTGGATGGTTAATGCCCATGCCATTTTAAGTGGGATTTTTCGTTGACCACCATGACTAATGGGGGTAATAGGGACATCTTTGGGATTGTTTGTATCCTAAGCAGGCCCAATGTAATTTTGGAATCGAACAACAACAAAGAAAGGGAGTTGTGGTGGTTTATCAGCCTCCTTGTAGATTATTTTTTGTACAATACCAAGAGCTCCATTAACAAGGCCAGTATCCATCCACAGATTACAAGATAACATAACCTTTTGGTTGACAAAAAGTAGAATCTTAGGTTGGAGTTGGTCATCATCTGGATTTGAGGTGAAAGAGCTCCCTATTTGCTCAGTAGTGGCAATGGCAACAGGCTGAGCTAGAGACAACAACATATGTTTATTATGGAGTGAAACCTTTTCATTGGTTGCATAAAGATGTATGGATGATATGAAAGCAGTTTGTTCAGACGGTGATAGTGTCGAGCTTGACCTTGACATTAATAGTTGCCAATCTGCAATAGTAGGTTCAACCTTTCTTAAATTGCATAAGAGATCACGGAATAGAAGTTGAGTGGGATCCTCTCCCGCTTGACGAAATATTTGGTTTAGTGTAACAACAGTTTGGAAGCTACACCATAGTGTGCCCCCATAGTAAGTAGAAGAGTACATAGGAATGTCTTTGATCGGTGGTAGCTGGCCGAGGTCTCCAAAAAGCAGTATTGAGTGGCCTCCAAAAGGGCTCTGGTTGTTTGTTGGGAAAGCTTCACGTAAGTGATAGTCGATTCGCTCAAGTAATCTGGGACCGATGAAACTCATTTCGTCTATTAAAATGTAGCGAACAAAGTGCAATCTCTCTTGGAAGCTCGCTAGTGTTTGGCCCTACAAGGGAGCAAACTCTTTGATGGGGATGTGCAGTGCTGAATGAATAGTTGATGCTCCAATATTGAATGCTGCAACACCTGTTGGTGCGAGAAGTAGTAGTGATGATTGCTCGGTTGGAGCGGAATAATCTAGTGCATACCTAAGTTGTTTAATTAGCTATAATTTTCTTGTTCCTGCAGTTCCTTGAACTATAATTTTGAGTGGTGGTTGGTAAGTAATGGAGGATAGGTGTGACAACACTAAATCTAATGTTTTATTTTGTTCTAATGAAAGGTTGTGTTGGGTATTTATAAACGACGGAACGGGGACTTGATATCTTGTGCGATTTGAGTCTACAAAGTTGGATGCTACATTGAGCTCTATTGGATTTATGGAATGAGTATTACAGTCATGGTTAAGGTCTAATTCACAGCTTCCTAGCATGTCAAGCACATCTAATTGGAGTGGATGGCCTGGGTGAACACTTGACAAAACTTGCCACTCAGATTGGTTGCATTGATGTGGGGGTTCTGCATCGTTTGATGGAGAGTTAGGTTCTGTATTAGAGGTTGTATCTGGTTGACTGCATCAAGCATTCCATGGATGGTAAGTGCATGCCATCCTATCCCACTGTGCCAAAATTTGAGCTGGTGTGGAACCAAGGTCAATTGCAATGTTATGAAAAGATTTGTAGAGAACTAATTCACTCCAGCAGAAATCATGGAATCTTGGGTCGTCTTTAGAGGGAACGCTTGTGAAGCGAGGGGAGACTCTAACAACTGCTTTAGAGGAACGCTCTTTCCATTGGTTCACTTTACATGTTGTTCTGAAGCTCCATTTTTGAGTCACCTCTATTAGTGGCATTGCCTCTAGACCAATAGGACAAGCCATGTATGCATCAATGTAGTTTGTGTGCGGTGATGTACATGCACTTGAGAGTGGAACACATTGATAGTTTTTTTGGTTGACATTTAAAGAAACGAATGTTCGACTACACAAGCAAAGTGGTAGTTTTAAGAGAAGGTGGAAACTCTTTTGAGCACTAATATCGTGATCCACAAGGTTGTTAACAAGAATTTTCCTAAAAGCTATTGGTGCTAGCTTGTCAGGATCAAAAGTTGTTGAAATATGAGAAAGCATTGCATGGTATGTTTCGGATTTGGTTTCTGCTTTAGATGCATATTTCACGATATACTTGAGCACTGCATCTATTGAGAGAATGGGTTGGCAATCTACATTTGTACGCCAAATGGAGAGGATAGTGGGGTTGTGAAGATTAACTCAGTCATCATTACAAGCAGGCGTGTGCTTTGGCTGCCCACTCTCATTTGAGAGTGTTGAATTATTTTGCATGGTCCAAGGGGCTTTATAGCGGTATTCAACGATACCTCCTTTTCTTTGCAAGCATGTTTGCAAGGAACAACGTGTATGGCGCTAAACACAATTGAGCAATTCATTGTAGTCATCTGAAGGGGTGGACAACATAATCATTCTTGTATCCATTAGATAGGGGTTGAATAAGGAGGACCTTGGAACTGTTGCAAGTGAGCTTTGGTTGGGATGTGGGTTCCAAGCAGAGACATAGTTTTCAATGTAGTTGATTGCTTGTTGTACTGATCGAAGATTATTCGATTGCAATCTAGCAATATCGGGTGCGTCTTTGAGCCAAAGGAAATCGTGGACATGTGCAGAGCCACGATGTTGCCATTCATACCTAGACACAAAAAATATTATTAAGGAAATGATGAATGAAAGATGTATATATATAAAATATTATGGAGTGAATTTACCTGTACCAGTAGTCATTTGTGCAAAGAATCTTTTCCAAAACTACCTCACGAAATGCAGTAAATCGATGATGCATATAAAGTGCACAGAGGTGTGGGTTTTGCACTAAATTTTGGATCCTCCATCGAGCAACTGCTGAAGGATTTGTAGGTGCGGTTGATGGCGTGGCATTGTGTAAATTTGGCCATTTAGTATCTGCTACACTAAGGGTGAAGAATATAGTTGGACAACCAACTTGAATAACCATGTCTGATAGCTCCCCTCTACAAAGAGTCTAGAAGGGGTGGGTACCACAAATTTTTGAGCCAAACCGCATAACCTGGTCTGTAAGATGTTCATTGGGGAGATCCTTTAGTCTTTGGAACAAGTCAAATATTGTTGTTGGCAGTCTACTTTCGAAGTGTTTTTGAACAAATACGAAAGCTGTGCCTAGCTACGGTGACACATAAGAATATTAAGTATGAAGTATCTAAATCGTGGGTGTTGGCCAAATCTATTATCATGGTATCGAAGAAGATGGAGAGCATATTCATGTATCTTGACCTCTTTCATACTTTGTTGATTGAATACAACTCTACCTTTTGGAAACAATGTTGGGAATGCCATAACAAACAAGCCTTCAGTGGTGTATTCATTGAGAGGTGTAAGAGAAATTGGTGGCCAATCGATAGTAGGAGTTGGTCATCCCTCGCCTAATTGCAACAGGGATCACAATTCTTGCACTTCAGTACGTGCAGGGGGTAGGTTTGCGACAAATGAAGTTGTTGCTTCCACATTCTCTTGCAATCGTTCTTCAGTTATATTATCTGTCTCCATGAAGCTAAAATCAAGGGGGTCTGAAGTTGAGACTGTTGCATTTAGAAGCTCAGAGATGTCAATGGAGGGAATAGGCATGGATAAGAGAGAGGTCTCATCTAATTGAACATCTTTGTAGTAGGGGTCATAATGGATTTTATATTGCAAAGCCTCATGAACATGTGCTCTGCAAACATAGAAATTATAATGTTGGGAGTCAATATTTTTCTTATTGACTATGAGTATATCCAAGTCATGTATATGGCATGGCAAGTAATTGGCAATTATTGTAATATCCCGAGGAAAATAAATAGTGTGGCCACTGTATTTTAGTTGTCCGCCTCTTGCATAAGTAACTTGGAGAATAGGGCTAACTCTTGATATAAGCATTTCTTCAATCTGAGATAGGCACTGTAAACAAGTAGGCTACTCTCCAGGGTTCATGTTGTTCCACTGTGAGAAGCGATTGCCATTTTTATTAGAAATGCATCGTGAACAAGCACTACTACCATTTAATAGCCTAATCATTATTCTTGGATATCGTTCCATGCATACTTGGCATGTTGATATGTTTGATAGGTTGTCCAACTTTGAGTGGAAAGAATTTCTAGTGATGTAATAGTTTGGAGGAAATAGTGGAGGATGGAGGTTTTGGGAGGGAGAACAAGGGTGAAATGTAGATTGCATTTGAGGTGGTGGGGGTTCAACTGGGGGAGGTTAATTGGAAAGACAAGGTGGGGGTGTGGATGAGCTTGCAAGGTTACTTTGATGGTTTTCTCTACTTTTTCTATTAATAGAATCCTTATTTGCATGGTACCATAATCGTTTTAGATGGTTACGATGAGACCGTTGTGCTTCCATTCTTTCAGCTTTGTTTTCCATGGTAGTGATTGCTGAGGAACAAATCAATGCAATATTATTTTGCATTAGATAATGAGAAAGTTGAAATAACACGTTTAAGTTAAGTGAGTTAAATTAGCAAGAATACCAATGAAGTAATAATCATATTACAAAACATGTGCATTAGACAACATTGTCATATCAAAAAAGACTTTGTATTCAATTCATTTGATATTTTAGGCACACATCATTACATATGGTGGTATGGACAACAACAAAAGTTGTACTACATAAGCAAAGACTATACAGTATTTTCGAAAATAAGAGGTACTTGCAAACTCTAAACAAGTTTAATTGCTGTAATTACAAAGCTTTGTACTTCTTTCCCAGCAAAAGAATTCATTTTGATGGCCACTTCAAAGAGAAACTAGTTCCCAATAACTTGATCTAGCACATGTTTAGTTGCATCAGGTTCAACCATAAGTAGTTGAATATTTTCAGCGGAAACTCCAAGCAAGTTGTTTGCGGGTCCCTTGAATGCAGTAACTTTAACAAGAGAACCTGTGCAATCGTCCAAGTCCACTTTGACCATGTAGCTAAAGTCACATCTAGGGAGATCAATAGAACACTTTGGGCAATGAAAGGTATTGGGTTTCTTTTGTACAACATTCTTCTTACACTTCTTATTGCCTACCAGAAGAGGACAAGCGAGGTAGTAAAATTTTTCCAAGTGGACCTTTGATATGCTTTCTTTTACACAAACATTTGTTTTTCCAGGATAGTTTGTACTATTGATCGATGCAATGTCAATTGGATTTCCAAACTTGTTGGAAGAAAGATGATCTATTGATAGTGAAAGGAAGGGTGTCTCACTTTCTACAGTGGCATACCAGTCATGCAACGTTGACGCTTCTAACAGTTCTGGATTTATGACAATTGTAGTTGCAAATATGGTATCAAGATATTTTCCATGCCAGGAGGTTATATGTCCACATTTGATCAAGATAATGGGAGGGGTTAGTAGAAGAGACAAAGTAGATGTTTCTTTACCTTCAAATTCACAATGATGACCCCAAAGTGTAACATCAATGCTTAAGCATGACATGTCTGTGATTGTTACAGTGCACTTTACTGTTTCAGTCCCATCTCTCTTATGGATTGTTGATGTAGGGGAGATAGACATAAGTATGCCGAGAACATCAACAATGGAATTAATAGGTAGTGATAGTAGGGAATCTATGATTTTGATATGCAAGCTATGCATGGGGATTGTAGAGTCTACACATGGTGAAGGAGTAATTATTGATGATTTTTGTAGGAAAATTTCAAATGGGTTCGTTGAGCTACTATATTTTTTATTAGCAACTTGTATGTGACCATTACAAATAATGTATACACAATTAGAGTGCACAACATTATAGAATTCATCAACAAGTTCATTGAAGCATGTGAAATGTATGTCAGTGCCTTCTTTGTCAATGAAGTCAAAAGAAAAAACTTTTCCTTCTCGGTTAGCATTGTGAAACTCATGGATTGGACTCTTTGCTAATACTCTACCCTCAATGGACCAACGCTTATAGTATGGGGTTAAAGATTTGATGGGAAGTATCTCAAAAGTGGGTATGGTTGGTTTTTGGGTAGATATTGCATCCTGTTGTAATCCAAATGGTCCTTGGGAGCTAATAGATGGCAAATGACTTGTTGCTTGCAGAAGAGGAGTTGGAGTGCCAACAAGTGGTGCTTTATTCGATACCATTTCAAGAGTATTGATAATTATAGCCCTGCAATATAATGATGTAAATGGTTTAGGAACATCACATCAGTGAATGAAAGCAATATTAAAAAATAGAGTAAGGTTGGACGTACGTGTATTTGTCGAAAACTTTGGATGTATATTTTGTAAGGTGGATAATAGACCCAATGACCATCGCTTTTTCGATAACAAGATTGTTGAACTGGGTAGGAAGCAAAGTAGGATGGGTATGGACACCATCAAAGAGTTCAACCCAGTACTTAACATCTGTTGAATGAGCATGTTGTATTGTGTTTATGGATGTGACCTGTAATGAAGGGTCAAGATCAAACATGCCTGCAAGAATATCTTCAACGACATTTGGAGTCAAAGTTGCCATCGAGAAGGTGAAAGGTATTTGAAGCTTTGTGCCTGTGACGTAGTTGTGAGTGTTAGAATTGGGTTTAATGACACGTCAAATAAAGGTGTTGCTTAATTGTATGAGTGATGTTAATAGGGGAAACCACAATTGCAAGATAAAGAAAGGAATCGTACAATTGATAATATTTTGTCACATAGTTTATCTACACATTTAACAAACCAATGGTTTCTGAATGGGTTAAATTTTATGCAAGCTATATAGTACAAGATGTATTTCAAGTGTTATGTTTAA
This sequence comes from Sequoiadendron giganteum, assembly GCA_007115665.2. Classification (NCBI taxonomy): domain Eukaryota; kingdom Viridiplantae; phylum Streptophyta; class Pinopsida; order Cupressales; family Cupressaceae; genus Sequoiadendron; species Sequoiadendron giganteum. The sequence continues at coordinate 56,578,693 of CM021103.1, forward strand.
AAACAATATACGTCGAAGTATTGTGTGTTTAGTTTTTAAGATTTACAAAGACCTAAAAATTTGTTATGGAAACAAGTATTTTAAGTATTTATTGAACATTAATTTCAATCAATGAAAGTTGAAATTACACTATCTATGTGAACGGTAAACAAATATATTTGTAATATTGGAGCCCTTTTGGGGAAAAATAGTACAGGGAAAATTTGCAACACTTTCGTGTTCTAAACAATATTTACAAAACTTATATTGGAAGAGCATATTAGAAATGAGTATAGAAGGCTATATTGTTTCTTTACATTGCAGCCATAAGTAGGCATAGTATAGGCCCAAAATTTTAAAACTTATAATGGACTAAAAGGTGTCAAGGTAACTTTGGAACGCAACGATTATCGTAGGAGCTACAACAGTATTATAGTGTTGATCATACTTTAGTTCCCTTATGAAATTGCACAAACCCTCTAATTTTTCACAGCTAGATTGGTAAGTTGAGACTGAGGCCTGAAGCATCTCGACATCGAAATCTTCAATAGGACTCTCTATTTGGCATGCAAGTTTGAGAATGTCAACGATGTCGTGGCAACTATTAGTTATAGTTGCAGAAAGATGTTGAATGGTTGTGTGAATTGAGTCTGGTTTATTAAGAGTAGATGATGACTCTGAAACTGCTTGTGTTGGATGCACTGTAATGGATAGGCTTGGCTGCATAGGAGTAGTTGAATGTGTAGCCATGACCTGGCATGAGTGGATGAAATATATATATAATTTGGAGTAAAACATATACAGGTAAGCATGTAAATGAATGCCCAAAACATGTTATTTAATTATAAAGGAATTCACAATTTAGAAGCACAGAGTATTCTATGTTGCACTCTAAAAACAAGGCTTAAAACAAACATTTCAATCAATATCACATATGAAAACAGGCAGAGAAATGTAACATATGTGTTACATATGAAATTCATTTGAATATTTAAAAAATCTGTTAATTTGATAGATAACAACATAAGTGTTTAGAAAGAAATAGAACACTTTATAATTCTTTGATTTCATTAATTTCTATCAATATGATGTGTTTTTCAGAAATAATCTAGGTCTCCACTATGTTTGTTGTGTTCTAAAGTAAACAAAAAATTCATTTCACAAGTTCTAGAAATATGAATGTGGAAAAGCAAATAGGAATCTAAAAATCTGCTAATTTGATGGGTAACAACAAACATGTTTAGAAAGGAATACAACACAACATAGAATGATGTGGCAAGTGACTTACTATAAGATTTTGGAAAAAATGTGTCATACTGCCAATGATGTGGAAGAGAGAAAATGGGCAGAAGTTGCTTAAAAGTGAGACAAACCAAAACCAATCTGCTCACAGCTGTTGTTTTAATCTATTCACAATAAACAAAAAGTGGATATAAGTATATTGGAATTGAGAGGTTTTGCTGAAACAAAAACGAAAAAGTGAAAAACACCAAATAAACATAAAATTCATTGCACACTTAAATTGTAAACGCCTGTATTAAAAATCACCAAGTAAACATAAATTTCATTGCACACTTAAATTATAAAAGTTTGTACGCAACGAAGCAAAGAGGGATCCACCCCCACCCCCAAAACACCATGGAACATACATATTTAGTAATCCTAATCCCAAGCAAATTTTCAATAACAAAATTATTACATTTACTTTCAATATATTGACATTTAATTCAAATATTCAAATGCACTAAGTTTTTTCAATTAATTAGTCTACAATTACTAAAAATCTATATGTGAAGAAGAAAATAGGGATCTACCACTGTATATTACAATAATATCACATATGAAAACACAAATATAGAACATATGTGTTACAAATTAAAATGTATGCACTATTGATTACATATTAGAGTAAAATAATTCTTATTACTATATATATAATACTACAGCCTTCGGTGTAAATTCACCCTTACACCTTAGATTTATACGTAGCTTATTTGGTCTGCACAGTATCTAGAAATCTTCCACAAACCAGATGATATACAAAAAGAAAATGAATATATAAACTAAACTCTAAAAAGTAAAACAGACGACATCTCTGCCTTCGAGGTTTTGTTTTGTTCAAATTATATTATCAAGTGCAAAATATGATATGGGTTACATATTTTTTATTTATTAAGTATTCTAAAAATCGATGAGCTATGATTTGATAGTTAAAGTGCAGCAACCTTTTGACAAAGGGCAAAGTTGATAATCTCACAAGCAAAAAAAAAAGAAATATGAGCAATAATAGTCATATGTGCAGCAATAATAGTCATATGAGCAGCAATAAAATATTATTGTCACATGGGTAACTCTTGAATAGAACAAGTAGAACTCAAATTCAGGGCAAGATATTAACAAAGAATCAAAGATAGAACGAACAAGAACAAAGTTTAATTTCACTCATGAGTCTAAGCTATTCATTATTCATATTTTTTGATTAATACACTAATGAATGTATGGGCATTATATGAATCATAATCCACATCTCATTACTTGTCAAAAACAGAGCACATGCAGCTATGTTACTGTAGTGTCTCCTAAACTACTTGAACCTTATATTTTTAATTAAAATTCTGACTGTTCTATCATTGTAACATTAAATTGTTGCCTCAGATAAAATCAGTCAACTGCTGTTTGGACTGAAATACTACTGATTTGACTCCACAAACAGTTGAGGATTCCTTCTAGAAAAGAAGATTGAGTTACAAGTGTGAGGATATGGATGTGAAATTCAGTTCAGCTTAGTTTTAGTTACAATCAATCCGTGTTAATTGACAGTTGTTTCAATTGATTATGAAGAAAATTTATTAAGTATTTAAAATATATTGTAAGAACATGCATTCTACTGAATGTATGAGAACCATAGTGGATAAAATATTTTTCGGTGTAGAAGAATATGCAGGTTATGCTGATAGAAAAGTATATGTAAGTTAACATGTTAAGGAGGATATTCTTTATTGTTATTGATGTCGTATCCCAACTATACCATATACAAACTCTTAGATAAATTCAACTAGGCATGCCAAATCATGACAATTTAGCAAATCACGTCTATTGACATTCATATACATATCAAGAAAATTTACCAAATCTTATTGGTAAGAAACCTTCCACAAACTCTTAGCAAGGGTAAGAAAGAAACATAAAAGTCTTTTTTGGTTAATCTGTTGTCTTTCTCAGCTATGAGTTGTTTATCTTTGTAATTATGTTTGCTTCTTTCAAAAAAAAAAACAAACATAAATGGATTTGTATTTTTTGGGGGTATAAAGCTTTAAGTTAAACGTTTGCAAATAGGTTAATAAGAACAATGTAACATAACTGATCACTAGAAGGTTTTTTCATAATCTGAGATTCATTATTTACATTTGGAGAGATGGAATTTGAAAACTCGGAATTTAGCTTGAGAGCTACACCTTTACAAGGGTTACAAAGTAGCTTGATGAAGTTCTACCTAGTTCAAGAATTGTTTTAAAAAAGAAGCTTTTGATGAATATGTGATTCTATTCAAACTGATATAACAAGGGGGGCAATGTTAGAGATTATATTACATGTATAACATATAGTATATTAGAAAAAATAAATGAGAACACTAGTAATGTCAATTAAATAGGTGTTTAGTATTTAATGTTAGATTAGGTATAGGGGAGTTTCTTCTAAGGTAGTTATGTTGAAAACTTGAACTTGGCACTAATAAGCAAATAACTATGATCAATGATGTGTAATAGTGTATTAAACTTATTTTTTTGATCTTTCATATGAATGAGTAAGAAACTACTTATCAGTAATATAAATTTAGTTATATGTATGTTTCTAAAGGTTTATTTTGTAAATATATGTGTTTTTTTATGTTCAAAAATTTTGCTGAGTTGTTGAGTCATTCAAATTTGGGTTTTCTGATTTTCGCAAAGTTGTTTCTGTAGGTGGAAATGATTTTCACTGTAGTCACTTTCTTGCAATGTTTTTTTGAGTTTTGAGATTGGGGACACGAAATTTGGTTTGAGGGAGTGGAAATTTTTTCTTCTGTATTTTGGGAATGGTGTGGGGACAACAATTAATGTACCATATAAAAATTATTGTTAAAAATATATTTTTTTAGTTTACTCAATCAAAGACACAATGACACCAAACATCTACATGTTAGATGCATAAAATACCAATCTCTAACAATTATGACTAGCTTATTTAATCCCAATGTGAAAGATATGTTAGATGCAAACAATCAAACAAACAAGGACCTGGAACAAGAAATAAAAACTATTGCATAAATACAACAACAAGACAGATTAAATACAATAGTAAGACACAATGCTGCTAAATTAAGGTTGATTTCCATTTATTGCATCATTTTTGAGCAAAACCCTTTTTACTGCTTTAATAAGAAGGTGATTGAGGACATCCTAACATTCCTAGGTCCATTGGGGCATTTGCTTGGCATTCCATAACAGAGAGACATTACTGGAATATGTCCCCCAAAATGAAGGGTTATCCCCATTTTATGCTTTTCTTGGGGGATGTAGTGGGGCTAAAATGCCCCCAAGTTTCTACAGACAGGCTAAATATCCTAGGGAGATGTACTCAGGGTACACTAGATTATTGTTTCTATGGATGTTATTTTTCACCTGACTACATTTTCTGCTTGCTCAGAGAGCTTCCTATAGTGCTTTAAAGACTATTTTGACCTGGGTGGAATCTGATAAAGTTTGACAATGTAATATGCTCAATACTGGCTTTAAAGGATCAAGTATAGAGAAGAGTTATTGAAGAATAATGAATTTTATGTCTAAAAAAATATGACTATTTGCACATTAAAAATATTGATCTCATGCCCTGTTTTCCCATCATGTATTCAAATGCCTTGTTGATCTCAGAAAGAGGGATTTTGTCAGTAATAAACTTGTCTGGATCAATCTCCTGCATAAGAACAAACTTGTAAATGGTCTCATATTTTGAGTTATACTATTCAGTTAATTGGGTTGTTGTATATTATTAAACATTTTGAATCTGGGTCGTTGCAAACAAATCTATCATTGATATTTGTTGTTTTTCAATTTTCTTTGGAAGCTAAAGCTTAGAGAGGATTTAGAATGTCTGATTTCTCTGAATTTTTAATGAGTTGCTTTTTCTGGTTTCAGTAATCGACATAATTTTTGATAACTTAGTAGATGATTGTTATGAGGTTTGATATGGGATTTCCTTTTTGTTTTTTCTTTAGTTATGGGCGACTTTCTTTTTGTATGTTATTTTAGGGAAATGAGTTGCCTGCTTAAACGTACACTACAATCACTGTATGACAATTCCCTGTACATGTTTATAGGGATTATGAGCTACCTAACTGTGGTGAAGGAGTAGTTTCAATCTGGTTCATACTTTTATGAAAATTTCAACTAAAAGAGAGGAATATTGTACACAATCACGACAAGTGACTTACCTAAATATGTTGCGCAAATGGTGTCGAGCTGTCTGTGATGCCAGTGAGAGAAAATGGGCAGAGGTCATAGGAAAATGAAACAACTGGTTTTTTTTAAAATTAAACCAACCAAACCCTAATTTCGCAATGTTGCTCTTTCAATCTCCAAACCCAAATTGCGTATTTTTGCTGCTTCAATCTATTCACAGTAAAGGAAACCATTAGCGGCGGGGAAAGCAGTAAAATAGGGCCAAAAATATACCAGTGAGGAAGTGTTTGGAGGGCCAGAAACCATTAACGGCGAGGGTAGTAGGGTGATCCCACAAAGCTAGTTTACAATTTCTGAGAGGAACTGATTTTTGCTGAAATCACATATTTTTAGAAAATATAATTATTTAAGCCTTTAAAATTTCCATTTTAAGGATTCCAATTGAAGAGGGTTTGATCAAACCAACTTATATCAAACCCCCTTTGATAGAACCTCGCTAGTTTTAAACCATACCTATAAACGAGTCTCCTTTACACCTATCAAAATGTTGATAAAAAATCACTTTCGATTTACCTTTTGGGGGATCGAATGAATTCATTTCAAATTAATTTCAAATTATTATGGTAGTCCTCAAAATTACCTATTCCACGAATATAATTTTAATATATTTTGGTTTTATTATCTATGTGTTTTTTTAGTTTTATTAAACATAGGGTTTTCACCGAAAATCAAGCTCTTTGTTTTGCACATGTGGAAAAATAAAAAAATAATCAAAATAATTTTTTTTAAATATTTTTTTGCTGGGTATTTATGTCCTTGATCCATTAAAGAAATAAAAAATGAATTTTGATACATACAGGAAAAGTTATGTTGTATACAATCCACCTATGTCTAAATTGCAATTGGTTTGACTTCGAAACTCTATTAAGGAAAAAATATTCAATAAAAAACTATGAGACAAAATGAAAGTGCTAGATATCATAGTTAAAAATATAAATTCAAAAAAATTAGAATTTTATCCTTCATACAAAAAAACGTTATGTTGTATACGGTGAGTGTCACTTTTTAAAAATGTTGTTTTCTAAAAAAAACCAATTTTTCGTGGGAGATGGAAAAAGAATTGCAATATTATTCCAAAAAAATTGAAAAAAATATTTTTAGAATCTGCAAAGAAAATATGATGAGACTCTAGTTTGCATCATCTTCAAATTTCTTATGGTTTAGCCGCTATAGGTGCCCAAATGTGAAGATTTAGTTAAAAATAATAATTTCAGTGTCCAGTTTGGCCAAAAATTGTAAACCACTATTGTGGGATCACCCAGTAGTAAAATACGTGAAGGTTTTGTGCAAATATTTGTTAATGTCGATGATGTCCATGAAATTGATAGTGAAAAAAAGATAATGAAAGCGGGGTGTTCATAAAACCTATGGCCAGGCAAACCAGATATTTTGGGCACGAATTCCCATCTATGGGTAAATGAATGGAGAAGCAACAAGGCAGCGAAGGAGAGTTAAAGAGTGACAGGCCGAACGAATCCTGCAATAAGTGTTGCCTCGATATTTTCCATTTTTTGCAATAAGTGCTCCACATATATTTTTCCATCTACAATAACTTCACAATAATTGCAATACTGCTCCATTTTCGCCCTTGCCAAGTGGAGAAATGAAAGGTCAATACCAGCGAGGAAGAGTTTGCAGGAGCGGGGAATATAGGGGAGGAAAATGATGAACGACTGTGATGCATTCCATCACAGGTGATTGTGTCTCCACCATTCTGCATCATCCAATATGAAATGGGCTGCAAATGTTAAGCATGGGGATGCCTTCGGCATAATTAAAATTATATAAGATTTTTTAAAATTGTGTAGATTTCTTTTTAATCTAAAAGCTTTCAAAGTCACAATAGAATTGTTAATTTTTTTAGAATTGTAGACAAACATTTTATTATAAAAAATTTAATTAGTAGATATATATTTTAATTTTATTAATAATAATAAAGATAATATATTTTTAATGGATTAATTTAGTTTAATTAAGTAAATGTAAACAATCAAATAAGATTAATTAAATATAATGAATAATACTATATTAGATAATGTCTTTTAGAAATTGATTGTAGATGTTAAGGAAAAGTAAGATTGTTTACGAAAGAAAATAATATTTTTTTAGAATCTTTTAATAATTGTAATGGAAATAGTACGCCTCACCTTTGAGGAATGGAGCACAAGGGTAGGCTTCCTATTTCACATTTTTTACACTCAAGGAAAACTTAGATATCTCAATCCGAAAGTAGAAAGGGGGAACAAGATCTTGCAATAGGGTATCCTAGGGTATGATTAAAGACAATAATGTTGGTATATTGTTGTCATTGATGTCAAAAGGGGATCAGGTGTGAGGTGGAATTGATCCTGCATGAAGGAGAGCCAACATTGATGTCAAAATGTTGTCATTGATGTTTGAGGAAGAAGGTATATTATGGATTTGGAAGAGGGTGTGAATGTTGCAAAATTTGTTCAAAATATTACATTGTTGTCATGCTATTCTATCATGTTGCAGAGGAAACATATTGCAGAGGTTTCCTTCTAAACTCAAGAGAAAAATCTAAGTCTAGAATCAACATGGGTTCTCTGAGAGCTACTCAAAAATGTGTTTGGTAGATCTGGTGGTTAAAGACTATGCTAGAAATTTTCATACTTGTGCTCTCGACCTGGAGTAGAGTTTTATAGGTAAACCCTAGTGTTAGTAATCATGGCACCTTAATAGCCTTCTATTTTTTTGTCGATTGCTGGTTGAAGGTTACATGTCAGTTAAGTCATAACTTATGGCCCTTAAGTTTGTTTGGTGACCAACCCCTTTCACCCTATTACCCAACTATTTTTGGTGAGTTCCCTTGAAGATCAGATTGTGCACATTCAACGTTGAGATCTAATGGCTATTGTTGGATATCACGTGTCGCCGATAGCTTTTGAGAACTGGTTTTTAATTCAACAATATGTGATGAGTGGTTATCACACATCATAGAAAATAAGTTGAAGTTTGCCTCAAGATCAGCGATATGTGATGAAGATTTTTAATGGTTGCGATCATGATGATCGAATGATGCGCGATAGAGGAGAATGTGATATTGGTGGGACCAGTGTTATGTGGCATCATATCACCCAACTGCTTCATATCATTGTTGTGAAGCGAAGAAGGTTGAAGATTTGAGTGATAAGCGATGATACTGAAAAAGTGAAATCAGCAAGGACAAGTGTCAAAATGTTATTGCATTACTAAGTGTTTGTGCATCATAGTTAGGATTAGCATTGATTGTAGCATATCAACGATATGTGATGGTCGACAGAGAGTAAAAGAAAGTGATCTGAGGGTGATCACTACATCGTGGATACAAATGTGATTGTTCTATTTTGGCGATACAGGATATGTTTATGAAGGTCAAGATCAATGAAGGAAATTTAAATGGTCACCCATTAGATGGTCATGATTTAAAGTTCTGACGGTGATTAAAGAATGCAGGATTGTGGCGTGAAGGGAGGAGATCGACAACTCAGATTTGAACAAGGTGATTATGAATGACTAGCTCCATGTAGGTAGGGTTTCACCTAAAAACCAACATGGAAATGAAAATTTATTGGTCTACCTACTTCAATGACACATGCAATGTGATTAGATGCATAGAACGGTGGTACAAATGGCCATAAAGACGAAAATCAAGATCAAATCGTAGGATCAGAAGAAAGCATTAACTGCATATCCGATCTTAGGGTTTGGTCTGATAAAAAGGAAGGAAAATTCTCTGCACCAGGAATTAATGTTGTGCAACTCAGTGGAGCTAGAGGACAGTGAAGAAAATATTCACCCTAATAGAAGATCTGATTATAGTAGAATATCCCAATGCAATCATTATTGATGTGAACTACATATAAAAATAGATGTGAAGGGTGTCTAAGTTTGTTGGGAGATAGAGTAGAGAAGTGTAGCATGGTCCAGAGCTCTTGAATCAATTAGAGAACACTCAAAAATAGAAAAGGAGAGCTACAAAAGAGTTCAATGGTGCATTAAGGTAGATAGAGAATGCACTAAAGAAGAAGGAGAGAAATAGAGTTGAAGCTATGGGGTGCAGAGCAGTGAACAAAGTTGTTGTGAAAACAACAAAGAGTTGAGTTGTTACAAATTTAGTTGTAAAATTGATAAGATTTCCTTAGGAATAAATTGTAATAATCTTATATATTGTAAATCTGATTGTTTGGTGCCATCAGATAGCTAAGTTGGTGCTCAATTTAGGTGATAGGCATATCCTTAGGGTTGGTGCCCTTAAAAATTGTAATAGAGGATTTCATTGTGAGGTTGGATTAGGATAGTAGCTCCTAGCAGCATTTTCTCACCGTGGTTTTCCCATCTTGGGTTTTCCATGTATATCTGTTGTTATGTGTTGATCTTTTATGTGCATGTGTTTGTCATATCTTTAAGTTTTAATCTGTACATCTAGTTTTTAAGTGTTGTGTCTGTTCTTTAGAAAAGAAGGCTAAAATTTTAGTATCTACTGATTAACCCCCACTCTGAGTAGATTTTTACATGTTCCAAAAATTGGTATAAGAGCCCTAGGTTACCTAGGAGAAGCTTAATCAACTTGGGTAGATCCTTGAATTTGTGAACACAAATGGCCAACCTAGAAAGCTCTTTCTCAACCAAGCCACCTAAGTTTGATGGAACAAATTCTGCCTATTGGATCTCATTAATGAAAGGATACTTGGGATCTTTAGGCTTTGACATATGGATGTCACTGGTAACAGGATACACACCACCTACCACACCTCCTACTGATGCTACAACTAAAAAGGACTTTGAGAATAATGAAAAAGCATGGTTTGCTATCGTGAATAGTCTATTTAGATCTGTGCACAACAAGGTTATGTACTGTAAGAATGCACATGATGTCTGGGATACATTAAAAAGGATTTATGAAGGAGATGACAAGGTAAAGTTGGCAAAGCTACAAATACCGAAAGCTATATTTGAAGGCCTAAGAATTTCAGAGGAAGAAAATATTACAAACTATCTTTTAAGAGTCAATGACATTGTGAACTCTATTAAAGGATATGGAGAAGAGATGAAAGAGGATGTGGTTATATTAAAAGTGTAGTGTAGGAAAATGCATATACCCTTGCATTTTCACACTTGTTTGGGCCCACCTTACTTTATTTATGTCTTAATTGGTCCTATTTTGCATCCATAAGCCCAATGAACATCTTTTTATGGCTAATCCTGACAAACTCCAAAGGATAAATGATAATTTAATGATTCTGTCTGAGTGTCCTTGATTTTTGGTTCTGGACTAAGATGCCACCTAGGGTGTCTTTGTCCCCTAAAGGTCTTGAGACCCTGATTTCAAGTGTGCCTTAAATGGGCCCCTTTTTTGAGTCTATACCCCAAGTTTTTAGGACGGGGGACTAAGACACCCCAGGTTGCATCTTAGTCCCCCTTAAGGTTTTTTTAGGATTTAATTTTAAATCTTGGTGGGATTTATCCTCCTCTAATTAATGATTTCATATGTCGGCTTCTTGTGGTACAATTTTGAGGATATTAAGCATGGATAAGTATAAATACAAGGTTCTTTCATTCATTTTCAACTAAGACTTTTGTGAGAGCATTCATAGTAGATAATTTGAGTCCACAAGAGCATTTATGAGCAATTCTTCAAGTATTTGGAGCCATCATCAAGATTCAAGCATCATATCAATGATATTGTTGCATCATGTTTGTTATTGTGCTAACAATTGTGATGTAGGGTTCATGATTCAAGCAAGTGTTTCAAGATCAACATCATTCAAGAAAGAGTCAAGAGCTACAACCATTGCAACCATTTCAAGCATATTTTCAGACTTCATAACAAGGGTTTGGTGAGTTCCAACATAACACTTTGTTCATTCATCATGTCCCTCCTTTATTCTATTTTATTTCAAGGTTTAATTACCAACAAGGGGTTTGACCAAGAAAAACCCCCATTCACTAACAATCAACAAGTTTTTCCTCTCTTGCATGTTTGTGTTTACAGATTTAGGTTGAAGACTTGAAGATCATTTCAAGTGCAAAATTGTAAAGTTTCAAAGTTACATTGCAAAGTTGTCATCTTCATAGAAACTCACCTATAGGCCAGATTTGGAAGTTTCAGAACTTGTGATCTGAGAAGAAGGAAGTGTAGAATTTGGACCTTGGGATCATATTCAGAGATTTTGAAAATTCCAGACAAGACTAAGTCACAACCTAGGGCATCTTAGTCCTCCTGAGGGTATGTTTCAAAGATTCTTTCAAATCTAGTTTTGGAATCCAAAGATTCCGCAACTGCCTAAAAAAGTAGCAACGAGACAAAGACAATAGTAAGAGAATCTTAGTCCTCCATAACACATTTTGGCAACTTCTTTGCATTTCCAGAATCCTCATTACATTTCTAGACTTCCTAGGTACACATACCCTAACTTGTTGCTTAATTTAATCATTTATACACCTCATTTAGCTTGCATTACTAGGTTTTGTGAGTTGAATGTTAAATTGTCTTTTCCAAGATTTTTGCTTGGTGGTGAACCCCTCAAATCCTAAAAGAACCCTTCCTAGGTCTTCTCTATTGAGAATTGACTCACCCTTTGGGTTGATAGTCAATCCAATTTGGAATCCTAGGACATTATTGAATGATAATAGGAGAATAGTGGTGTTCTATGACCTAGGCCATAAAACATCCCCAATTTTCATATGGTTTGTTTTGGTGAGCCCAACATTTTAGAGCATTCATTTTTTGATTTGGAGTCCATTAAATTCCTAGATCTAGGTTGCACTCATTCTTGCATTGCATCTTGCACTAGTGAAAGGGCATCTAGGATTTCTCATATTTAGTGAAAGTGTATCTAGGGTTTCTCATATTTGCATTAGTGAAAGTGCATATAGGTTGCATTTTTGCTTTCTTGCATCATATATTATCTCATTGAAAAATTGAAAGGTGTATTCTTAAACATGGGTAACTGCACCAATCTGTGACACAATTTTGGCTCTTAGGATGCCACTTTTTTTTTTTTTTTGAAATCAACAAAATCTGATTTGTATGAGAAAATGAAGATAGTTATGCTCAAAATTTCAAGATTGGCAAGAACAAAAGTTGAGGTGCTCCGAGTCTAGTTTCAAAGATACTATTTTTTTTTGAAATTAATGAAGATTAAGGTTCTCATAAAGGAGAGAGGGGAAAATAGGTCCTGTTTTTATTAAAAAAAATAGCATAGTGCCTAAGGGCTCCCCCCTTTTTGATTGACTTTTTTTCAGAATTTCAAAAATCCCAACAATGAGAAATTAGCTAACACCATGTAGTTTATCCTTGTTCTTTGGGATAATTTTTTTATGAATATATAATATTTTATGAATTTTTAAAGTGGACACATCTTGAAAAGCTGAAATTTGAGTGTGCTCCCCCCTAATTTTTTTGCAAACTAATCGAAAATTGATTCTTTTTTTTTCATCATGTGTAGAATGGAGTCTAGTTTCAAAAAAATGTAATTTGTTTCACGTTTCAATGAATGGGTAAAAATCTATCCTAAAACTAGCACATGTTGTTTTTTGACCAAAAACAAAGGCATTTACAATAGAAGTCATGGATCAAAACCTTAACTAAATCAAAATGAAAAAAGAATTATATATTTGGATAGCTAAGAGAGAGGTTAACGCTATCACGGTTTTTTATAAACTTTCATTGAAAGACGTGCAAATGAGACGGTGTGCACAGACGAAAATATGAGAAAATTTGGCAAATCCTATTAATTAACACGTCCAAAGGAGGCCATTTGGCGCTCGCCAATGGCCTTCTTTGCATAGAACTATAATTTCTCCTCTTTGGTGAACAACTTTGATAATGCTTAGATTGCACAGTTTATGATCGTAGATGGATAGTCGAGGTTTTACCTTTCATAACTTCTCTAACTTGTTACCGTAATTGGATAACTCTTTATCCCTCTGAAGTCTCTATCTCTCAGGTCTCACTCCCCCCCACATGACCTAGAGTACTCTCTCTGTCCAATCCCCTCTCTTAGGTATCTCTCTCCCTTTCTCTCCCTCTTTGGTCTTTTTGTCTCTCTCACTCCGTCTCCCTCTCTTAGGTTGTTATCTTTCTCTCTTTGTCTCTCTCTCAAGTCTCTCCCTCCTACCCCCTCTCCCTCTCTTAGGTCTGTCACTCACTCACTCCCTCTATCTCTCTCCCATTCCCTCTCTCTCACTCACTCTATCTCTCTCCCTCTCTCTCTCTCACTCTCTCGGGTATCTCCATCCCCATCTCTCTCTCTCTCACACACACTCCCTCTCTCTCTCTCCCACTCCCTCTCTCTCACTCTCTCCCACTCTGTCTCTCCCCCTCTCTCTCAGGTCTCTCCCTCCCACCCCCTCTCCTCTCTCTCTCAATTATCTTTGTCCCACCTCCCCCTCTCTTTGTCAAGTCTCCCCTCCTACCCTCCCCCGTCATAGTCACTCCCATCTCTCTTCCCGGTTGAGGGTTGAGGATAGAGGAGTATGGGGTTGAGGATTAGGGACTAGGGTTAGGGTTGAGGAGTTGAGAGGAATATAGGGGATTGAGGGATTAGGGATTTTAAGGTTGAGGATTAAATGTCTACAGGGGTTGAGATTAGGGTTTACTAGGGTTGAGGGTTGAGGATTAAGAGAATATAGGGTTGAAGTTAGGGTTTAAAGTTGGTTGAGGATTAAGAGGAGTATATAAGGGTTGAGGGTTGAGGATTAAGGGATTAAGAGGGTATAGGGGTTGAGGGTTGAGGGTTGAGGGATTAATAGGGTATAGGGGTTGAGGGATTAGGGTTTAAGGGTTGAGGGTTGAGATTAAGAGGGTATAGGGGTTGAGGGATTAGGGTTTAAGGGTTGAGGGTTGAGGGATTAAGAGGGTATGAGGGTTGAGGGATTAGGGTTTAATGGTTAAGGGTTGAGGTATTAGGGTTTAAGGGTTGAGGGATCAAGAGGGTATGGGGGTTGAGGGATTAGGGTTTAAGGGTTAAGGGTTGAGGTTTGAGGGATTAAGAGGGTATAGGAGTTGAGGGATTAGGGTTTAAGGGTTGAGGGTTGAGGGATTAGGGTTTAAGGGTTGAGGGTTAAGGGATTAAGAGGGTATGGGGGTTGATGGATTAGGGTTTAAGGGTTAAGGGTTGATGGATTAGGGTTTAAGGGTTGAGTGTTGAGGGCTGAGGGATTAAGAGGGTATGGGGTTGAGGGATTAGGGTTTAAGGGTTAAGGGTTGAGGGTTGAGAGGGTATAGGGGTTGAGGGATTAGGGTTTAAGGGTTAAGGGTTGAGGGATTAGGGTTTAAGGGTTGGGGGTTGAGGGATTAAGTGTTGGTATGTGGTGACTGATCATGCTATACTATACACTTTTTAGTACTGTATAGTCTTCATGTAATCGAAAAAGGAAAAGACTGACTTTGTAAACCCTAATTTTTTGAAAGCTTCTAAAAGCTTGTTATAAGCAGTTGGGATGAAGAGTTGTAGCATGGAATTATTCATAATATTGTAATAGGTTTTTCACTGAATAAAGAGTTGTAGATTGGGTGAACCACGTTAAATTATTTGTGTTGTCTTCTGTGTGTGTTTTATTACTCTATTTTATTGTTCAAATCTGCATTTAACTTGTTATATATCTACCTTCTAATCCTAACATTAAGAGGGTATAGGGGTTGAGGGATTAGGGTTTAAGGGTTGAGGGTTGAGGGATTAAGAGGGTATAGGGGTATGGGGGTTGAGGGATTAGGGTTTAAGGGTTAAAGGATTAACAGGGTATAGGGGTTGAGGGATTGGGGTTTAACGGTTGAGGGTTGAGGGTTGAGGGTTGAGGGTTGAGGGATTAAGAGGGTATAGGGGTTGAGGGATTAGGGTTTAAGGGTTAAGGGTTGAGGGTTGAGGGATTAAGAGGGTATAGGGGTTGATGGATTAGGGTTTAAGGGTTGAGGGTTTAGGGATTAAGAGGGTATGGGGGTTGAGGGATTAGGGTTTAGGGTTAAGGGTTCGTGGGTTGAGAGGGTATAGGGGTTGAGGGATTAGGGTTTAAGGGTTGAGGGATTAAGATTGTAGAGGGGTTGAGGGATTAGGGTTTAAGGTTAAGGGTTGAGGGATTAAAGAGGTATAGGGTTGAGGGATTAGGGTTTAGGGTTGAGGGTTTAGAGGGTTTGAGTTTTAGGGTTTAAGGGTTGAGGTTGAGGGTTGAGGGGATTAAGAGGGTATAGGGTTTGAGGGATTAGAATTTAAAGGTTGAGGGTTGAGGGTTGAGGGATTAAGAGGTATAGGGGTTGAGGGATTAGGGTTTAAGGGTTAAGGGTTGAGGGTTTGAGAGGGTATAGGGTTTGAGGGATTAGGGTTTAAGGGTTGAGGGATTAAGATTGTAGAGGGGTTGAGGGATTAGGGTTTAAGGGTTGAGGGTTGAGGGATTAAGAGGGTATATGGGTTGAGGGATTAGGGTTGAAGGGTTGAGGGATTAAGAGGGTTGAAGGGTTGAGGGATTAGGGTTTAAGGGTTAAGGGTTGAGGGCTAAGGGATTAAGAGGGTATAGGGGTTGAGGGATTAGGGTTTAAGGGTTAAGGGTTGAGGGTTGAGGGTTGATGGATTAAGAGGGTATAGGGGTTGAGGGATGAGGGTTTAAGGGTTGAGGGTTGAGGGATTAAGAGGTTATGGGGATTGAGGGATTATGGTTTAAGGGTTAAGGGTTGAGGGTTGAGGGATTAAGAGGGTATAGGGGTCCAAAGTGCAAAATAGTTGCGAACTTCAGTATGCTATTACTCGGACACCATGATGCTTAGAAAATTATCATTTGATCCTACAAGATCATGTTGGGACCCTCTACAATAACCTCTCTTGGTTTTTGTAATCTCGGAGGCCTTTTCCTATGGTGGAAAATTTTCACTTGGAGAAAAAGTTGTGAAATGCAAGTAGTTGAAAGTTGCAAAGTGGTGCAACTTTCATTTTGCAGCTCGTGTGACCAAATGAACTATTCCAACGTGTCCAAATAGGAGTTTTTATGCTAGGAATGGTCCTCTTTTGCACCCAAACACGCAAAATCGCTCTGAGCTACGTTCAACTGGATCGATCCCTTAAGGGTCAAAAGTGGAAAATGGCTGTGAACTTCAACATGCTCGTATTCGGACACCACAATGCTTAGAAAATTCTTGTGCAAGCCTATGGGATCATGTTGGGACCCTCTACTATAACCTCTCTCAGTTTTTGCTATCTCAAAGGCCTTTTCTCGTGGTGGCGATTTCTCGCTTGGGGAAAAAAATGTCAAATACAAGTAGTTGAGTGTGTAAAAATGACTTTATAGGCATTCCATCACCATGAGACCACATTTAATTGAGGCATCTTTTGAATTAGTTCACTACCTTGTTGATGGATTGTCATGGCTTTCCATCACCACATTTATTTGATGCATTTTTTCAAATAGTTCACTGCCTTGTCTATGCTATTGCTTACTATTATTCTTTTGATATTTTTTTCGAAGCATCCATAGCTTGTTCAAAATCACTTGTTTTAGGATTTTAGCCATAGCAACAAGGCAGTGAACTATTTGAGAATATTCTTTGGTAGACATGTATGAAAAATGTGGTAACATAGACAAGGCGAGGAACTATTTGAAAAAATACCTCAAATAAATTTAGTCTCATAGAATGCCATGATAAGAAAATGCAATCGGTAGCTGCTCCTAGTTATTAGTTATGCAATGTGAACAAATTGCATAACTGCTTAGGTTGAATTTGTACAAACTATATTGTAATTAAAATTTGGTCATCTATCAGCATCTACTTATTAGTTATGCAAAGTGAAGTAATGCTTTGACTTTGAAAGATGCGCAATGCAATGCAATCAACGATATGAATATAAACTACAAAAATCCATTTTTTACAATTCATTAGTTAAAATATTTATTTTATTTTCTCTCTATATCTCTATATGCTATGAAAATACATTTCAATTAATTTTTATTTATTTTTATCTTTTTTTGTCCAATTTTTTCTGGTTTTTTCACAAAGTATTATACTTTTGGTTTGTCAAAATTTTTCCAAAAATATTTTTGCTGCTATGCATTGGAAGCATGAAGCATATACGTGAATACACACAATATAGGTGAAGTATACATGCGAATAAGTGAAGCATACATGTGAATAAGTGAGGTACAAGTAATTGAAGCATTCCAAAGGATACAAACGACCACGAATGGAGCTTATTTATACAATATGCTTTAGATGGGGCTTATTGAGCATTCAACAGTAATTAATTAAGCATTAGATGTAAAAAAAATCCATGCCTACAATATTCAAGCATACAACCTACATGATACACATGATAACATCATTCAAGAATGGCAGTAGCAAAATAAGAGTTTCTTTAATCAAAAATCCAAGAGGCTATAGAATGATATATATTGATAAAAGTATATACAATATATCCAAAAAAACCATATAGGCTTAGTAAAAAGGAGCCATATGGATATAAAATATCATGTATATATCGATAGTACAAAACATATGTTCCAAAATGCCACATAGGCATACAAAAAACAACATTAATACATAGTCATTTCCCTCTAGGGGAAGGAAATAGGTCCCGTGCTACCTTCAAAATTCGGTTGGATGGAGTGACTATTTCTTCTCTTGTCTTTCAACACACTTGCTAGTCCTCCTCTCTTCACTCTAAACCTTCAATTGATACAATTAAAATTAAAGATGTTAAAACATACAAATTGAATTGTGGAATGGCATATAACAAAATATATAATCACTTACTGCATACATATAGTCATCATGCACATTTATAGCATCACCATGTCCATGATCTAGAGTGACAACCACCTATAACAACCATGAAGATATGAATTAAACTACATAAAAGCATCATGAAAATTATCTATAATAGATCATAAAAGAGAAAATATAATGTCAAATCGACTAATCTATTCCATACCTCTCTCAATGGATCAGAACTGGCTATTGTTGCAGCAACTCCATGGTCCATCGTGCCACCAAAATCACCAAGGCTATCTCTTGTCAACATCTACAAATGAAACAATATCTTAGGTAACATGTTGATATAAAGACCAAGAGGGGATAATGGAACATAAGGTGAAATAAGAGAGGGTAATGAGATGGGAATAGAAGGGTGATGTAGAGAGGGGGCTCAAACTCATTCAAAGTGACATCTTGCATTCAAGAGACATCTAAAAATATTAAAATGGCCTATTAGATTTATCCAAACAATCCTCAAAGCTTGAAAATAATTGGGAGTCTAACTTCTCACTTTCACCCATGTAACCTAGAAATAGTGCAAACTCAGTTTTTGGCCTTTAACTCCCATGCTTTCCAAAACACTTGAATATTAGAAGGTGGATTCAAATACCCATTTCAGAGTTATACAACTTATCTCTTAACCAGATACAAGTCTTTTGGACCAATCCCTTGAAATTAGACCCTCAACGTTGTCCTAAGCCATGAATTAGGCCATATTTACAAAGAAACATACTTTTAAACTTAACAAAGACCCTTGAAACCCTAGGGCTGTATTTTCTATGCCCTCAAATCTCTAAAACCACAATCAACACCCAGGGTTGACTCCTCCAACATAGCAAACTCCAAAACCCTCAATTTCATGCCAAGTCAAGAGGGTTTATTCAAAGTCCCACTTGCACAACCTCCTAGACCATGCCACTAACTCAAACATGTATATTCTGACCCCAATATGCTCAAAAATTGGAAAAAATTCCACTCTCATTGATTTCCACAAAAAATAGACCCAAGGCTCCATCTTCATGTGTTTTTCTTCACAAAACTCATCAAGACAACAGGTTTATCTCCTTAGTTCCTTCTCCACAACTCTAATCATGCAACCTACAACCTAATTAGACTCCCTAGGGCCCATTACACTAGTTACAATAGGTACAATGAGTGTAAGGGACCTTAAATCATTATTTTGGTTACAAAACCCTCAAACAGTGTGTCTTCGGCCTGTCATAGAAAACCAAGGATATTTACCACAAATCACAATGGATCTCCCTCAAACTTGTTCCAAAAGATTTTTAACACCTGACACCACAAACTAAAATGATTTACATGGCACAATGAATCTATACGGGCTCATACAGGCCTGCAAATGACAATAAAACTCAAAAATTTGATGAAAAACATAGATATTCTTATTGCCAATGCTTCAAACTTCAAGCCAACGTTACAAAATGAGTTGTCATGCCTTTTTAAATGATTCTCCTCATCAAACCAATGCAAAATTTCCTTACAAATACTTTTTAAACCTCTCATGACCGTTGCATTACAAATTTGTTGCATTTATGCAACTCACAAATTTAGCACTTTCAAGTTTTGACTCTTTATATTTTCCTAGACCCTCTTAAACACCTAAAATATTACAAATAGTCTAATGAGACTTTATTCAAATAATAAATCATGAATTACTCAAGAAAACATCATCCTATCTACCTTGACACCCCTTGTCAACTTTGAGAATTCCTTCCATATGATTTGCAAACCTTACAAGATGAATACAAAAGCCCCTCAAAGTTGATCAATTACCATATAATGGTCACATTGGACCTTATTAAGACTCAAGGAATCAACTCAAAAATCCTAATACACCTTTCCTATCTAATGTAGAGTGGCAGGGAAGGTAAACACACAACTATGATGGCAAAGAAAATCCAATTCAATGCTTCTCTCAAATAATATTACAAGGAGTCATAAAATCCATTATTATTTAAATGATCAACCCCCAACACCTAGGGTTCACAACTCAGACCACCCAAAAAACTTGAAACCATTTGGATCATGTCACATTAGGACAAAACAAGGTTCAACAACCCTCTAGCACTTAGGTTTCAACAAACAACTATCACTATGGTGATTTAGACCTCAATCCCTCTTAATAGTATAGGCATATATTTTCCATCCCACCAGGATTTAACAACTCTACAACATGTGGATGGAAGAAACAACCATAATTCACTCAAAACCCTGATTTTGAGGGTTTTGAAACCACCCAGGAGTAAAATTAAGATATCTCCCTTGATACTCAACAAAATCTCATCAATCCAACGCCAAAAGAAATCTTATTAAATTACCTATCCAAAAATTATAGGATTGGAGCATGAAACAACATGTGCATATCATACCAAGTACGAGATCAAAAATTTCTTCAAGAAAACACAAAAATCAACAAATTCTTTATTGAAAACTTCTTCCAAACTTCAAGAACAGCCTTGCCTCGACCAAGAGAGGCATATATGAGTTTAGTATACTTTCCCTTTGGAACTCTCTCCTTCTTCAAGTGAGCCATCACCAAATCTCCAACCTTGTATTGAACATCCCTCTTCTTGAAATCTGCTCTTTCTTTGTACTTCTCAACATTCTTTTGTAGAGTTTCCTTCACTTGTTGATGAATATCCTTGATTGTAACAACAAAGTCCTCTCCTTGAGCACTTATCCTATCAAATCATTCTAGATCTCTTAACTCATAGACCCCTCTAGGTTGCATGCCATAGACTACTTCAAAAGGGCTCCTACCAATGCTGCTATTCATGGATTCATTGTATGCAAATTCAGCCTGACGTAAAATCAGATCCCAATCTTGTCCATGCTCCTTGGTAAGACATCTGAAGAGATTTACCAATGATCTATTCACCACTTCAGTTTTTCCATCTATTTGTGGATGGTATGCAGAGCTAAAGGATAGGTTTGTGCCAAGTTTCTTCCACAAGGTCCTCCAAAAGTGACCTATGAACTTAGAATCCCTATCAAAAACAATTCTTAAGGGCAATCCTTGTATTCTAACAACCTCCTTAAAGAAGAGACTTGCTATACTAGATGCATCATTGGTGAATTTACAAGGAATAAAATGAGCCATCTTACAAAACCTACCAACCACCACAAAGACACTATCAAAACCTCTTTGCATTCTAGGCAGCCCCAATACAAAATCCATACTTACACTAGTTCTCCCTTCATAAATTCACACTTTTCCATGTTGATCAGTAGCTTCTCCTCTTGTAACCTCTTCAATATCATGTCTCTTAATGGCTCTTAATGGCTCTTGAATCAGTGAAAAGCCTCCAATTCCCATCCTTCCTTGGTGCTAGGACAGTAGGAACAACATATGGGCTCAAAATCTTTCTCACTAGCCCCTTATCCAACAGTCATGCACTTGTCTTGCAATCTCTTCATTCTGAGCAGGTGTCATCTTATATGCAGAATTATTGGGCAATTTATCCCCTAGAATTAGATCAATATGGTGGCTTATATCCCTAATGGGAGGTAGGGAACTAGGTAGTTCATTTACTATTATGTCCTTGTAGCTTTCCAACAACTCTTGGACGTCTCTAGGTGCATTTTCCTTCTTCTTTGTGGGAAGATCTGCTTCACTCTTTGGCTTCATAATCAGGAAGAATCCTCTTCCTCATCCTTCCTTCAAGGTCTTCATGAAATCATTCTCACCCACCATCAAAACACTAGGCCCTTCATGCTTTGCCTTGTCTTATTCTATGAGAGGTGTGAGGTTGTAAGTCACCCCATCCTTCACAATGGAGTATGTATTCTTCTCCCCATCATGCTTGGCCTTCGTATCAAACTAGCAAGGTCTCCCAAGAAAAAATTGGCACACATCCATAGGGATGATTTCACATAGGAACTTGTCCTTGTATGACCCAATGTTGAATTCTACCCATACTTGCTCATTCACCAAGACTTGTTGTCCTTAACTAAGCCATGAAACTTTATATGGGTTAGGGTGAGAAATCCTTTTCACATTCAATTTTTCTACCATCTCAATTGAAGAAACATTATCAGTTGATCCTAAGTCCACTACTATCTTACACACCTTACCTTGTACCTTGTAATTGATTCTAAAGAGTGCCTTCCTTTGTGGGGGTTCTTCAGGGATTGGTGCCTTGAGAAATTCTCTCCTAATCATCAAGTTCTCTCCAACTTATGATGTGAGGTTTACTACAGGTGAGGTCACACTTCCTTCATCTTCATGTACCAATTTATTCCTCCTCTCTCCACCATGAGAGCTTGATACTTTCTTTTCAGGGCATTTGGAGGATGGATGCCCAGGCTAGTTGTAAGTGTAACATCTCCCTGAAAACTGATTGGAACTTCTCCCTCCATTAAATCTGCCTCTACCATTGGGTCTTCTACCCCTGAATCCCCCTCTATTGCTTGATTCTCCACTTGATTCATTAGGATTATACTCCTCTTGATGTTTTTGGGACTGATTTCTGCCCCCAAAGCTGCCTCTACCTCTGAAATTCTTGCCTCTTCCTCTATTTTGCTGCTCTTGTTTTCTTCTTATGTTCTCTTTAGCCATATGTGCAATTTGAATGCAATCCTCCATGGTCTTGGGGAAAACCAAACTGATATCATCTTGTATGTTGAGCCTTAGGCCATTGATATACCTGGCTACTCTTTCATTTTCACTTTCTACATGATCACATCTCATACTCAACTTGAAGAATTGTTCAGTGTAGGATGAAACATCCATATCTTTTTGCTTTAGATTCTACCTCTTTTTGAACTCTTGCACCTCATGATCAGTAGGAAGGAATTGTGCCTTCAACCTATGCACCATCCTATCCCATGAGTTGATCATAGACTTACCCATCTTCACCCTTTCTCCTTGGATGAAATTCCACCATGTCAAGGCAGATCCATTCAACTTTGTTTTGGAAAACTTCACCTTCTTGTTCTCTGCCATTTCTTTATATTCAAAATAGTTAGTCAATGCCTCTACCCATTCCAACACTTCTTCCACATCCATCTTTCCACTATACACCGGTAGGTCAATCTTCACTTCAGAGGACTATCCTCTTGATGCTTGCAATGCTTTAAGGATTCTTCTCTCATGAGGGGGTATCTCTTCCCCTTAAGGGTTCTCTCGACCTTCTGCAGGTCCTTCACCCTCTATCTCTTCTTCAAAGGAACTCTCTTCCTCCATGGACACTCCTCTTCTTCTGTTCATTGCCTTTAAGGCCTCTATCTCTTGTCTCAAGGCCTTCAACTCCTTTGCAACCACTGGTGTAGGTTGTTTTGGAGGCATGATGTCTTCCCTTCAACAATTACCTACAATTAGGCATTGATACCACTATGATGTAGAGTGGCATGGAAGGTAAACACAAAACTATGATGGCAAAGACAATCCAATTCAACGCTTCTCTCAAATACTCTTACAAGGAGTCATAAACTCCATTATTCTTTAAGTGATCAACCCCAACACACCTAGGGTTCACAACTCATACCACCCAAAAATATTGAAAGAATTTGGATCATGTCACATTAGGACAAAAAAAGGTTCAACAACCCTCTAGCACTTAGGTTTCAAGAAACAACTATCACTATGGTGATTTAGACCTCACTCCCTCTTAAGGCTTGTAGCCCTTATTCGGTAGGACAGTCGGAATTAAAACCACATGGAGGACTACCAAGAAATAAAACCCATGGATTCAGACACCCCACATGGACCCCTACAAAGTTACAAAACCTTTCCTCTTGACTGTCAAGGCATAACTCACAATGACCTTTTCTACCGTTGCTCCAAGAGGCCTAAATCACAAACCTACACTTGGGTCTTGACTATCTTGGCTCTCCCCTTCAACCCAAAGCCCAAAAAAAAAATCCTATAGGTTTTCCACACATGTTACCATCATTCCTAAGTGCCCCCCAAATGGATTTTCTAGAAACCAAGCAAAACTCACTTTTTTGCTTGTTAATTAGGCTTGCCACATAGAGATGTCAAGCCAAGAATCACACAACACTTCCTCCAATGAGCCTTCGATTCTCCAAGACATTGAGGAAATAATAGTACATGCATATAACTTCCATCCTACTAGGATTTAGCAACTCTACAATGTGGGGATGGAAGAAACACCCATAATTCACTCATAACCTTGATTTTGAGGGTTTTCAGACCACCCAAGAGTAAAATTAAGATATCTCCCTTGATACTCAACAGAATATCACCAATCCAATGCAAAAATAAATATTATTTAATTACCTATCCAACCATTATAGGCTTGGATCATGAAACAACATGTATAGACCGTACCAAGTACAGGATCAACAATTTCTTCAAGAAAACACATAAATAAACAAACTCTTTATTGAAAACTTCTTCCAAACTTCAAGAAAATACTTCCCTCAACCAAGAGAGGCATATATGAAGCCTTCCAACCTCCTCAAACTTCCTCCATTTGAAATTTGAATCATTTGGCCATTGGAAACACAAAAAGACTTCATTTTCGAGTCTTTAATGCCTAATTAAGGCAATTTAGCTAATTTTCACCAACCCGCCTACAAAGATACCTCCAGATTGTGTGAAAGGCATCCAAAAATCCTCAAAATGAAATTTATGACTCCCCTCAGGTGTCTAGCTACATCAATGCATCCTTTTTGCTTAATTTTCCAAAATGCACTAGACTTACAAAGGAGGATGGAGACCTTGTTTGTACAAAAAGTTGGTCATGAAGACCAAAACTCCACCAAATCCCTAGAAGACCTATTAAAAATAAATGAAATGGTCCATGAGACCTTATTCCAACATTAGAAAAAGAAATAAAATATAACAAATGATTCTAGGTCTCTTAGACCTATGGGTGCTCCTACACCACTATCAGACACTTAAAGAAGAAACATAGAAAAGAGTGGCGCCCTTGCACCAAAGGGATTAATGGAACATAGGATGGAATAGTATAGATTGATGGGATGGGCTAGGATGGGATAAAAAAGTATAGGGTGGAAAATTTGAGGTTAATGGGATGCGATTACTAGGGAATAGTGCAACATAGGGTGAATTAGGAGGTGTCTAGGGTTTGACTATAGTACACGAAGTGCAAACTTGACCTATATGTAGCAATAATAGAGAAGAGTTATCTAGGATGAAAAGTGGATAAATATGGTATAACATAGGATGATATAAAGGAACATAGTGTGGAACATAGGGGATCATGGAACATCTAGGGTGATATA
Organism: Sequoiadendron giganteum; assembly: GCA_007115665.2. Classification (NCBI taxonomy): domain Eukaryota; kingdom Viridiplantae; phylum Streptophyta; class Pinopsida; order Cupressales; family Cupressaceae; genus Sequoiadendron; species Sequoiadendron giganteum. The sequence goes on from CM021103.1 coordinate 56,604,142, forward strand.
ATAATGGGTACAATAAGATGGGAGTAGGACATAATGACACATAGCATGGAATAGAAGATATTAGTGGGATGGGCTAGGAGGGGATCATGGAAAATAGGGTGAACTATTAAATGTTAATGGTAAGGGATTAGGAAGGAATAAAGGAACAAAAAGTGAATTAGGAGAACATAATGTGACATGATCAAGGAATACTTGAATACAATATTTGTGTTTCTCATCAATTTTTTAGATTTGTATATACGCAAAATTATGAAAACTAGCTAACATAGATTTACAACACCATTAATGAAAAATTCTACTTGAGTGTACATTGTTTGAGGATATGAATCATGAGGTGTGGAGGAAGAAGGTACACCAGGAAACTGTTTGAAATCCAAAGCATGTTATGAGACAAACATTCAATTGTTCAAATGCAATAATAATATCTTTAATACTCGATGCATACCCGTGGACTCATCATCGAGAATGTATAAATGTGTATAGGAATAAAGCATCCCTCATGAACAGTGAGACCCTGAAATTTCATAATATCGAAATTCTACTAATTTAGTTATTCTTAAATTTCAAAATATATTTTAATAAACAACATTAAAATAACTTGCTAAATTTTACTTGAGTGTCAATGTCGAATGCATCATTTTGAATATCATCTATGAAAGCCATCGCCTCTGCAACTGACATAGGCTATGTAGTTGCATCACGATCACCCTGATAATCGTATGTGTAAATAGCACCACAAGCGCCACAATGGTGGGGTGGAGCTCGGGGCCTACATGTCTCCTCCACACTAGGCTCTACTAGAGGTATCGCACACTATAAAATGGTATGGGTGAGTGAGCCAATCAACTTCATCGTGTCCACCTCTACACTGTCCTTAACAATGGAAGGAACAATGACATGCTCCACCATGGGTGTACCCAAGCCTCTCGGTGCCAACTATGGATTACATCATGCAGTAGGTCTATCATGTGTGGAGCCCCCACCTCTACCCTGAAAGTCTAAGATGTCAAAATAGTTTGGCATTTTATTGAGGACAAACTCACAATAGAGTTTCCTCAAAAATTATTGCGGCACCTCATGGTTATTGCATGGAGGTTGGTCAGATACCATCTACCACCGCTCCCAAAATTTATTTTTAATTAACTTATGGTGGCACCAATGGATGGGGAACCTCCTGCATGCGAGGGACAAAGGTTCAATTGTAACTCATGTAGGAGAAAGGTTCAATTGCAACTCATGTAGGAGAAATGAGCGAGCAAATGAATTTTTGGTCAAATAAGAGGCATGAGATGAAGTTTGAGACTTGTGGCATGCCACGATAAAACACTCATTGTGGATCTTGGGTTATCAAGATCTCTTAATTCTAGTGTTGGTAATAGTATACTAGGTATAGACCATACCTTTGATAACTCTTTTTCTATGTCTACATTACCTACAAGTGTTATGCCAATTGTTCAAACAATGTTTGATCATATCCCTCAAGAAAAAATTAGGAAAATACATGAAGACTTAGCCCATTTAGAAGATAGCGTGAGTACTGGAAACATTTCCAACACTGTTATACCTACCATAGATAGTATTCACCACATGATGGAAAGTGATGAAGGACTAGAATTTGTGTGCAACATAGCACACATCTTTGGAAAAAATATGTCTTCCACCACCAATGGTGCTCAAACTTCAAATAATTCCCCCCCCTTCAACCATAACCTCCATTCCCACCTATACAAATCCTCAAGTGACCACAACGATGCAGCCAACTAGCAATGCCCTTCCTACCTCTATCATTTCCACTAGTTCTCCTTATACCTATGTGGCATCTACTCTTATATCTCCTCCCACAATCTATCCATTCACTTGTCCTTCCAACGTATACACACCACCACCATATTCACCTCCATCTCAAAACACACACAATGAAACTATCATTAACCACCTTTTACAAATATTTTCATCCCTTCAACGTCAAGTATCCACCATAAATCAAAATAAAAAAGGTCCACCTTCATACTATGTCAAAAGGAACCCACTATCTTTGGAGATATTAAGAACCCCGATGCTACAAAGTATATAGATCCCTAGATTTGAGAAATATAGAGGAAAGGGAGATCTTGCTAATCATGTTAATTCCTTTATTGCTTTATGTAGTGACTTTATCCTCGAGGACAAACGTTTGGCTAGGATTTTTCGCCAATCGTTGAAAGACACAGCTTTGGATTGGTTTTTCACATTATCGAATAACTCAATTCATTCATTTAATGAACTTGTTGAAGCCTTTATTAACCATTTCAAAGTGCATATGGTTCCTAAAATTATATTAGCTAATTTGATGAGATGTAAGCAAAATGAGGGTAAAAAAGTCACTTACTTTAGGGTGATCCCACAAAGTTGGTTTACAATTTTTGGGAGATTTTGATTTTTTCTGAAATCACATATTTTTAGAAAATATAATGATTCAAGCCTTATAAAGTTCCATTTCAAGGATTACAATTGAACAGGATTTGATCAAACCCCCTTGGATAGAACCCTGCTAGTTTTATACCATACGTATAACAAAGTCTCCTTTACACCTATGAAAATGTTGATAAAAAATCACTTTTGATTTAGCTTTTGGGGGATCAAATGAATTCATTTAAAATTTATTTGAAATGATTATGGTATTCCTCAGAATGAGCTATCCAAAAAACATAATTTTAATATGTTTTGGTTTTGTTATGTATTTTTTTTTAGTTTTAAAAAAACATAGGTTTTTCATCGAAAATGAAGGTCTTTGTTCTGCACATGCGGAAAAATAGTGGATTATCAATTTTTTTTTGAAAAATATGAGTGCACCAGATATTGAAGTCCTTGATCCAACAAAATAAACAAAATTGAATTTCGATATATACATAAAAATTTACGCGTTATACGGTCGTGCTATGTTTGTAATTAGTTTGACTTCGAAACTTGATTAAAGAAAAAATATTCAATAAAAGACTATCTAACCAAGTGGAAGCACTAGATATCAGAGTTACAATCTAAATTCGAAAGAATTGGAATTTTATCCTTCATGGAAAAAAAATTATGCGTTATACGGTGTGTGCCACTTTTTAAAAATGTTGTTTTCTAAAAAAAACCAGTTTTCATGGGAGATGGAAAAAGACATGCAATCTGATTCCAAAATTTTTGAAAAAAATATTTTTAGAATCTATAGAGAAAATGTGACGAGACTCTAGTTTGCATCATCTTCAAATTCCTCATGGTTTAGCCGCTATAGGTGCTCAAATGTGAAGATTTAGTGAAAAATAATAATTTCAATGTCCAGTTTGGCCAAAAATTATAAACCACTATTGTGAGATCACCCTTTATTTCACATTACCAATTGATTTATTCCAAAATCAGTGTGAAGATTCTTTATTCTCACCTTCAAAAGATGCTCATAGAAAATTTGCAAAGTAAGCTACGAGACAAGTTTACCATGATGAAATTCCCTTCCTTCATGCACTTGTGCACTTCCCTTCAAGATTATCGGAATTTCGTAGGTAGTTGTGAAAGAAAAACTACCTCTACTCATCCCAAAATGTATGAACCTTCAAACCAAAACACTTACCAACCTTTTCAGAAGACAAAATAAAAGTTTCCTTTAACTAAATTATACCTCCCAACCTACCCAACCAGTTGATACCCAAGTAGCTACTATAAAAAAGAGTAATCCTTATATCTTTGGGGATCCAAAAAGACAATTTACTCCCTTACTCGACACACTTCAAAACATCATGAATCAGCTATTAAACAAGAAAATGCTTTCCTTACCTCCCATTTAACCTCTTAATGCCTATTGTGCTTATCACCAACAAAAAGGACATGATACAAAACATTGCAAGCATCTTAAAAATATAATGCAAGACCTCATTGATTCTAATCATATCCAAATTGGAGGTGTGAATGACAAAGGTAATAAATCTATAGCTAGGACTCCTAACCAAAACTTGTAAATCTTTACCAATCCAATGCCTAACCACAATATTTCATTTGTTAAGGCTAGTGAAACTAAGCTCAATGTGATGAATGTTGACAAAAATGATGATAACATGAGTAATAACAAACAAAATCCTATGGATGATGATGAAAAAATTCATATGGATGCTAATGGACAAAGTCATATTAGTACAATGATAGAATTGATTGACATCGAGCCTCGTAAACAACAAACCAAAATTCCCATTGACATTACTTTCTCTTCAGAAGAAACAATAAAAAATGCACCTGATGGTCCTCTTTACATAACTGGTAGAATCAATAACAAGCCCACTCCTGGGATATTCATTGATCCCATTTGTGGAGAGAATGTGATCACAAAATAAATCTTATATGTGCATGAACTTACTCAAGACAAGTATGATAAAATGAAAGCATGGATTAACATGCATGATGGTTTTGCTCGTGCTATGATGGGCTCGATCACACTCCCTTTACATGTAGGACCGAAGAGATTAAATGTATCATTCTCTGTCATCTCTAATTCAAATCAATTTCATGGGAAGTTAGGCTACAAATGGCTTCCCTCCATGAATGTAGTCCCATATGTTGTCCATAAGTGCTTAAAGTTTCTAGTTGGCAATGGAATATTCACTGTGAACCATAGTGGAAATTTTTCCTTGGACTATTTTTGGCCTGACCCCATGGAACCTATAAGATCCCATGAGTACTTCCTTTTCCCATCCTACCAAAAGTTCAAAGAAAAATGTATAGCCAAGTTATCCCTTGAAAATTTTCCTCCACATATGATTGAATATCCACCCCTTGAAGAAAACAATATTGAGCTTAAAGCCCTTCCCACTAACCGAGATCCATGCATCAAAAATCCATCGCCTATTTCCTACAAAAGACCAAGAGAAAAAAACACAAGTCCTAACCCGCCTCTTAAGAAAATTTATAAAGCCAAAGAGAAAGTGGTTGAGCAACCTTCCATGGTTTCTCCCATTCTTCCTTCACAAGAAGAAAAGGGGCCTATGGTTGAAAAACCTGATCCTACACAAACGCAACTTGAAGACCGTAACAAAAGAAACAAAATTTCTAGAGAGTGTAGGTGTAGACATCATGCTATTGCTCAAAAGATGAATGAAGAGAACAACATATAAAATAAAAATCTAAACCTGACAGAAGCAATAAACGATGAGCCTCCTCCATTACTAGAACCAATAGATCCTATGTCTCCAACACAACAAGAGCCAATACCTTCCATGGATATTATAATTCATCCTCTTGTTGTGGTTAACTTAGATGACGATGAAGAAACAACTAAAATTTATGAGCAAGTGCATAACGAGTTGAATTTTCTATTTTCCTCTTCTATGATCTTAGATGATAACAACCGTGATGATCCTACTAAACCGAGTGATTCACCACGTGTTGAACCTGGTAATTCTCCTAGTAAAACACTTGATGTTGTCCCTCTAACTAGTTATCTGCATTCTGAATATACTAAACAAGACTAGGATGTAGATGACCTGCTAGATGGTTGAATCGCATGTGCTTTACTAGTATTTTTTTCCTTTTTCCTTTTCTTTTATGATTTCATGTGTGTAATGTGATCCCCTATTCCATCCTATTTGATGTTTCCTCTCTATGTGCATTCCTCTATTTGTACCTTGATTATTCTATATTTCATAAATATTTTTATCTTTTCATTGGTCTTTCCTTTTCATTTCCATTTTTGTCCTGTGTTTTCCTTTTGCGGATGATGCAAGGCGTTGAGACACCTTATGTCTCTTCTAGGTTGACCCAAAATATTTTTCATTATCTTTCCCTTTTCATTTCCTTTTTTATCTTGTGTTTTACTTTTTGGGATGACACAAGGTGTTGAGACACCCTATGTCTCTTCCATGTTGACCCAAAATGTTTTTCATTTTTATCGCTCTCTTTGTGTCATTCTTCTAGTTCTATGTGTATTTGGGGAATGATGACAATTCTGAGCTCTCTAATATCATTGCAACAAAGATAGATACTGACCCCAAATCCATAGATCCCTTATGTGTTTCTGGGGGGTGACCCTCTTTTTTGTTCTCTTTGCATGTTTGTCTACTTTAAAGTAATTTATCACAACATGTTGTTTAGCAATTTGTTTAAAGTTGGGGCATACATTGGTATTATCTTTGGCATGATTTCATCTATATTTTTTTATGTTCCTTGATGTGATTTTCTTGCTTCATGCGATGTTTTTTTCTCTTTGTAGTGACATTGGTAGTAATGTCCTTCAAGATCTTGATCTACCTTAGCATATTGCATTCCCTAAGTTGTGAATCTTTTATCCTTTGATTGGTCCTCTCTTGGAGATATTAGGAACAATGTCCCCTAAGATTAAGACCTTGCACGGACTAAGCAAAATCCCTTGAAACATTTCTCTCTCTCTATTATTGTGTTGCATTTTTATTCATACCTTATTAAAGTCATGGAGGTATGGCTTTGATATGGTCCCTTGGGGCTCACCTAGTGAACAGCTAGCTTCACTAGCCCTTGTGAGCATGCATTTTTCTTTGTACCTTATTAGTCATGGAGGTACATGGCTTTGATATGGTCCCCTTGGGCTCACCTAGTGAAAAAATAGCTTCATTAGCCCTTGTGAGCAAGAATTATTGTTCTTATCATAGCCATGGGGGTTCACCTAGTGAAAAAATAGCTTCACTAGCCCTTGTGAGCATGCACTTTTGTTTGCATAGTGGACAACACATTCCACTTGTAAACCTTTTTGGACAAAAATCCTAGAACCAATCCACAATGCATTGGATGGCTAGTCAAAGCTTGATCCATTGCATTTTCCTTTTTCTTTCTCTTTTTTCTATCTTTGATGGCGTATGTTTGTAATCTGGTTATGGCTTCATATATCACATGCAAGTGTGTTCCTTTATGCCTATGTTAGTTTGTTTTAGGATCTTGATCTTGGGGGCTTGTCCACCCTCTTGGTTATTGTCATTATATCTTACTAACATTTGAACCCCTTTTGATTGTGTGGTTGGCTACTTTAGTGCGAGTTTGAAGCAATCTCATCCTCTCACTAAAGTGGGGGTAAATGTCGTGTAGGAAAATTCATACCCTTGAATTTTCACACTTGTTTGGGCCTACCTTAGTTTATTTATCTTTATTTATGTCTTAATTGGTCCTATTTTGCATCCACAAGCCCAATGAACTACAATTTTTTATGGCTAATCCCAACAAACTCCAAAGGGTAAATGATAATTTAATGATTCTATCTGAGTGTCTTTGATTTTTGGGTCAGGACTACGACATCACCTAGGGCATCTCTATCCCCCAAAGGTCTTGGGACCCTGATTTCAAGTGTGCCTTAAATGGCCCCCTTTTTGGAGTCTATGCCGCAAGGTTTTAGGACTTGGGACTAAGACGCTACCTAGGGCATCTTAGTCCTCCTTAAGCTTTTTTCAAGATTTAATTTCAAATATTGGCAGGATTTAGCCTCCTTTAATTAATTATTTAATATGTCAGCTTGTTGTAGTGTAATTTTGAGATATTAAGCATCGAGAAGTATAAATACAAGGTTCTTTCATTCATTTTCAACTAAGAATTTTGTGAAAGCATTCATAGTAGAAAATTTGAGTTCACAAGAGCATTCAAGGAATCAAGAGCAATTCTTCAAGTATTCGAAGCCATCATCAAGATTCAAGCATCGTATCAAGGATATTGTTGCATCATGTTTGTTATTGTGATAATAATTGTTATGTAGGGTTTATGATTCAAGCAAGTGTTTCAAGATCAAAATCATTCAAGCAAGAGTCAAGATCCACATCCATTGCAACCATTTCAAGCATATTTACAGACTCCATTACAAGGGTTTGGTGAGTTACAACATAGCACTTTGTTCATTCGTCATTTCCCTCCTTTATTCTATTTCATTTCAAGGTCTAATTACCAACAAGGGGTTTGACCAAGGCAAACCCCAATTTACTAACAATCAACAAGTTTTTCCTGTCTTGCATGTTTGTGTTTGCAGATTTAGGTTGAAGACTTGAAGATAACTTGAAGTGAAAAGTTGTAAAGTTGCATTGTAAAGTATTCATCTTCATGGAAACTCACCTACAAGCTAGATCTGGAAGTTTTAGGACCTGAGATCTAAGAAGAAGGAAGTGCAAACTTTGGACCTTGGGATCATATTCAGATATTTCTAAAAATTTAGGCGAGACTGTCGCCAGCTAGGGAATCTTATTTCTCTCAAGGGTATTTTTCAGAGATTCATTCAGATCCAGTTCTAGAATTTGAAGATTTTGAATCTGCCCTAAAAAACAACAATGAGACTAAGACAACAATAAGGGCATCTTAGTCCTCCATAGCACATTTTGATAACTTCTTTATATTTTTAGAATCCTCATTACATTTATAGACTTCCTAGGTACACACCCTAACTTGTTGTTGCTTAATTTCATCATTTACACTCCTCATTTAGCTTGCATTACTAGGTTTTGTGAGTGGAATGTTAAATTATCTTTTCCAAGCTTTTTCTTAGTGGTGAACCCCTCAAAGCCTAAAAGAACCCTTCCTAGGTCTTCCCTATTGAGAATTGACTCACCCTTTGGGTTGATAGTCAATCCAATTTAGGATCCTAGGACATTATTGAATGATAATAGGAGAATAATGGTGTTCTATGAACTAGGTCATAAAGCATCACCATTTTCATATTGTTCAAAAAGTTCTTAGATCAATGACACACAAGTATGAATCAAAGATCTCGACTATAAAAGAAGGGAGATAAATAAAAAAAAAATTCTGAATGAGATACATGACATATTCACAACCTATGAGATGAGGATGAGAGATGAAGAACCATCTAGGAAAGAGGTTGATTTCAAGACAGTCAACAAGGAAGAGGATGTGCCCCCTCAAGAAAGACAAGGCATAAATGACTCCAACTAATGATGATGAGACTGATGAAGAAGAGGCAAACTTCATTAGGAGACTAAGAAGAGGATCCAAAAAATACAAAGGTAAGTTGACTTTAAAATTCTTTGAATGTGCCAAAGTAGGCCATTTCACTGCTAAATGTCCTTACAATAAGAAAGTAAACTCTGAATAAGAGGTAGATGATAAAATGAAGAAATCCTACTACCCTGAGAGAATAAATTTTTAGAAGAGAAAGAAAATTCTATACATCCAAGAAGATAGTGATGTATCAGACTACAATAGCTTAGATGATGAACAAAAATGTGCCTTTTTTGCTAGAAATAATGAGTTTCTCTTCATGGAAAAAGAGTCTGAGGTGCAAGAAAATGAAAAGGCTAAAGACCCTCTTGAAGAGGGTGAAGAAGAAGGAGTGGTTGATCTAGAAGGAGAACTCATATGTGCCATAGATGAGATAGATGATATTAGAGATGACATTGAGAAGTTGAAAAAGGAGAACAAATAACAAAAGAAACTTGCGCTTGAAAAGAGTTTGACAAACTATAACAAATATTTTTTGTTACCTCATGCACCCCTAGGGTTTTGCACACCTAAAGGGAGGGAGACAAAGATCAATGCTACATTCAAGAACAAACCCTAGAGATTCTAATGCAAGGGATATTGAAATTTGTCAAAGGGAGTGTTCTAGGGGTTGAAGTTGATAAAGAAGATAAATTATGGATGCAAAACTAATGAAATGCAAAGTATTTGAAAACACATTGTGATATACAAACTTATGCTAAATGACCTAAAGAAAAGCTTATGAAACAAAATTTTTTTTTGTAAAACTGGAAATGTGCACCTAGAAACTTGTGGAGGCTGGAAGGAAGACTAGAAATGTAGTTGAATCTAGAATTTTGGCATACTGGGACTAATTTACCATTCTGGGCAACCTAGTCCCAAATCTAGAAATATGCACAGGAGCTCATTTCAACCAAATGGATTTCCAAATCCACATAAAAATCTGAAACACATGTGCAATGGGACTAAGTCACATTGATGGTGACAGTCCAATTTGTCTTTTCTAAAAATTTGAAAGTGGAAAGGGAAGCCCTCCATCTACACTTTTTGCTCCTCTAGGTATTCAGATCTCAAAATCTACTTTCTGAGGCTAAAAGTGACTTTTAATGGATATTTTTCCTTATCCAACAAGGAGATGTCTTCAACAAGATTTTAACCCTTTCTTCAATTATTTCCAAGCCTTCAAAGTACCTAAATCTGCAAACACGGAAAGAGAGGAGGAGAAATGTTGAATGTTAGGGCATGGGGGTTTGCCTTGGTCAAACCCCTTTTAGGTAATTAAACCAAAATAATGAAATAAGATAATGAAGCATGAAACAATGGGGTTAGTAACTTTCCATGAATGTTGATCTTGAATTTCTATAGAAATGGTTGAAAAATCTACCCTTGAATTCTTCTTGATGACATAGAATGCCAAAACCCTAGCTTGCTTGAGAAGAATGATGAATGAATGATTGAGAAGATTGATTGATTGAATGAATAGGAAACTAGTTAGATAGGGTCAAAATGAGGGTAAAACCCTTTATTTATACACGATTTTCCCTAATTCCAAAAGATACCTCCTCACAGTCCGACCTTAGGTCTTAGAGAATAAAAACCCGCTAGTATTATGAAATAATTTTGATTTTTGAGCCTAATGGGACTAAGTCGCCCAAGGTGGCAACTTGGTCCCACCAAGTCAATTTTACTGGGTGTCAGGGATTAAGACATATTAAATAATGTTTATCAATTTTATTCTAAAAAAGACAGTTAAGTGTGACCTAGAAGTGCATAATGGGGCCATTTAAGGCATAAGAAAGGTGTAATTATTGATGACAAGCCTAGAAAAGTGTGAGATTTTGTTACAAATCCTTACAACACTTTGAAGTAAGGCTTAGTAAGTGATAAAAATAGGTTTTTTAGGTGAAATATTTTAGAAAGGTCTTAGAAAAGTGGGGAAGTGTGTTACAAAATTTCACAACACCTTTACTAGACACAATAGAATTTTTATTGATTTGCAAGGGTCCAAGACCTAATGTGAATGTGTTTTCCACATTAAAAAATTAAATATAGGAAAAAATAGGCCAAAGTCCATAATAAAATACCCAAATGAGTGTGAAAATGTCCAAAGGATACATTTTTCTACATTACATTTATCCCCCACTTTAGTGAGAGGATGAACCTGCTTCAAACTCACACTAAAGTAGACATTCAAAAGGAGTCCAATTGTACCAATATAGATGGTAAAAGGATGAAAAAGATCAAAGGAGGTGGTTAAGCCCCAAGGATCCAAGATCTTATGTCAAACCAATCATAAGTGAAAAATTACACACACAAGGTGAATGATTTGCAGCAAAATGAGATATGCAATAATGCAATGGCAAGAACTAGAACGAAGAGAAGAAAAAAAGTAAAAAGGTGGATCAAGCTTCAACCGTTTGTCTAGTTTGTTTGTCCAAAGATGCATACTCACTCTGAGGAGATGGAACTCTTGGTTGTTTGCCAGGTGAGAAATCAAAGAAGGTGAGAAACATACACTCATGGCTGGTATGCACTCACACACACAGGTGGCTATGGGGAAAGTAATGCAGCTAGTTGGGCTTCTTGCTCAAACCATACCAGAGTTATACCTCCCGATAAATTTAATAAGGTGCCACAAAATAAAATGACTTTTGTAAATGATATTTGAAATGTAAAAATGGTTTAAGGAATGTTCAAAGGGATTTTGCTTAGTTTTTGCAATGTCTCATCTTAGGGAACACCATGCTTAATGTCTCCAAGAGAGGAAAAGTGAAGAAGGTTTCATCTTGTTTCCAAGTTCAAGGATAAGTGTAATATCTCATCCTGGGCAACATTGTACCTAATGTTTTCAAGAGAGGGAATCATATGTTCATAACCTTTTACATAAATATTTTTCATCCCTTTTGGATTGGGTGGTTGGTCATGATTAAGTTTGTGAAAGTTTGTCATCTAATCAATTGTCTTGTTGTCTAAAGTGGTTGAAGCAGATTTTTTCGAAGGGGCTGTCGAGTTTTGTGTTGACAAGACTGCTTTTCCCTTTTCAGATTCTTTGTTTATGATATTGTATTCTCCCATTAATGTAGGTGTGAAGTCTAAGGAACCCCAATCATCATTTAATAGCTTCATGATTTGTTCAATATGTTATTCTTTGTTTTTTTGTTGTACGGGTTCCACTTGTGAGATTGGTGTTAATGTGTTCAAGGGATTGTCTATATTATTATCAAGTTGTAAGACACTATTCAACTCAGGATCAACATCAAGTGTGTGTACTTGGTTGTTGTAGATGTATTTCATTTTTACGATGGAGAGTTGAAGGCACCCAATTCATTGCATGAATCCATGGTCTCCCTAAGAGAAGATTATATGAAAGTTCATGAGACATAATGTGGATTGATGTTTCCAATGTGGCCTTCCCAACAATAAGAGGTAAAGTAACCACATCGAACGGTTTATTTGTGACATTTTCAAATCCCCTAATAGATAAAGAATCAGATTGAATGTTTGACCGATCAATGCCAAGCCTATCTAGAAGGCTCACAATACACACATTAAGGGTTGAGCCGGTATCTACAAGAGTTTTCTTGATCCCTTTTGTTTTGTATTGAGATATGATTAGGAAATCTTCATTTTGTTTTTGTACTTCCAAAGGAGGGAGCTCACTTTGGTGAAAATCAATATCAGCATTGATTCCTTGAATTATAGCTACTATGTCATTTAGTTGCATATTAGAAGGGAGAGGAACTTGTTGTAAGGTTGTTTGAAGCATAGTGTGATAGCTAGGTGAATTCTGAATTAAATCCCATAGGGATATCTTTGTAGGAGTATTCCTAATTTGTTCAACAAGATCACACTCCTTAGGAGATAATCAAGGAGCACTAGGTAAGATGGGATTAGGCAAAGGTAAGGGTGTTGATGTTGGTTGTTACGGTTGTGGATTTTTTTGAGTGTGATATGTATGAGCAACAGTATTATGACTTAGTTGCTGCAAACCATTGTTCTAAGGTGGGTAGAGGATGAATTTAGGTTTTTTTGAGTTTGAAGTTTATTTGATGAAGGGTAAAGGATGAGTTTAGGTTGAAGAATATTAACATCCTTTAGTGAAGGAGAGTCTAATGTTGCCTCATCATTTTCTACTAAGTGCATAATATTACTATTGTCAATGTTATCCTTGTCTTGCATCATGATATCCTCCCTAGGAGGAGAGTTTTTAGGAAAAATACAAACCACATGTTCTTGAAATTCGAGGGTTGGTTCTTCTATAATGAATTCATCACAAGTAGGGGAATGATCAATGATGGTCTTATTAGTAGTGAGATGATTAGGAGAAGTTTCTATTTGATTGTCCTTTATCTCCAAGGTCTCATTATCTTGTTCCATATTATCTACCCCGATAGGAGAGCTTGTAATATGTTCATGCAAGGTTGAATTTTGTAAAGTAGCTTCATAACAAGTGGGGGAGGCATCAAGGGAAGGACCACTATGATTGTCAAATAGATTGTCCCAAAGGGTAGGATCATTAGGGAAGGAAGAGTCAAGAGTCTCATGATTCTAAAGAGGGGTATCTTCTAGCACCAACCTATCCTCTTTGCATCGAGGAGGGATATTAGGAGATGGAAAGTTTAGATTGGCATGATGATAGAGACTATGTAAGTTGATGTCTATAAAATTTTTGAGGATATCATCTTCTTTTTGTTTAATGTCTTCCAAAGGGAGACGGGGAGAGGGACAATCAAGACCCTCAATGCTTGTATCTTCTTTAACCAAGATACATTCATCACTAATAGGAGAGGTAGAGGGAGAAGCACAAGTATGATTGTTATGATTGTCAACACTAACATCCTCATCAATGGGAAATATGATGTTAATGATTGAATCAATGGTTTGGTGATTAACATGTTTCTTAATGAACTCAATATTGTAATCTTAATTGAACTCATAAGAGGGGATGTTGTATTTATGCAATCCATTTGTAACCAAATCAAAGCCACATCTCTTAAAATTAAACATGCTATCATGAAATGAGCTAATTTAAGCTAGATCTATTGAAATGCATGTTATAGGAACTCAGCCAATTGATACAGATAGGTAAGGGCAACAAACAAAAGCTAAAAAATAGGGTTTTCAGCTCTATAAAAGGAAGTTTTAGGGGTGAAAAGGGACTAAGTCACTCAAGATGGAGAATTAGTCCTACTGGAGATTATTTTCAGAATTTGCATATTTTTTTGATTCATTTTTATGTTTTCTATGTTGCATGATGTAGACCTAAGATGCAAATGCAAAATTTCAGAATTTTTTAAAGATTTAAGGTGCAAAAATGCAACCTATATGCACTTTCACTAATGAAAAATTTGGAACCCTAGAATGCAACTTAACTAATGAAAAATGTAATGCAAGATAATTCTAGGATGATGATGGACTCCAAATTAGATAGGAGGGTATTCAGAAGGCGGGTTCACCAAAATGTAACAAACATTTTTTGTTACCTCATGCACCTCTAGGGGTTTGCACCTAAAGGGAGGGAGACAAAGATGAATGTTACATTCAAGAACAAACCCTAGAGATTACAATGCAAGGGAGATTGAAATCTATCAAAGGGAGTTTTCTAGGGGCTGAAGTTGATAAAGAAGATAAACTATGGATGCCAAAATAATGAAATGCAAAGTGTTTGAAAATACATTGTGATATGCAAACTTATGCTAAATGACCTAAAGAAAAGCTTATGAAATAAAATAGAAAAATATAAAACTGGAAGTGTGCAGCTGGAAATGTAGCTAAATCTAGAATTTTGGCCTACTTGGACTAATTCGCCATTTTGGGCAACCTAGTTCTAGGTTTATAAATTTGCACAAGAGCCCATTTCAGCCAAATGGGTGTCCAAATCTAGAGAAAAAATTGAAATGCATGTGCAGTGGGACTAAGCCACAATTGATGGAGACTTAGTCCACTTTAGCTTTTCTAAAAATTTGAACGAGGAAACAAAAGACCTTGATCTACAATTTATACTCCTCTAGGTATTTAGATTTCAAACTCTACTTTCCGAGGTTGAAAGTGACTTTTAATGGATATTTTTTCCCATCCAACAAGGAGATGTCTTCAACAATTTTGCAACCCTTTCTTCAATGATTTCCAAACCTTCAAAGTACCTAAATCTACAAACACACAAATAGAGGAGGAAAAATGTTGAATGTTAGGGCATGGGTGTTTGCCTTGCTCAAACCCCTTTTAGGTAATTAAACCAAAATGATGAAATAAGATAATGAAGAATGAAACAATGGAGTTAGTACCTTGCCATGAAGATTGATCTTGAATTTATGGAACAATGGTTGAAGAATATGTCCTTGAATACTTCTTGATGACTTAGAATTCCAAAACCCTAGCTTGCTTGAGAAGAATGATGAATGAATGGTTAAGAAGATTGATTGATTGAATGAAAAGGAAACTAGTTAGATAGGGTCAAAATGAGGGGAAAACCCTTTATTTATACATGATTTTCCCTAATTTCTGAAGATACCTCATCATAGGCTGACCTTTGGTCTTAGAGAATAAAAACCCACTAGTATTTTGAAATAATTTTGTTTTTTGAGCTAGATGGGACTAAGTCACCCAAGGTGGCGACTTGGTCCCACCAAGTCAATTTTACTAGGTGTCAGGGATTAAGACATTACATAATGTTTATCAGATTTATTCTCAAAAATACGCTTAAGTGTGACATGTAAGTGCATAATGGGGCTATTTAAGGCATAAGAAAGGTGTAGTTATTGATGACAAGCCTAGAAAAGTGTGAGAGTTTGTTACAACTCCTTACAACACTTTGAAGTAAGGCTTGGTAAGTGATAACAAGAGGTTGTTTAGGTGAAATATGTTAGAAGGGTCTTAGAAAAGTGGGAAAGTGTGTTACAACACTTCACAACACCTTTACAAGACACCATAGAATTCTTATTGATTTGCAAGGTCCCAAGACCTAATGTGAATGTGTTGGCCACATTACAACATTAAATCTAGGAAAAACTAGGCCAAAGTCCACAAGAAAAGACCCAAATGAGCATGAAAATTCCCAAAGGATACATTTTTCTAGATTACACAAACTAAGCAAGGAACTTGATGAATTTACCTAGAATGTGGTAGATTTGAAGCTGAAACTAGAAGAAGCCAAGAGAGCAGGAGATGTAATTCCATCCAAGTTGTAGTTTGAAGTTGACGGATGCATGAAGCTTGAGGAAGAAATTTATGTTCTCACGAAGAATTTGGCCAAGGAAAATGAACAAATAAAAAAGGGACTCAAACTAAAAAGTGGGTCAAACATTTTAGATGAATTATTAAGCACCCAGAAGCCCATAAACAAAGAAAAATCAGGCTTAGGTCTCGAAAAAGGGAAAAGCTACTTTGTTAATGCTTTTGCAAAGCTATATGAAAGATTTGGAGTAGAAGAAAAGTCTAAATCTATCAAGGAAAATAACTGCAAAGAAAGTGAATGCAATGGGAAATTTGCAGAGGAAGAGAAAAATAAAGAAGATAAGAAGCCTACTATAGACAAGAAGGATAATCAATCAGTTCATGTGCATAAGAGTAGAAATAATTTTTTTAAAAGGATTGAGGCTGATGGATTCACTAAGGTAAGAGACTCAAGAAGGTGGACACACTAAAGACCCCATCCTCTAGCACCAAATGCTATGACCAAGTATTCCACATACTTCTATGGGTACTCCTATTCATGTAATCAATTTGGTCATAGGGCTAGAGAATGTAGAATTATTCTTTAAAAAGAGTGAAAATTTTGAAAGTAGAAATTCATTTTCTTCTTTACTTGATATTGTTGGGAACATGTGCCTCAAATTTGGCTTGAACTTCTGAAAATGACTTGGCGAAATAATATATGTTCTGGTCTTTACCGCTCTACTACTGGGATCTCTTCTTAGATGTGCGGTTGCGTGGTTTACCGCCTTACCACGGGTCTCTACTATTCGGTCTGCGATTGGGCTGTGTTACTGGCATACCATGGGGTCTCCCTCCTTCATTGGTAGTAGCATGGTGAACTGGGTGGTTAGACAAAATGTTTACCTCTTTACCGTGGGGGTTTCTTGAAGGTGGCACGGTGGTCGTGGTGAAGGGTGACTATCTGTGAAGATCTCTTTCCGCCATACCACGATGGCCTTTTGGCCATGTCCTGGTGGTGTGGTAAGTTATGGTAGTTAATGAAGTTGCTTACCTCCTTACCGTGGAGGTCTTGCAGTTAGGCCATGATAGCGCGGTGGGCTCGACGGTCACATAGGTAGTTACCGCTATACCGCAGGGGGTTGATCTGAGCTCAAAGGTGATGCGGTGAAGGTAGCAGATGGGTGGTCAAGTGTCTACCGCCATACCATGGAGGTTCCTTTTCTCTATCGTGGTGGTGTGGTATGTCTACTGCTAGACCACAGAGGCTGAGTATGAGCTGAGTGGTAGCACGGTACATCACACTACTGTGAGGGCTGTTTGAAAGGCCTGCAGTGGCATGGTAAGAGGAATTCGGTGTTTGTTTGACTGGTCTACCTGGAAGCAGTGAATGAATGGCAAGGTGATATGTGGAAATTTTTTCTATGATTTACAACTGATTGACCAAATGTTTGAAAGCGGTGTGTGAATTAACTATGTGAACATATTCGGTGGTTTGATAGAATCCAATTCAGGCAAACAAATTTAAATGCTGGGGTGGCTCGATGCATGATTGCAGGGCAGATCAATTAGAAGATCATATTGCTTGTCGGTGAAAGGGTGTAATTAAATACACTAGTTGGTTGTTGACTGAAGTAAGTTGTAACAAATGCATAGAGACTTAGGGCGGCAATAAAGTCATTTTATGCAGAAAAGCATTGTAATAGTGAGAGTAGTCAAACTGAAGTCTGTTGTTGTGAGCTAATGATCAAAGAGAGATGTTTGTTAAATTTATATGTAATCCTTTTTACTATAATACAAAGTGATTTCTCTTGGTCTGGTGGGTTTTTTCCCGAAAGGGTTTTC
The DNA here is from genome assembly GCA_007115665.2 of Sequoiadendron giganteum. NCBI lineage: Eukaryota > Viridiplantae > Streptophyta > Pinopsida > Cupressales > Cupressaceae > Sequoiadendron > Sequoiadendron giganteum. Next base: position 56,622,085 of record CM021103.1, read on the forward strand.
CCACGTAAATCTAGTGTTACTTTTGTGATCGTTTATTTTTGTTACTATTGTTATCTTATATATGTGCATCTTAAGTGTATGGAAAAATTTTAAACTATTTATTTGCATTTCTCCTATGTGGTTTTAGCATTAGGAAAGCGTTTTTGCACTGTTTCTTTTCCTTTTAGATATGAATATAGTCTTCTATAACTATAATAACTTTGGTCACACAGCTAAAAATTGTAGAACAAAGTTTACAAAACCAAATGCTAAGAATGAGAAAAATAAAATCTTATCTCCTAAGACAAACAAAGAATCAAATAATAAGGAGGAAATGGTAGAAAAGAAAGAAAATAAAACTAAGAAAGTGTGGAAAGAAAGGGGAGAAAGCTCCACATAATCATTGATTGCACAAACAACTCTGCATGCCAAAAAGAAAAATCTATGGGTGATAGATAGTGGCTGCTCCAAGCACATGATTAGAGATAGGAGAAAGTTCATCAAACTCAAGAAATGTAATGGAGGATCTATGAGTTTGGGTGATAACACCATAGTCTAAATATGTGGTAAGGGCATCTTAAGCCTAGATGGTAAAAATCCTACAAAGGATGTCTTATATGTTGAAGGTTTAAAGCACAATCTGTTAAGTGTGAGCCATATGTGTGATAATGGTTATAAGGTCAGATTTGATTTAGAAGGTTGCAAAATCAGAAATAATGGAAAGATATTTGCACAAGGATTAAGAACTGACTGCAATATTTACAACCTTGCTGAAGTAAAAGGTCAAAATTGTTTGGTTGGAAAGGTTGATGAAAGTTGGTTATGGCATAGAAGATTAGGCCATACAAATTTTGACAATTTGGTAAAAGTGAGTTGAAAAGGCCCGTTTAGACACATGCCTAAAGTATCTAAGCCTAAAAACATCATATGCATAGAGTGCCAATAGGGAAAGAAAACAAAGAATAGTTTTCCAACCAACAAGTATTCGTCTACTAAACCTTTATAGTTGGTTCATTCTAGTTTATGTGGACCCCCAAGAACAAGAGGAATGAAAGGAGAAAGATAATTTATGATGCTAATAGATGAATATACAAGGATGACATGGGTGACATTTTTGAAGAACAAATCAAAATCATTTGAGAGATTTAAAATATTTAGAAAGATGGTAGAAAAGGAGATAGGAAGAAAGATGAAAAATTTAAGGTCAGATAGAGGAGGAGAATTCACATCTGGTGAATTTATTGAATATTGTGAAGCACATGGAATCAAGAGATAATACTCAACACCAAGAACTCCACAACAAAATGGAGTGGTAGAAAGGAAGAATAGAGTTGTGCAGGACATGGCTAGAACAATTCTAAAAGAAGCCAGATTAACTGATATATTATGGAGATAAGCAATACATACTAGAGTATACATTTTGAATAGAGTCCAAATCCGAATACATAGTGATAGTACTCCCTATGAACTATGGTATTGTAGACCTGCATCTGTGAAATACTTTAAAGTGTTTGGCGGTAAGTGCTACATAAAAAGAGAAGATGAAAAATTAGGAAAATTTGAATCAAGAAGTGATGAAGGAATATTTTTAGGATATTCCACTCAAAGTAAAGCATATTAGTGCTATAAAAAAAGGATAGACAATATTGTTGAAAGCGTAAATGTAAATATTGATGAAATTATAAAACACATCAAGTCTGATCAAGACAATTTTGATGATGAATTAGATTATGAAGATAATGTAGAAAATGATGAAGAAGAATCTTAAGAAGTGGATGTTGAGAAGGACCCTGCAAAGTATGTTCAAAAAGATCATCCAATGGATCAGATAATTGGGCATAAAAATGTAGTTTAGACCAGAAGGAGATTTCCAAAGAATGAAGAACAAGTAAATTTTTCTCTCCTATCTCAAATTGAACCAAAAAGTTTCTTTGAATCCAACAAGGATGAGAGCTCGTTAGAAGCCATGGAAGAAGAGTTAAATCAGATTGAAAAGAATAAAACATGGGAATTGGTACCTATGCCTCCAAAAAAAATGTGATTGGCACCAAATGGGTGTTTAGAAACAAGCTGAATGAAGATGGAGTTGTAATAAGAAACAAGGAAAGGTTAGTGTGCAAGGGGTATGCTCAAGTTGAAGGAATTGATTTTGAAGAGACATTTTCACCTGTGGCAAGACTAGAAGCAATCAAAATGTCTCTTACGTTTTCAATCTATAAAGGATTCAAAGTGTATCAGATGGATATCAAGTCTACATTCTTGAATGGAAAGTTAGAAGAGAAAGTTTACATAGAACAACCAAAAGGTTTTCAGCTGTCAGAGGATGATGATTATGTGTGTAGATTGAGAAAGTCCTTATATGGTCTAAAACAAGTACCTAGAGCATGGTACTCAAGACTAGACCAGTACTTGCAACAACAAGGATTCAAAAAGGGATGTACAGATAGTAACCTATATTTCAAATATGAAGGTGAGCACATGATTATAGTTTTTTTTGATGTGGATGCCATCATTTTTGATGGTAGCAATGATAAAATGTGTATAATATTTGCTACACACATGCAAGATGAATTTGAGATGTCAATGTTAGGAGAATTGTCATTTTTCCTTGGCTTTGTACAAACTGATAATGGGATATTCATATTTGATCAAACTAAGTATGCTAAGGAGATGCTCAAGAAATTTATTATGGAAGACAATATACTAGTCAATACCCCATGATAACTGGCTACAAGTTAAGTAAATTAGATGAGTCACCTGAGGCAAATCATACAGTGTATAGGTCAATGATTGGAAGCTTGTTATATTTAATAGCATCAAGGCCCGATATTATGCAAGCAATATGTTTAGTGGAAAGATTTCAGGTTGCACCTAGAGAGTCACATGTCAATGTAGTGAAAATAATCTTCAAATTCATCAAGAGTACTATTGACTATAGTCTATGGTGCCCTTAAGAGCAAGGACTTCATTTTAACTGCATATATATATTTTGATTGGGCATGAAGTGTGGATGATAGGAATATCACTAGTGGTGGAGCATTCTTCTTGGGAAACAAGTTATTTTCTTGGATGAGAAAGAAGCAAGAATCAGTCACTCTATCCATTGCTGAAGCAAAGTATGTGGCAATAGCAACATGTTGTACTCAAGTCCTATGGATGCAGCGAACTCTTAAAGATATCAAGGTGGAGTACAAGGAACTTTTCTCAATTATTTTTGACAATTCAAGTGCCATAAACATATCAAAGAATCCAGTGATGTACTCTAGAACAAAGCACATATCCATTAAGTATCACTTCATAAGAGAGAAGGTTATAGACAAAGAATTCATCATGAAATATTTACCCACAAGAGAATAGGTAGCTGACATATTTACCAACCCTCTTCCCAAGGAACAAATTGAATATCTGAGGAAAAAATTGGAGTTATTGCTCCCACATCATCTCACTAGTCACTAGTGATGGTACATAAGTCGAGGGGGAGATTCATTCATATTTCATTCATCCCTAGAAATAGAAAGGACACATCAAGTCAAGTATCAATTATTTTAAAAATTTCTAATGACTTGATGGTTGCATAATTCCCACTTTCTCTTTGAATTGATTGTTAGAGGGGGAGAAATGGGTTACGGGGAGTCTACCCTTTTTCATTGATGTCAAAGGGGGAGAATTATGAAAAAATTCTCAATTGATCTCAGAATGAGCATGATAGAGGTGCATATCAAATGGGAGCATTACCTAGTGTGTCCAATTGGTACATAACTCAAAATTTCACAGACCTCAATTGATTTCAATTGATTTCAATTGGTATCAAACCAATTCAACCCATTGGTATGAGCATTTAGTCTTGCCATCAATGAAAAGGGGGGATATTGTTGGCATATTTTTTTCATCAATGTCAAAAGGGGATAATGTGTGAGGTGGAACTAATCTTGCATGAAGCAGAGCCAACATTGATGTAAAAATGTTGTCATTGATGTTTGAGGAAGAACGTGTATTGTGGATCTAGAAGATGGTGTGAATGTTGCAAATGTTGTTCAAAGTATTGCATTGTTGTCATGCTATTCTATCATGTTGCAGAGGTTTCCTTCTGAACTCAAGAGAAAAATCTAAGTCTAGACTCAACATAGGTTCTCTGAGAGTTGCTCAAAAATATGCTTGGCAGATCCGGTGGCTAAAGACTATGCTAAAAAATTTCATACTTGTGATCTCAGCTTGGATTAGGGTTTTGTAGTTAAACCCTAGTGTTAGCAATCATGGAACCTTAACAACCTTCTATTTTGTTGTTGACTATTGGTTGAAGGTTGCAAGTCAGTTAAGTCATAACTTATGGCCCTTAAGTTCATTCGATGACCGACCCCTTTAACCCTATCACCCAATTGTTGTCGGTGAGTTCCCTTGAAGATTAGACTGTGTGCATTCAATGTTGAGATCTGATGGCTATCAATGGATATCACATGTCATGGATAGATTTTGAGAACTAGTTTTTAATTCAATGATATGCGATCAGTGGTTATTGCACATCGTAGGAAGCAAGTTGAAGTCTACCTCAAGATCAACAATATGCAATGAAAATTTTCAATGATTGCGATCATGATGATCAAATGATGCATGATAGATGAGAATGAGATCTTGGCGAGACCAACATCATGTGGCATCATATCACTCAACCGCTTCACATTGTTGTTGTGAAGTGAAGAGGTTGAATATTTGAGAGATAAGTGATGATAGTGAAAAAGTGACCACAACAAGGAAATGTGTCAAAATTTTATTGCATCGCTAAGTGTTTGTTCATCGTAGTTAGGATTGGCATTTCTTGTAGCATATCAGTGATATGTGATGGTTGATGGATAGTAAAATAAAGCGATCGAAGGGTGATCACTACATCGCGGATACGAATGTGATTGTTCTAAGAATTTTGGCGATACATGCTTTTTATGAAGGTCAAGATGAATGAAGGAAATTTAAATGGTCATGCATTAGATGGTCATGATTCAAAGTTTTGGTGGTGATTAAAGAATTCAAGATTATGGCGCGAAGGGAGGACATCGATGACTTAGATTTAAACAAGGTGATCATGAACAACGAGATCCGTGTAGGTAGGGTTTCGCTTGAAAATCGATATGGAAATAGAAATTTATTGGTCTACCTTCTTCAATGATAGGTGTAATGTGATTAGATGCATAGAAAAATAGTACAAATGGCCGAATAGATAGAAATCAAGATCAGATCATAGGATCGAAAGAAAACATTAATTGCATATCAGATCTTAGGGTTTGGTATGATAAAAAGGAAGGAAAATTCTTTGCACTAGGAATTAATGTTTTGTGGCTCGGTGCAACTAGAGGATAGTGAAGAAAATATTTACCCTAAAAGAAGATCTAGTTATAGTAGAATATCCCAAGGCAATCATTATTAATGTGAAATAAACAAAAAAATAGATGTAAAGGGCGTTTAAGTTTGTTGGGAGATACAAGAGAGAAGTGTAGCATGGTCTAGAGCTCTTGAATCAATTAGAGAACACTCAAAAATAGAAAAGGAGAGTTGAAGAAGAGTACAATGGTGCATTAAGATGGACAAAGAATGTACTAAAGACGGAGAGACACATAGTTGAAACTATGGGGTGCAGAGCAGTGAACAAAGTTGTTGTGACAACAACATAGAGTTGAGTAGTTACAAAGTTAGCTGTAGCATTGATAAGATTTCCTTAGGAAAAAAATGTAATCATCTTATATATTATAAATATGATTGGTTGGTGCCATCGGATAGTTGAGTTGGTGCTCAGTTCAGGGGATAGGTGTCTCCTTAGGGTTGGTACCCTTAAAAATTGTAACAAAGGACTTCATTGTGAGGCTAGATTAGGATAGTATCTCCTAGCAACATTTTCTCACCATGGCTTTTCCCATATTGGGTTTTCCATGTATATCTATTGTTATGTGTTGATCTTTTAGGTGCATGTGTTTGACATATCTTTAAGTTTTAATCTACACATCTAGTTTTTAAGTGTTGTGTCTATTCTTTAGAAAAGAAGGATAAAATTTTAGTATCTACTGATTCACCCCCCTCTAATATATTGTTGTGTTCTAAAAAATAAGAGGGTTCACCACCAAGCTAGGGTTTGTTAAGACAAGAAGTGTACATGAAACACAAAGTACCATACAAAACCTAACTAAATGACCTAGGAAATGAAATTGAAATGCAGAATAAAAGACTGAGAAAGTACAAAGGTGCACCTAGGAGAGTGATGAGGTCAAAAAAAGCTCCAAAACCTTGAAATCTTGTTGTTTGATGCCCATTGTGACTCATACGCTAGTCTAGACAATTTAGTCCCAGACTAGGGCTTTTGTGCCATAACTAGAATCTCATAGTGGTTAATCTAAATTCATTGAAATCTAGAAAATGAGTTGTACTAGGACTCATACACCACAAGTGGAATATTAGTCCCACTCTTATTTTTCAAAGCATCAAGACCTAAATCTTCTCTCTTATCTTTTCTCTTCCTTCCACACTTCGTTTCCAGATCTGAAACCCTAAATTTGGACTTGTAGCTGACATTCCATGAAGATGACAAACTTGTGATAGCTTGACAACTTTCCTCAATTTTGTAACTTTTTCTTCAAAGGATCTTCAAGCCTCAAAGCCACCTAGATCTACAATCACACATGTAGAGAGAGAAAAAAAATTCATTGTTAGGAAATAGGGGTTTTCCTAGGCCAAACCCCATTTAGGTAATTAAACCTTATGATGAAACAATGAAATATGAACATGAACCATGGACAATGATACCTTGGATGATGTTTTGAGATGTAAATTAGCAATCTAACATGAAGTGGAACTGTTGGATGTAGATTTTGATCTTGGATATGGATGTGAAACCATGCTTGCAAATGAATCTCCAATGCTACATCACAACACTAGCTCAACAAGAATTTCTGCAACAAATGATGAAGAATTCTACCCTTGAATGCCTTAGATATGCTCTTGTAAACTCTCTTGACACTCTTGTGAATTCTTGGAATGCTTAACTCTTGATAGCTTAGGTTGATATCATGAATTCTTAGGTGAAATAATTATTTGAGACCTTTTTTATATAGGAAATCCATCCAACTTACTGTTTATTAGATCTAGGAGGTCGACATTCATGAAATTTGAACTTAAATTCCTGATTTCCTGCTCAAAACTCTAAAAAGGGGCCAAATGGGACTCATACACCACTTGTGGCATATAGGTCCCATAGAGATGGGACTAATATGCCCAAGGTGGTGTATGGGTCCCTCCAAGGCTTTTTAGCTTGAGGAAATGTCGAGGAGTTGAGAAATTAAGTGTATTTGATGTCTATGTCAGGATTCTGGTTAAAATAAGCCTTAGGATGCATAATATAGGGTCTTAGGGGCCTATTAATGATTATATGAAGGTCATAAATAAAAGAGGGCCCAAAACTCAATGTGAAAGTATAAATTAATATACTTTATAACATTAAATTAAGGAAACATTAGGCCAATTTAGCTTAAAAGGGACCTAAATCCAATGTGAATGTGTAAAACACATTACAACACTAGATCAAGGAAAAATTAGGTTCATTTTAATGTTAATCATTCCAAAATTAAGAGAAATTGTACCATCTCCAAGAAGGGAGTAATTTCCATCATTACAATAATACTAGAATCTTCCACAAAACTATACAAAAAGTAAAATTCTAGATTATTGAAATAAAAATAAGAATGTATAATCCTCAAAATGCTAGAAGAGTCTAGATTATTAACTCTTAAGTATAAATATGAGATTATTCATTGCAAACAATGTGGACTGTAGGTTGGATTTCTAGATTAAATGTAATATGAGTAAGATCAACAAAGTTATTTTCTTTAGCTAGATAAATTTGTTTTATACTATGTTTTTTCCCTATTTATTGTTGTTGTTCTATTTTATTATTGTTTTGGGCCCTTTTTTAGATAAAAGGTCCAAGGCCTAAAACAAACTATAAATTAATAAATGGATATATACAAAAATATGTTCATTATATATCCCAAATGAATGAGAGGCTTGTCAACCCAAAGACTAGAAATATGCTACATCAAATACAAAAGACCCACCAAAACAACACAAAAGCAACCAAATTAAACAAAATAGCTCTTAAAAAATGCTACCGAAAATAATAGGGAACACCATAAAAGTGAGAACACAAATTACATATTTTTTGAATGACCTTCCTAAGCTAAAGTCGATGTAGCAAGAGCCATCAAAGGATGGGTGATGTGAGTGAGAAGAACCAACATTAATTTACAAACTTCTATTATTTTTTCACACACAATACATCTCAATTCTTTTTCATGGCAACATATTAATTACATTTTTCACCATAAATTCATCATGTTCATACATGAATCATTTCAGAGCGATATATATACATAAGATGCAAAAATTATTCTTTAAATAATTTTGTCTAAACAAATCTCACCAATGCCTTTCCATTATGAAGGTCATATTCCCAAAGAGCATTATTCAAGGAATAACCAAAAAAGAACTTATCTTTAACATAATCTACTACAAATTGAGCAACTAACATGTAATGCTATAGGAGATCAATGAAATAAGATATGAAACAAGAAACTACATAGGATGGGTAGAATAGACATGAAGTTACATGCTGAATTTCATCCCCTACTACCACCTGAATCACCAACTCCACCCATGAGTAGTCAATCTTGAAAAAAATATTCAACATTTCAGAAGGGTTAGATATCGATTCTTTTCTTACATAGTTTTGACATTATATTATATGGGAAATTAAATTAGACCCTTGGATCTTTGACATGTGTTAATCTATGAGTGATTTTTATGGATGATATCTAGATGTATTTTTATTTTAATGTGTATGTTTGTAGTGTAGAAAAATGTATCCCTTTACATTTTCACACTTTTTTGGGTCCTCCCTGTTAAAATTTGGTTTATCTATGCCCTAATTAGTCCTATTTTACATCCACAAGACTAATTACATACATTTTTCTAAGGATAATACCTACATTTAACAAATTAAAAATCATAATTTAATGTTTCTAGTTATGTGTTCCAAATCTAGGGATCTAGGACTCATACACCACTGTGGGCATATGGGTCCCACCTAGATCTCAGGGCCTAGTTTCAGATGTTGCATTGAACTTAAAAATTCTTGGAGTTTGTCTCCTAGGTTTAGGTGATTGAGACTCATACACCCAACCTAGCGTATGAGTCCCGCTTTAACTTGGACCTATTTTAATTCAAATTCTTGGCAAGATTTTATTATCCTAGATTTGATGTCAACTTGTATTGTTGTAATTTCAGAAAATTTGGCATAAATAAGTATAAATACAAGGTTATTTCACATAATTTCACCTAAGAGTTTCAAGAAAGAATTCCTAAGGAAATTTTAAGAGATCAAGATCATTCAAGAGATAATTATCAAGCATTTGGAGCAACATTCAAGATTCAAGCATCATGTAAAAGTCTTAATGCATCATGTGTGTTTTTGAGCTACCATTTATGATGTAGGTTTTCATAATTCAAGCAAGTATTCAAGTCAAGTTTCAAGCATTCAATCAAGATTTAAGATCCACATCCATTGGAGCCATTTCACACAAGTTTGTAACCTTTATTTCAAAGGTTTGGTGAGTTTTAACATTGCATTTGTTAATTCATCATTCCTTCATTCTATTTCATTTCATTTCAAGGTTTAATTACCAAAATGGGATTTGACCAAGGCAAACCTCTATTCCCTAAGACACGAACAATTTTCCCTCTTCATGTGTGATTGCAGATCTAGGTGATTTGTAGCTTGAATATCCTTTGAAGACAAAGTTGCAAGATTGAAGAAATTTGTCAAAGTTGTCAAGAATTTGTCATCTTCATGGAAAATCACCTACAAATCATAATTTAGACTTTTCAAAATTGGAGATCAGACAAGACAAAAGCTACAGAATATCACCAGATTTCTATACCAATTTTCTAAAGATCTTGATTTTTCATCTAAAGGTTCCAGATTCTGCCCTGATTCTTGTAGCAAGACTAAATCACCTAGTCTAGTGTATGAGTCCTAGTGTACTTCAAAACTAACAAATTTTAAGGTTTTAAAATCTTGTTTAGAAATCTTATATCCTCCAAGTACTTTTTTGTTTCTCTTTATTTAGTAATATAATTTCATGTTTTAAGTTTCTAGGGTTTAGTGCATGATTGTTTACATTTCTCCTTTAAAGATTTATTTTAATGGTGAAACCCCCTTGTGTCCTTCCCTCAATTAAGTCTCTTGGTTGAGGGATCTTGGTTTCCTAATAAACTAAGAGTAAAATAGGTCTCTAAGTTTAGTGTACATATCCTAAAAGGTGGACCTCCTACACCTCTTATTTCCTTCGGTTCATTTTGGTGAACCCAACCTTTGGACCCTTGAATTTATAATTTTGAGAAAATTTTAGTCCTAGATCTAGATTGCATTAACTTTGTATTATTTGAATTGCATTTAGGGCTCCTAAATCTTGCATTAGTGAAAAGTGCATATAGGTTGCATTTTTACATCTTGCATCATTTAATTTCACTAGAAAACTATAATTATAAATAGTAATTTGAATATACAACCAAAAAATATTAACATCATCTCAGAATTTGTTGAATCTAGTTTAAAAACCCTAATTTGGGACTCATTCATCCACCTAGACGATTTAGTCCCTGTATAGGTTGTTTTTCCAGATTTTTGGGTATTTTGTGTTGTTTGTTTTTCACCATCCAAACCTTCCAAAAACCCTAATTGGGACTCATTCACCCATCTAGGCCATTTAGTCTTGAATCAGTTCTGAAGTGCATTTTATACCATTAAAAACTTCACTTATGTTCTATTTTCTGCTATCAGATCCTAGTTTTAGTTTGTTTATTTTCTATTTCATTCATTTCATTAGATCTAGCTTAACTTGGTTCATTTCAAGTGTATGTTTCAATTGTGGACAAAATTAGATTACTAAACTTTTGTTTTATTCCTATAATTAGTTCATAGTTTCAGAAGATTAGATTACATTTGACATTCATTAAAAAACAAAAATAAACAAAAATAAAAAACATCAAACAAAACAAAACAAAAAACTAAATGGTGAATCTTGGACCCTTTATTTGCAATGAATTGGACATGTTAGATGAAGCCCTTGAGAAATTTATCTTACCTAGATCATCCATTAATAATTTGATCCAAGAGGATGCACACATAGAAAATCATGATAATCCTAATTGTTCTTCCCTCGATACCTCTCCTATTTATGACGAAGGTATTTTGATGTTTGAAGACCCAGTCATTGAGTGTCATGAGAATATTATTTTTCCCTCTTATAATGCTACATGTGTCTCAAAAAACACTAAGGTGGATGGCATAGGTGATGTTAAGTTCACTTTAGATCCTCCCTCATTAGAAGGTTATTTAGGTAACTTAGTTGAGGTTATGACTACACAAATCGAGCCTCCTTTAATTAGTGAGCCTCCTAAGTCACCTCCCATCATAGAACAACCTAAACCATTACCTTCACAAGTTATCTCAAACATTATAAGGCAAATGTGTAGTAACAATTTTTCGCAACAACCAAATTATAATACCATTGGTCACACATATAATATATAACAACAAACCATACCTACCTCATTACCATTGCATCAACCTATCTTGCCTATTGCTCCTAGTTTTCCTTCACATAGTGGAAAAGAGAATGATTTTGATAAGAAAATTTAGCGTATAAACACCTACCTTTTGTATTTAGCAAAAGTATCACTTGCACACCATAGGATGCTCCAAGAAATTTTGCAGAAGAATAACATGCAATTTTCTATGGAATTGAATGATGTAGCAACCTCCTTTGATTGTATGCAAGTGACAAATTCAGAAATCACATTCCCTAAACATGAATTACCCTCGCTTGAGACACAAAATACGAATAAAAATTTGATGATAAAGGTGATTATTAATGAAACTGTAGTGAGGTGTACCCTTATAGACAATGGAGCAGGTCTTAATGTTTGTATCATTGATCTCCTAGATAAAATCGGTGTGGACAAGAAGCTTATTCAACTCAATCGTGTTAATATTTGTGGCTTTGAAAATGTTAATAGGCAACCATTAGGAATGATCAAATTTCCTATTGAGGTCAGACCTATAGTTTTTCCTACCCCTATCCATATCATTCCAACACCTCTTTCATAAAACCTTCTCCTAGGGAGACCATGGATTCATGCTATGAAAGGAGTCCCATCTACTCCTCACCATGTGATGAAATTTGAATACAAAAAAAAGATATACACAGTTGAAGTAGATGAACAAAGTCATAAATCACAAATTAAAAATGATTATAACACTTCCAAATCCCCAAATACTTTCATTCCAATCTCAAAAGTAGAACCTATAAAAGTTGATATTAATCCTAATTGTCTTCCACCTACAATAGAACTCTTTAGTGATGATTGGGGGTAGTTAGATTTTATGCCTCATTTCAATGAAGAATCCAAAATCTCACCTTTAAAAATATAAAGTCATATACAAACGATTCATTTTTAGACACATGCTTTAGTGACGATCAAATTTCTTTAGATTTTATGCCCTCCTATATGGGAGAGTACAAAATATCACAATCTACACCTATCCATCCTTGTGTTTCATGTGCTCAACTTGGTTCTATGTCAACACCATCACCCCATGGTGGTGATGAGGTCCCTCCAACCCCCATCGCTCATGAGAGGAAGATGCATAACTTTAAGAAACATAAAAATGATTTGTGTTCTCATGAATAAATCAATCCTTCTTCAAAGAATAAAACCCCTTCGTCCGAGTTGGAAGAATGTTGTGGTCTTGGATACAAACCCCTTTCTAAGAATGGATACAATGAAAAAATGAAGCAAATCGATAGAGAACAAGTGAAGTCTATACCATACCTTTTCAAGAAAGATCTAGGTTTACCACCTCTATCTCCATCTTCATCTAAGGCCTTATCATCTATTATGTGTACATGAAAAATTGTGCTAAGAAAGAAATATCCCCTACCATTGATCAAGAGAGTATCTTGTTGAGACTCCTCTAAGATCACTTGATATCTCTCCCTCCAAAAGCATGACAGAAATGGTACAACAAGAATTAATTTTGTGCATATCACAGAGTTCATGGTCATTCTACTAATGAATGTAAGGGTTTGGGTAATAAAATTCAACATCTTAAGGATTGTGGTGCTCTTCTTTGTGTTGAAGCACCTAGTTCCTCTAATTGATATTGATTTTCATTCTATCATGTTTCTCATCCTTATCTTGCACTAAGTGGGGGCAATGGGTTATGTAGCCTTGTCCTCATATGACACTTGTATTTGTCTCTTTTGGCTAGTTTACCACCTTCCATGTATATAAGAGAAAGCTTGGGATGTGGATGACATACCTTAAGCTGGTTCACATGTTACGTAATTTTGTTTTTATGTTTAGCATTAAATTTTGGGGGAAACCCCTTATTCATGATGTAGTTTCATTCGGGAACATATGAATTGGCATAGGGATTTTTGAGTAAGCTCTCATGTCTCCTTCTAATTTAAAGTGGATTTCTCACCGCAAAGGTGTTCACACTCACTTTAAAGTGGGGGCATGCTTCGACACTCATATCTCTTTGTGTGATTTTTCTTATTTTTGAGATGCAATTTTTTCTTGGTGGTGTCATTGGGTCTGATTTCATCCAAGAGCATGATATTTATTTGATTTTTCCTCTCTTGGAGACATTAGGCGCGATGTTCCCTAAGAATAGACCTTACATGAAATAAAAATCCCTTTGAATATATCTTTACTTGCATTTTGTTCATAAGATCAAAGTTTCATTTTATGGCGCCTTATTGAAGTTATCAGAGGGATAGCTTTGGTATGGTTAGTATGTATGGGAGCCGACCATAGGCATTAATTTCCTATATCCACTTGCTTTTCTGTGTGGGCACATACCAGCCACGTGCATATGTGTCTCTAGGAGCTCACCTAGTGGATACCAGATTCCATTAGCCCTTGTGAGCGTGTGTTTGGTTTTCATAGTGGACATCGTGTTCCACTTGTAAATTGTTTTTAAATAAATATCTAAGGCTTGATCCACCTCTTTTTATTTTTGCTTGTTTTTGTTTTTCTTTCTTTTAGTCTTTGATATTATATGTTTGTGTATCTTGTCTTGCTACTACATACAATACACCTTGTGTGTGTCCCTTTGTGCTTATGTTGGTTTGATGTAGGATCTTGGATCCTAGGGGCTTGGCCACCTCCTTTGACCTTTTTTTATCATATACCATCTGCATTGGTATACTTATGCCCCTCTAGATGCAATTTTGTCTACTTTAGTGTGAGTTTGATGCAAGGTCATTCTCTCACTAAAGTGGGGGCTAAATGTAGTGTAGAAAAATGTATCCCTTTAAATTTTCACACTTGTTTGGGTCCTCCCTGTTAAAATTTCATTTATCTATGCCCTAATTGGTCCTATTTTGCATCTAGAAGCCTAATTAAATGCATTTTTCTAAGGATAATCCCAACATTTAACAAATGACAAATCATAATTTAATTTTTCTAGTTATGTGTTCTGATCTAGGGATCTAGGACTCATACACCACCTTGGGCATATGGGCCCATTTAGGTCTCAGGGCCTAGTTTTAGATGTTCCATTGAACTTAACACTTCTTGGAATTTGTGTCCTAGGTTTAAGCCACTAGGACTCATACACCCAATTTGGCGTATGAGTCCTGCTTTAACTTGGACCTATTTTAATTCAAATTCTTGGTGGGATTTTATTATCCTAGATCTGATGTCAGCTTGTAGTGTTGTAAATTTAAGAAATTTGGCATAAATAAGTATAAATACAAGGTTATTTCATGTAATTTCACCTAAGATTTTTAAGAGAGCATTCATGAGGAAAATATATGAGATCAAGAGCATTCAAGAGCTAATTAGCAAGCATTGGAGCAACATTCAAGATTCAACCATCATGTGTGTTTTTGAACTAACATTTGTGATGTAGGTTTTCATGATTCAAGCAAGTATTCATGTCAAGTTTCAAACATTCAATCAAGAGTCAAGATCCACATCCATTGGAGCCATTTCACACAAGTTTGCAACCTTTATTTCAAAGGTTTGGTGAGTTACAACATTGCATTTTTTCATTCATCATTCCTTCATTCAATTTCATTTCATTTCAAGGTTTAATTACCAAAATGGGGTTTGACCAAGGAAAACCCCTATTCCCTAACATAAACAAAATTTTTCCCTCTTCATGTGTGATTGCAGATCTAAGTGATTTGGAGCTTGAAGATCCTTTGAAGACAAAGTTGCAAGATTGAAGAAAGTTTTCAAATTTTTCAAGAAGTTGTCATGTTCACAGAAACTCACCTGAAGATTGCAATTGAAACTTTTCAAACCTGGAGATTAGACAAGATGAAAGCTACAAAAGATTACTAGAGGCTATATAATTTTTAGTCAAACCTAATACTGGTACTAAATCATCCTTCTAGATGTATGAGTCCTAGTATACCTATTTTTACTAGTTTTGTGTAGATCTTGATTTATCATTTGAAGATTCCAGATTCTACCCAGATTCCTATAGCAGGACTAAATTACCCAGTCTTGCATATGAGTCCCAGTGCACTTTAGAAATAATTTTTTTTGGGGTTTTCAAATCCTATTTAGACATATCCTATCCTCTAAGATTTTTTTTGTTTCTCTTTGTCTAGTAATTTGATTTCATGTTTTAAGTTTCTAAGGTTTAGTGCATGATTGTGTGCATTTCTCCTTTGAAGCCTCATATTGGTGAACCCCCCTTTTAATCACACCTAAGGAAACCCCCTTGTGTCCTTCCATCAATTAAGTCACTTTTTTGAGCGATATTGGTTTCCTAATGAACTAAGAGTGAAATAGGTCCCTAGGTTTAGTGTCCATCTCCTAAAAGGTGGACCCCCTATAGCTCTTATTTCCTTTGGTTCAATGTTATATTTTATGTTGATATAATGCACATGTTTCATTTCAATTATGATTTTATGGACTAACCCTATTGATGAAAATTTTATATTCGTATAATGATATTAATATGATAAAATATTATTATCACTTCTATATAAATAATTATTAATATAAAAGTTAATTGTTCAAAATCATAAATAGTTTAAAGATTAAAGGCTGCATGATATTTATTAAAATTAAATAAAAAAGTTTTAAAGAAAAATTATAAATTTAATTTAAAGAAATTATAAATAAATTTAGGGAAATTGAAATTTCATAAAATAATGCAATAATTCAGTTAAATGCCCAGCTCTAAATTGAGAACAATAGTTGAAATTAATATTTGAATGAGTTATGAAATTGATAAATACAAGGATTATGAAGGAAAAGGTAAACAACTTAAGGAAAAAATATAGGTACTAGTAAAGATCACAAGAAATAGATCCAATATTGGTCTGAGCAGAAATATAACAATAAAGGAAACCGTAGAATTGAAGTTGTGCCAAATCAGATTGTTCAATGCTAAAGGAGACCAAACATATTTCAAAGTTATTCGAGAGTGGCAATTTCATGATGTGAAGGATCTCTTCTTGTCGAATTAGAATGAAGTTCTAAGCGCAAATTTAATAGAGGAAAAAAAAGGTACTGAATTGATTATACCATATAATTGCTAGGTTATAGCTTGAGTTGTCGGCTCAATAGTAGATTGATATTTCTTTTAGACTCTAAAATCTACTTGGAAATCAACGTATCTGGGGAGAAAGGAAATTCCATTTAAATTAGTTTCTCAACAAACCCATGTATTAAATTTTAATTGTATGAATTGTTAGTCGATGAAATTATATTGATAAGCTGACAAACTTCACAATCTTTATCACATGAAATTTAGATCGATGCCTTTTTTAAACCATGTGTTGTATCTTCCAAAACTATCCAGTCTTCATGATGACGGCTCCAGTAGGTGGCATATTGAATCCCCTAATATATTTTAGATCTATTTTTTGTTTATGGTGAATAGACTATCGTAGCAGCTATAAAGATTTTGGTTTTTGTTTGTCTCTTTAGAAAACTACATAGATGATTGGTTAAAGTTGCGACTAAAGGGAGATTGGTCAATTTAAGTTTTTCAGGAATAGACTGAAGTAGTGGTTGTATAAGTCTAGCTCACCTATTTTAGATATTCATGGAACTTTTTTGTAGAATATGGTGTTTAGTTTGAAGCAACAACAATAGAGAACTAGTTTCTCTTTTTTATTTTCTAGGTAGATTAAGATGGCAACTTGAAGAAAAAAAATAAATTATTTTATTAATTTTGTGAATATATTGAAACTTAAGTCTAGAAACATTGGATATGTAGTTATTACAATAGATTGAACCAATTTATGTGATTTAATTTTTTGTATGCAATAGTGAATAGATTGAAGCATCGACTGTAGAGTTATTTGCTAGGTTCGAATAATCAATATTATGTTATTTTCCTATAAATGTACCCATTAAACCCAGCTTTGTGGGCATATAGAACTATCATTCGCACACCAACAGGTACTACCCAATATGCTTTGGTTTATGGAGCAGAAGCCATTTTTCCATTAAAAATTAAGATTCCCTCACTTCGATTATTGCTAAAGGGGATCATAAATGATGAGGATTACAGAGTATCAAGATTGCAAGAGTTGGAACTGCTTGATGAGCAATGAAAAAGTGCAGCTAATCATTTAAAGGGGTATCAAAAAATTATGTCCCGCAGTTACAATCATAGAGTCAAACCACGAGCTTTTCAAGTGGGTGACTTAATTCTCAAAGAAAACCCTTGTAATCAACAAGATCGGGAAAAGAAAGGCAAGTTAGAGCCCAATTGGTTGGCTCCATTCATCATCATTGCAGTATATGGATCAGAGGCATATAAGTTATCAATGCCAGAAGGGGACCTGCTTGAAGATCTGACCAACAACATCCACCTGAAGAAGTTTTATGCTTGAAAAATATCAAAAACAATATAAAAAGTCATGAAAAAATTCATAAAAATTGGAAAATGTCCTAAATAAAACTATCATTAGGGTGAAAACCTAGCAATAGGCATCCTTTTGACATACAAAAATATAAAAAAAAATCAAAAAATACAAAAAAATCAAAAAAGATTAAAACATACAAAAAAAAAGAGAAAAAGGGAAAAATACAAAAAAAAGAAAAGAAAAAGAGAAAAATCAAAAAATTGTTGCCTTGATGAAAACCTAGCAAACAGGCATCTTGGTAACAAAAATAAATTCATAAAATCAAAAAAAGTGCAATAAAAACAAATGGTGAAAACCTGGAAAACAAGCATTGTTTGTGATTTAGTAGGCTCTCCCATCTATTAAGATACATTCTACATTTTTCATCAGCATCAAAAGCATGCCTGACCATCATATCCGCATCATGCACCCAACATTTCCTTGAAACGACAAGGATTTCATCATGGCTTGATGATTAGTGTTATCCTTAGCATTAGGTTGTGTCTTATCCAGAGTCAGAGTGCGAGGTCATTAGGGGTAGTCAGATTTTGAACCTTTTTGGTAGGAAAAATGGCAACATGTGTTAAGTATCGCAATATCGGAACAACAAACAAAATTTCCAATTAGACTAGGTAGAAATAGCTATCAGACATGAGACTGAACAAATTGGATGATCTTAATCTGAATTAAAATAAATGAAAAACTTAAAGCATAAGTTGAATTATTGTTTTGACATTTGATAACATCATATCTCTGGAGTGGTTCAATGATGTACTAAACTAGAATCACAAGGAAGGAACACAATTTTTCTTTGATTGCTATTTGTAAGCTAATCACTAGTATTGTGCAGGTTTGTCATGAAACATAGTGGAATTTTGAGATTTGCATAAGAAACTAGTTAAATTTTGTTTGTTTATCCTTTAATACTCAGGTCATCTTGGTTCAATTATACCTCGATGCTTGTATTAATTTTCTATATCAAAAATCATGAAAGTTGTTCTCAGGTCATCACCAGTGCTAACATCCCCGTTGATGATTGTACTAAAATTTCAAAATATCAGAAGGCTCAATGATGAAAAATTAAGCTCATAATTGGTTTATAGAATGACAATAGTGAAATGGTTCATTTAGGAATTTTAGGATTGCATGATTCATTTAGATTGCATTCATTTTTTTTTTTATGTTGTATGAAAGATTTTTGGAGGATGGAAATAATACATATCTCTTTTAAAGACATCGATTGAGTACACTTGGACATTTATTATATCTCATTTCATTATCATTTTCATATTTTATCATATCATTCACATTTTATATATCATCATTTAGGTTATCATGATCATTTTCACATCAATTACATCGTACATTTCCATTTATTGACTTTCATATCATTTTCATTATCATGATCAACATTATCATTATTAGTTACCATTCATTTTCATTATCATAATCATTATTCATATCACATTTGCATCATATCATTTTCATATTAGTATTGACATATACATCATTTCATATCATTTATTATTCCATATCATTATCATTTATTATTTTAAATCATTCATCTCATCATTGTTATGTCAAATTTTTACCTCATTTTTATATCATTTCATAAATCATCTTCATAATTAAATAACATCAAACATCATTTTCATAATCATACATTGAGAAAAAGAAAAGCGCGTCCATTGCATTCATTACATACATACTCCATACATCATGTAGAACCGCCAAATCATTCACATTGAATCATCATATTAAACTCTAGAAATCATTTTCATTTGCAGGATCATCCAACCATAAATCATCATCATAATTCATATCATATGCATCCATTAAAATATCATCATCCATAAACATGCATAATCATAAACATCAGAACCTACAGAAATAAAAATGCATACATAACCATTCATCATAAAATCATCAAAAGACACATGCATATGAAAAATCGCCACTGCATATCATAAATCTCATAAAAAATAAACGTCCATGGGTATAAGGATATCAAATGTCTGAACAAAATATATAAGTACAATAAAAGAGATGTATACATAATCATCACTAAGGGGTATCTGGATGAGGATAATGATTATTGCTTCCTTTGGAGGTGGTAGGTCTCTACAAATCTCTACTGCCTGAAGCACCTATCTCTTAATAGGTATAACTACGTGAGTGGGTACGTGATCGGGTGTCTGACTACATATAGGCTATCCTCTACTCAGGGGGTATTGCCTCAAAGTATCTCATTCTATAATACTCCACCTGGTGAGAAGTCTCCAGTCCCTCTACAACAACCTCTCCAATAGAGGTACTCTCAATTGATCTCAAGAGTCTCTCTGCTACCCCCTCTACCTATAAATACCGCTCTCTCAAACTCTCCCACTCTACAGTAAGCTGGGATATCTGTGGGTCAAGAGGTGGTGGCTATGCTATATGTATCTATAGCTTGTTGATGGTGGCCTCTTCCTCTGCTAGCTGGCTCTAAAGAGCTTGGACTTGTGCCTGAAGTGTGTCAATTTGTCCCTGTGATGGAACCCTGATAGTAATGCGTGGTGCTGAAGTACTCGATTGCTCCACCACTCTGGTTGTATGAGGCCTAGTTCTAAAGGGTACATCAAAGAACACTCTCCCTCCACCACCTTCATCATCCTCCTCCTCCTCATCAACATCCATGGTCACCCCACCTATATCCTCCTCTCCTCCATTTGGTTTCTTTTCCTGTTCCCTCACCTCTGCCTATGCTTGTGGCTATCGCCATGCTCGCCGTAAAACTGATCCACCTAATAGTGGGGCAGGCTCATTTAGGCTGGTTAATCTGGGGAATGGATGAGTATAAAAAGATGCAACATAATCATCAATCATATGTGAATCTATCACCTCTAGATGGATAGCCCAAAACTTTGGATGTAGCTCAGTGTACTCTGCTCTAGCTGCCTCAAATGTGATGAGGGGACCCCACTTTGCAACATCCTCCTGACATCTGGCCTAGTGAGCCACACCCTACGGTATCATCTGAACTCACCCATAATTTATGAGTACTTGCATAACTAGAAATCACTTAATGATAAAGGGGGTATGACCAATCAAGTATCTCGATATGCCACAATAATGTAGCTTTGTGTCATCCTCATCCCATGCATTGCAATCATAGGGTCTCCAAATGACTGTATCCATGTCATCTAGCATACGCTACCAGTGTTCTAACTTTCCCAGCATATGCTGGACAAGGGGACCTGTATATGCATACACATATGGATGGCTGAGCAGATAATCTATCTGTACAATAGGGCAAGTGATGACGATGTGCTCCCATGACCAGATCTATAGCAGTGTAACTCCGAAAGATATACTCTTCCCATTTATATATACCACTTGATGAAGGTCGTGGTATAGATGGGAAAGCATGCAGGATCCCCATGCATATCTAGTCTAATGAAGGATCATGTTCTCCAATATCTGACCCCAACCCATTGATAGTCCCTTTGACTTGTGATCAGGACAAAGGAAGCCACCAATGAAACTTGCCAGTACTGGCAGAAGTGGGGCATAACCCTCTATCATATCTCTCCAAGCAATCTCATAACCACGAGCATGTGGATCTTGGAAGACTCGTCGTAGGGCATCTGTATCTCCGATCTCCTTGTGATCATAAATCACAAGTGCGTCAACTACAAGGATGCCTAGAATCATGTACATGTCCTCTGGTGTAACAGTGATCTCTCTAGTCAGCAAATGAAAAGTATTATTCTCACTCTGCCATCTCTCAACTAACGCAATCAACAATGCCCTATTGACCCTATACTAAGGGATCCTAAGGAGGGAACCCAACCCACAACTAAAAATGACCCCAATCTCTGGTTGGGTCAATCTGGGAATCATCTCCCATGTACGAGGGAACCTCTCTCTGATCTGGAGGATTTTAAAATCCTCCTATAACATCAATTTAGCAATCAAATCAGATCATCAATAAGGAGCATCGATCAATCAGGAAATCATATAATCATATCAAGCAGAAAAATTTATCATTACTATTTGTTTTTCATCAAGCATGAAAACAAATTTAGCAGCCAATTGGCTCAAAGTCAACATCTATACTATTTGTTTTTTTCAATTTAGAAAGAAATTTATCAAACTCAAAATCAACATCTTACTATTTGTTTTCAAGCACGAAGACAAATTTTTCAAATCATCACCGAAATCAAGTTAATCTATCCTTGGTGTTATTCAAAATCATCAAATCAGTTATCTAAGAAAGCAACAAATATCAAGAAATCAAGAAATCAGTCTTAAATTTTGAAATTCAGCAAAAATTCATGGATGCGCTAAAATAGTCTTTCAATGCACTACTTTATCCATGGATGCACTAAAACAGAAAAGCAAAGCACTATACTATCAATTCACTATTCTATCAGGTGTATCTGCTAAATCACCTAGCCTATGCGCTAATCAAGAATCACATGCACACAGTCTTCACCTATGCGCTAATCTATCTATCCTATGTGCTAAATTTATCATCTATGTGCTAGTCTATTCCATCAATGTGCTAATTTGCATGCGCTAATCTACTTAATATATGTGCTAATTCATGGCTTGCGTCCGCTAAATCAAAATCCTATACACTAAACTATAATATCCAAAAATCAAAAAATTGAAAAATTCGTGCAAAATTAAAAAAAATAAAATTTAAAGGAGGACCGTGCAATCTTACCGGAGGTCCGTAAGCTACTGGTCTCTAATGACAGTGGGCTTGCTTGAGTAGGTGGCGCTCATAGTGGATCGACATCTCAAAATTCTCTCTCAGAGCTCTGAAAAACACAAAAGGCTACTATTCAAATGACAATGACTTTTTACCTTTTCCACCTTTTAAGGGGGTAAATAAGGTAAGGTTATTTTTATTTTTACCCTACAAAGCGCTATTTCAGGAGATAAATCAACAAATCTCCTTTAAAATCATTTCAAATCTTCGCATCATCATCAGTATCATTCATCAACGCGATTTATCTCTTGAGGGGGCATATAGCATCATCAGTCAATTTTTCAAAGTTAGGGGAAAATTTTTGAAATCGAAATTTTTCTTTGAAGCAATGCGTAAAACACATCACTTCAAAGAGGGGAAAAATGTTTACATCTAAAAATGGTCATTGAAAAACCTGTTAATTAATTAAATATGAATTATTTAATTAATATTCTAAAAGTCATCTACATATAAATAAATTTAATTATTTCTTGATATCATTCATTTTTCTAATTCTTCTAGCTTAATTAAATAAATAAGTTTATTTAATTATTATTATCTTCCTCTTAATTAAATTAAATAAATTTCATAATTTATTTATACTAATTATCATGTTATTCTAAATTTGAATTTTTGAATAAGGGAATATTCTTCTAATTCATCCTTCACTCCATATTTAAATTAAATATTATAAATATTTAATTTAACACTTTTTCCTTCACCTCTCACATAATTAAATATTATAAATATTTAATTACACACACCTTTTTCATCCCTCACATAATTAAATATTAATTAAATTAATTATGGAAACTTCTAAAATCCATATCACATGAAATTAAATAAATTTATTTATTTAATTGGGAATTTATCCTCAACTTTTAACCAACTTTCATAAATGAAATGACAAATGACATGTTGTCTCCATTTTTGAATGAGGATGGTTTTGTGGGTTGAAAATAGTATTCCATTATTCTCTCAACCTCCAGAATCTCTCACTGTTCATCTTGATAGGTTTGAATTTGACCATTGATCTTTTCCAACTAGTTTCTTTCCTCCAAAAATCTATAAATACAACCCTTTAGTCAGTAGATTTCATCCTAAATTTTGTGAATTTAGCATAGTTATTATAGTTGCATTCAAATCAGAATTTTAGCTTAGCATTTTAGTTTCATATCATAGCTTAAATCATTTATCAATGGATATGCATGTTGCATAAACCCGTTCTCTAAGTTGTCATTTTGCCAAAGCTGCTGCATACACCAATTGAGAGCCAACAACTTACAACAGATCCTTGGAGATAGAGGACAATGGAACGCTTTTGAAGGAGCTACTCTTTAGAGTTTATTTTACTTTTAATTAGTTTCTCTTGATTTAATGTTTCATTGGTGTGTTAGTTTAACTTATTAGTTGTTCCACATATTCTCACACACATTTTGGCGCCCACTGTGGGCCCTGCCCTATTTTTAATCTTTTTTTTTGTAGATTTTATGACAGGTGACGTACTGGAGCTACAATTTAATGCATACAAGCCATGGTTTAGCATATACAAACTGCATTTTAGCGCATACAATGACTATTTTAACGCTTCGACAAACTGTTTTAACACATTTTCTAGTTCCTTTAGTGCATTTACTAACTGTTTTAGCATATCCCTGTTTGTTCCTTTAGCACATTTGTTAACTATTTTAGTGCATTGACTAGTTCTTTTAGCGGATATAGGGAGTGTATAAATCCTGATTCTAACGCCATCTACGGACATAGATTTTTCTTTTTCTCCCTTAAGTAAAAATGAAGAAATCCTAGGATAGAAACTTAAATCTAGAATTAATTTATACTAGGATAGTCACCAAACATTATTTTATCTTGGTTAAAATGAATCCAATGCTTTCTGTGAAGCAACATCTTCACTTAGTGTAGAAAATTGTCATTTGGATTTAAAACTAAACCATTTATTTACTGTGATTGTTGGGTAATAGGTTTATGCTCTCCCCTATACTGGGTGACCAAAACACTAGACTTACCTTTTTCATTTCTTGCATTTCATGTTTTATTAAATCCTTTAAAAGGCCTGCCATAGTGGGAAAAAGTACTCACCCTACGGGAATGACCTAAATGGGAACAACCAAATCCAGGTTTTCCGACCCACTCTAATCAAAAGTTAATTTTGGGGAAACCCATATTCAATGGAAGTGATCAAGATAACCATCCCCAAAATCTTTGTTCTAAATATTGGGAGGTCTTCTGAGGGAGTTTATCTATTGCCGCACCGAACAAATACCTTTACTACGAACCATAGTGTAGAAAGTCAACCGTGTTAGTATCCAAACATCATAATGATCACAGTGCAAGGGGAGGGAAGAATCTATCCCCAAGACACTCACCATATAATTTTCACAGATTGTTTGCTCAAGGGATCGAGAAATCTAACCTTGAGTATGCACCTGGAAAAGACAAAAACACAGGCGTCCTTTAGGGGGTGACACAACTGTGTGAGTCAAAGCAATTTTAAGATGTGGGTTGTGGTTGCTATGATGACCTTTTTGACAAATAAGAGTGAGTCTGTCTAAAGTGCTTATTTTGTTCAATACCTGTGAAAATATCAAGAACATACACTCTTTGTTTAGATTTTTAAGATTTGCAAAGCAACTGTTTTCTATTGTATGTCATGTTCTTCCAAATTTAAATCAGATAAAGATCATCCAACAAAAACTGTCAGAACATCTCTGTCTCAGTGCAGTAATTGGATAGTTCAGTGCATCCTTGGTCTATTTTAGCACATCTGTGCTCTATTTCGGTGCATTTATGCTCTATTTTAGCACATTTATGCTTTGTTTTAGCGCATATGTGCTCTATTTCAGTACATTCATGCTTTGTTTTAGCACATCTATGCTTTGTTTCAGTGCATTCATGCTCTATTTTAGTGCATATGTTCTCTGTTTTAGTGCATATCTACAACAGTTCAACACATAGATTGGATAGTTTAGCGCATTTGTGTTTTGAAACTGGGTAATTTTTTGACACCCCAAAATCTGTAACTTGTGCTAAGAAGTCCCTAGAGAGGAAGATTAGGAAGCCAAATAAGTCTCTCAGTTATAAGAAGCTATTGAAAAGGAGAAAGTTTTTATATCAAATTCAGAAATTTTTGCTTGAACACATAACTTTTATTCATCGATATAACGACTTTGTTAGAGGTTTCACTGACGATTTTTCCTTAGAACCATTATATTCATGAGCTTTCTTTCAAAGAAGAGCTCTTTCTCAAAGGCATAATCATAGTCAGCCTATTCGGTCCTCTGTTATCCCCCAACCAGCAATTTTTTACTCTACTCATCCCAATCAATTTTTGCAATAAAGAGCTTAGGAGCATTAGGCATTTATCAAAAATCCTTGTTTTTACAAAACTATGATCAAACCTCACAAAGTGCAACATCATCTTTATTTTTGATTTTTGGTTTAACTCCCACAATAGGATCATCATCCTTTCAACTGGGGAATCATGAACTAAAGATTATAAATTTCATAAGTCATATCAATAGAACCTTCATTCTATTCCAACTTGGATGTCCATCAAAAATGCATTATTTCATATTTTGATCAAGGTTAGTTGAAATTGGGAAAAATCTTATGCATGTTGTCACAAGATCTTGAAAGCACATAGAAGAGGACGAAAGGGAAAATACACTAAGTAGCATGCGTGATAAAAGAAATAGTGGTGTTAAAGAAGAAAATCCTTTTCATAGACTTCACACTGGGAATAATCCAAATAATGATGAGATAATAGAAGAAATGCTTCAAGAAGCAGAACATGATCCTCAATTCCATAATCTCATGGATAGAGTTTTGGAACAAAATAAAGAAAGATATTTCCTTTCATTAGCCAATCAAGGAGCTAAGTTACCTACTGATTTTGACATTGAAGGGATTAGAGAGGATCTTGAGGCCCCCCTTAATCATTTTAGTGCTCTTACTCAACAGATAAGAGCATTACAAGGGAAAATAAAGGAAATACAAGGGGGTACAACAAATAAATATGTTTTGGAAGATATCTACCCATATCCATTTGACAGGAGTCTTAACATGATTCCTTTTCCAAAATATTGTGAGATTCCAAAGTTTGATAGGTATAATGGGAAAATGGATCACATTGATCATGTGAGGGATTTCTGAAATATGAGCTTAGAATTTTCTCACGAAGATACCTACCTAATGTGATTGTTTCCATGAAGTTAGGGTGGACAATCGATGGAGTGGCTTTCCAAGATCACTCCCCCCATCGGAACATTTGAGGAGTTAATAAATAACTTCATATCGCAGTACTCCTATAATATACAACACCAGATAACCATGCTTGATTTATGTAAAGTAAGATAAAAGATTGGGGAACCCTTCACCACATTCTTACAAAGGTGGAGAAGGTTGTTTTCAAGATATTCCCATCCTATTCTTGAAAAGGAAAAGATGGAAATATTTATCGATAGTCTGGATCAAGAGATGAGTTATAGGCTAAATCTCCATTGTCCTCAATTGTTTGAAAAATTGATTGAAAATGCAATTACCATTGAAGGTGCCTTGGTCAAGCATGGAGTTTTAAAGATTGATAAAGAAATTCCAAATTTGTACAACAACAACAACTATAGCAACAATAATGACAAGTCATGATTTTGGACTCAAAATAAAAAATGTTGTGAATGATGGGGTGGTAGATGCTAACAACGTGAATGTGAAGCCTACCATTCTTAATGTATTAGGTGTCCAACACACCAATAATTCTATAAATTCTAGTAACCAAAGAAATAATTCCAACCAAGGAAATGTGACCAACAATCGTGGTAATAATCTTGGCAATAATCAAAATTCAAATATGCCCAGATCTATGTTTTTTTCAAATCAACGGAGTTTTACTCCCTTGGGCCATTCTTTGGAGTCAATTCTTAAAGAATTGTTGAATCAAAATTCTATCACATTGCCACCACAAAGAGATTATGAGCCTCGAGTTAAACCACCCTCATGGAATGACTCATACTATTTCAATTATCATAGATTGAAGGGTCATAAGACAAGTAATTGCCAAGGATTAAATAATATCGTTCATGATTTGATTGATAACCGTACCATAATGGTTGAGGGACATAATGCCAATGATGATCATCAAGCATTCAAGGATCCTCTCCCCAATTATCAAAAATGGTAATCTTTGGGTGACAAAGGCAAGAATGTGAATCATGTCTACAACACCATCATCAATCATATTTACATTGATGATTAGCAAGTCAATGCTATTAGGATTAAAGGAAAGCAAGAATATCAAGAGGTTAATGCTACAACAAGGGGACATGCCAAAATCATTGTAAAAGGAAGTTCATCTAAGTCGACGATTCCCTCTCCAATTCACCACATTTTGGTCGATCAACTACAAAAAACATCGGCCCACATTTCTATCTTGGAGCTGCTCAAAATATCACCAGCACATAAGGACATTCTAGAAAAGGCACTCATTGACACAACTATGTCTCCTGATTTGGATATCAATAAATTTCAAGCCATGGTGGGAAACTTTTCCTCACCCACATGTTTTTCATTTTTTGAAAAGGATGATTCCTCCATGACCCATCCCCATAATTCATCGCTTTATCTAGAGGTCATGGTTCATAAATCCTGAATCAGATGTTTTTTAATAGATGGGGGAGTTGGATTAAATATTTGTACTTTAAAATTGGTCCTTGATTTGGGATATTTAGAGGAATCTATAGATCCATGAAGGAAACTTACAATCAAATAATATGATGATGAGGAGAGAGCTTCCAAAGGCCTCATCATGCTACCAATCAAAGTGGGACCTGTTGTGAAGAATACCTTTTTCCAAGTTTTAGATCAGGATTTATCCTATAACATACTCTTGGGTTGCCCATGGATCCATGAGATGCAAGCAATTTCGTCTACTTATCATCAATGCTTAAAGTTTCCATATGACGAACAAGAAGTAACAATACCAATGAACCATATTAGCAGTTAGACTTGTTCTAACCTTAGAGAAACTCAGGACACATTTTTCCCGCATAATAGAGAGGCTTTGGTCATTTCTACTTCTAAACATAGTGAACAAGCAGGGGAAATGATAAAAATAATTGGCACCAAGATAAAATTAAAATATAATGGGGTGGGAGAATATTCTTTATGTCTCTCTAATCTACCCATGTCCCCAAGATCCCATGATCAACCGTCAACATCCATACAATAGACTACAACATCTTCAACATTAGGCACACAAGCTTCAGTTCCCATCACCAAGTTTGATGGAAGATTTATCAAGGCAGATACTCAAGAAAGTGAAATAGAAGACAGGGCTATCCTTGACTAGCTCTATAAAGATGAAGATGAATCGGTTCAACATGTCAAGTTACCCACTGAGCAATATGGAAAGGGTTATACAATAAAGCAACAAATGGGTAATGAAGGAAATGGCCCTATAGGCAAGAGAAAAGAAGTTTTTGTTGAACCTATTTGACTAAAAACAATGCACCGTAGAGATAAAACTATGTTAGGATATGGTGAGGATGCAAAGGAAGAAACAGTACAAATAAAATCCAACGAGGAGTTAGCTGAAACAATTCTTAGAATACAAGAAAACAATTTTGACACTGACTCTAATGAATATGAATGGGACACCATTTTCGATGATAAATTCTAGAGGGACAAACAAGTGGATGTTGTACAAAAATATACACCCACACTCACACAAGGGGAAAGCTCAAGGCCTCCACTTGATTACGTCCTACAAAGAAAATATGACTCAAGTGATGATGATTCGATTCAAAATGATATAGATAATCGATAGGGGGATACCATCATAGATCTTACCCATAGAAAAAATGATAATAGTTATCATGACCTTAACCGCTAGTGACCTTACCCAAATTGACGATCTATTTACCTTATTCCATCCCAAACTCATTGATTGGGAACAAATTGCACCAATTGATATCCCAACTTTTCCCAATGATGAAACCATTGTAAAATTTCTTTGTTCATCCAACTCAGAAACAAGTTCCACCAGTGAATCACAAGATCAAAGTTTCAAATAGGAAAGTGCCAAGTTTCTTACCTACAAAGTTAACAATATAAAAGAAAGATCTAATGGTGAAAAACTAACAAAGGCAATATTAGATCATGAAAAGAGAAAAATAAAGAGTGTATCCGATAGTGAAAACCTTTCAAAGGCACTAGAGGATGGGAAACTTAACACTCTTCCTAAGCACTATCAGGAAAGGTCTTCTATTTTGATAGAACCAACAAAGGAACTCAATATAGGTACTATGGAACATCCCAAAGTCTTGCAATGTGTTGCATCCCTAACAGAAGAGGAAATCCCAAGATTCACAAAATTCCTTGAGAGTAATCAAATAAATTTTGCATGGTCATACACAAATGTGCTTGGATTAGATCCAAATCTCATCATACATCATTTATCCATCAAGCCGGGGGCAAAACCTGTGAAGCAGAAACTTAGAAAAATGCACCCACATGTTGCATTACTAGTCAAAGAGGAGTTAAAGAAACTGTTAGATGTAGGATTCATTTAGTCTATATACTATGTGAAATGGATCTCCAATATTGTACCTATATCAAAGCTAGATGGATGAATCAAAGTTTGTACAAATTTCAAGGAGTTAAATAAAGCATTCCCAAAAGATGATTTCCCTTTGCCAAACATAGATATTATTGTAGATTTGACTGCTGGATATGCTATGTATTCACTAATGGATGGATTTTCTGGATATAACTAGATAAATATTGTGCCTGAAGATCAAGATAGAACAACGTTCACATCCTTGGGGTACATATTGTTGGAATGCAATGCCATTTGGACTAAAAAATGCAGGAGCTGCATACCAACGGGCAATGACTACAATTTTTCATGACATGATACACACATTCATGGAGGATTATGTAGATGATCTCTTAGCCAAATCAAACACAAGGGAAGGACATTTAGCTATCTTATCTAAAAAAAATGTCAGAATGGAAAAATTTAAAGTCAGACTTAATCCTAAGAAATGTGTCTTTGGGGTGAAATATATAAATTTTCTAGGTTATATTGTCTCAGAAAAGGGAATTGAGGTGGATCCGTCTAAGGTACAAGTAATCCTTGATATGCCACCACTAAGGAACATTAGTCAACTACGCTCATTACAAGGACGTTTGCAATCCATCAGGAGATTCATTGCACAACTCAAATACAAGTTTACCATTCACTCATCTCTTACATAAGAATGTTCCATTTAAATGAGAAGACAGGTGTGAAGCAACATTTGATCAGATAAAGCATTATCTAATGAGTCCACCAGTGTTGATTCCACCAGTGCAAGGTGAACCACTCATATTGTATATTTCTGCCACATAAGTGTCCTTGGGAGAATTATTGGCACAGGAAGACAAAACAAGAAACGAACGAGCAATATATTACATTAGCAGAACATTAACAAGCCTTGAGCTAAATTACACTTTCATTGAAAAAGATTGTTTGGTAGTAGTGTTTACTTCTCAAAATTTAAAACACTATATGCTAGCTCATACAATAAAATTTGTGGCTAAGATTGATCCTTTAAAATATCTTCTAAGTAAGGCAACCCTAGCTGGTGGATTGGCTAAATGGATCATGATCCTAAGTGAGTTTGAAATTAATTATGTGGATTAGAAGGCCATCAAAAGATAGATAATAGTAGATCAGTTGGCAGAGGCACCAATGCAAGCAGAACATCCAATACACATTTATTTTCCTGACATTGATGTTTTCAAAGCAACCACTAAATAGTCATGGGCACTTTATTTTGATGGCTCTTACACTCAACATGGCTCGGGGGCAGGGATTATTTTCATCACACCTCAAGGACATACAATTCCAAAATCTTATCGACTAATGTTTCCTTGTACAAATAACATAGTTGAGTATGAAGCATTGTTGATTGGAATGATAATTGCATTAGACTAGAGAATCACGGAACTAGAATTTTTTGGTGATTCACAACTTGTAATAAATCAGATAAATGATGAATATCAAAATAAAGATGGAAAGTTAATGCCTTACAAAATATGGTGGACGATTTCAAGAAATAATTTGTTGATATCAAGTTCACGCAAATTCCACGTACTGACAATAAGGCTGCAGATGCCATGGCTACAATTGCATCACTACTCCAATTGTTAGAGAACCAAGCATGGTATGATTTCATGGTGGAATTTTTTTTTCTCCCACCTATGATATTCCAGAAACCCAAATTATTTTTCACCTAACTAGTTCTGATTCTCCCTTGTATGGCCAAATCTACGCTTATCTAAAAGATACCATTTTGCCCCTAGATTTGTCTAAGAATCAGAAAAGGAATTTGATACACCAATCTTCTCATTACACCCTAATTGCTGACATCTTGTACTAACGTGGTCTTGATGGTAACGTCCTTTGATTTCTCGAAGGTGATGAATTGGGAAAGGCCTTACAAGAGGTTCATGGTGGTATTTGTGGGACTTATTCAAGTGGAATAACCTTGGAAAAGAAACTTGTTAGAATGGGGTACTATTGGCCGACCATGGAAAAAGAATCATTTATCTTTGTGAAAAAATGTTCAAAATGTCAAATTCATGGGAATCTCATTCACGCTCCTACTCGGGAATTGCAACCCTTCACCACAACATGGCCTTTTGTTCAGTGGGGATTGGATCTGGTTGGCAAGATACACCAATCATCATCAAATGGACACAAGTTCATTATCATGACCACTGAGTACTTTACTAAGTGGATTGAGGTTGTTCCTTTGACAAGTGTTACCGGCAAACAAATTTCATCCTTCATTTTGAACTATATCATATGTCGGTATGGCATTCCCAAATCTATTATCACAGATAATGGAAGACCTTTTAAAAATAAAGATGTTGATAAACTCTTTGAAATATTTCACATCCAACACAAGTTCTCTATGCCTTATTATCCATAGGGAAATGGCCAAGTAGAGGCTTAAAAAAAAATAATATTAAAGATTCTAAAGAAAACAATGAATGATGTCGGTCATGATTGGCATGTCCAATTAAACCCAAATTTGTGGGCATACAAAACCAGAATTTACACGCCAATAGGTGCTACCCCATATGCTTTGGTTCATGGAGAAGAAGCCATTTTTTCATTAGAAGTTTAGATTTCCTCACTTTGAGTATCACTGAAGGGGCTCATAAATGATGAGGATTACAAAGTATCAAGATTGCAAGAGCAGGAACTGCTTGATGAGCGATGAAAAAGTGTAGCTAATCATTTAAAGGGGTATCAACAAATTATGTCCCATAGTTACAATCATAGAGTCAAACCATGAGCTTTTCAAGTGGGTGAATTAGTTCTCAAAGAAAACCCTCATAATCAACAAGATCGGGAAAAGAAAGACAAGTTTGAGCCCAATTGGTTGGTTCCATTCATCATCATTGCAGCATATGGATCGGGGGCATATCAGTTATCAACACTAGAAGGGGACCTACTTGAAGATCCGACCAACAACATCCACCTAAAGAATTTTTATACTTGAAAAATATCAAAAACAGTATAAAAAGTCATGAAAAAATTCATAAAAATTGGAAAATTTCCAGAAGAAAGCTGTCATTAGGGTGAAAACCTAGCAAACATGCATCCTTTTGACATACAAAAAAATACAAAAATACAAAAAAAAAAGAGAAAAAGGGAAAAATACAAAAAAGAAGGGAAAAATCAAAAAATCATCGCCTTGATGACAACTTGGCAAACAGGTGTTTTGGCAACAACAAAAAAATCATAAAATCAAAAAAAGTGCAATAAAAACAAATGGCGAAAACCTAGAAAAAAGCACTCTTTTTGATTTAGTAGGCTCTCCCATCTATTTAGATACATTCTACATTTTTCATCGGCATCACAAGCATTCCTGGCGATCATATCTGCATCATGCACCCAACATTTCCTTGAAACGACAAAGATTACATCATGGATTGATGATTAGTGTTATCCTTAGCATTAGGTTGTGTCTTATCTTGAGTCAGAGTGTGAGGTCATTGGGGGAAGTTAGCTCTTGAACCTTTTTTGGCAGGAAAAATGGCAAAATGTGTCAAGTATCAGAATATCAAAACAACAAACAAAATGTCCAATTAGACTAGGTACAAACAACTCTCAGATAGGAGACTGAACAAATTGGATGATCTTAATCTGAATTAAAATAAATGAAAAACTTAAAGCATAAGTTGAATTGTTGTTTTGATATTTGATAACATCATATCTCTGGAGTGAATTAATGATGTACTAAACTAGAATCACAAGGAATATGATTTTTATTTGATTGTTGTTTGTAAGCTAATCACTAGTATTGTGCAAGTTTGTCATGAAACATAGTGACATTTTGGGATTTGTGTAAGAAACTGGTTAACTTTTGTGTATTTATGCAAACAATACTTAGGTCATCTTGGTTCAATTATACCTCGATGATTGTATTAGCTTGCTATATCAAAAATCATGAAAGTTGTACTTAGGTCATCAACGGTGCTAACATCCCCGTTGATGATTGTACTAAAATTTCAACATATCAGAAGGCTCAATGATGAAAAATTAAGCGCATACTTGGTTTACAGAATGACAATAGTAAAATGGTTCATTTAGGCATTTTAGGATTGCATGATTCATTTAGATTACATTGATTTTTGTTTTTATGTTTGTATGAGAGATTTTTAGAGGTTGGAAATAATACATCTCTTTTTAAGACATCGATTGAGTACACTTGGACATTTATTATATCTGATTTCATTATCATTTTCATATTTTATTATATCATTCAAATTTTATATATCATCATTTATGTTATCATGATCATTTTCACATCAATTACATCGTACATTTCCATTTATTGACTTTCATATCATTTTCATTATCATGATCAACATTATCATTATTAGTTACCATTCATTTTCATTATCATAATCATTATTCATATCACATTTGCATCATATCATTTGCATATTAGTATTGGCATATACATCATTTCATATCATTTTCATCATCATTTATTATTCCATATCATTATCATTTATTATTTTAAATCATTGATCTCATCATTGTTATGTCAATTTTTTTACCTCATTTTCATATAATTTCATAAATCATATTCATAATCAATTTACATCAAATATCATTTACATAATCATACATTGAGAAAAAGAAAAGCGCATCCATTACATTCATTACATACATACTCCATACATCATGTAGAACCGTCAAATCATTCACATTGCATCATCATATTAAACTCTAGAAAATCATTTTCATTTGCAGGATCATCCAACCATAAACCATCATCATAATTCATATCATATACATCCATTAACATATCATCATCCATAAACATGCATAATCATAAACATCATAACCTATAGAAATAAAAATGCATACATAACCATTCATCATAAAATCATCAAGGACACATGCATATGAAAAATCGCCACTGCATATCATAAATCTCATTAAAAATAAATGTCCATGGGCACAAGGATGTCAAATGTCTGAACAAGATATATAAGTACAATAAAAGGGATGTATACATAATCATCACTGAGGGGTATCTGGATGAGGATCATGACTACTATTGCCTCTGGAGGTGGTAGGTCTCTATGAATCTTTGTTGTCTGAAGCACCTATCTCTCATCTAACAGGTTGTGGCACACTCCTAGTGGAACTCCTAGTATGACTACGTGAGTGGGTACGTGATTGGGTGTCTGACTGCATATAGGCTATCCTTTTCTCAGGGGGTACTACCTCAAAGTATCTCATCCTATAATACTCCACTTGGCAAGCAGTCTCTAGTCCCTCTGCAACAACCTCTCCAATAGAGGTACTCTCAAGTGATCTCAGGAGTCTCTCTACTACCCCCTCTACTTGTACACACCGCTCTCTGAAACTATCCCACTCTACAGTAAGTTGGGGTATTTGTGGGTCAGGAGGTGGTGGCTGAGCTATCTGTATCTATATCTCACTGATGGTGGCTTGTGCCTATGCTAGCTGGCTCTGAAGAGCTTGGACCTATGCCTGAAGTGTGTCAATCTGTCCCTGTGATGGAGCCCTAATAGTAATGCGTGTTGCTGAAGTACTCAATTGCTCCACCACTTTGGTTGTACGAGGCCTAGTCTTGAAGGGTACATTGAAGAATACTCTCCCTCCACCACCTCCGTCATCATCATCATCATCATCATGGGAGCTGTCATCATCCTCCTCATCAACATCCATGGTCACCCCACCTATATCATCCTCTCCTGCATGTGGCTGCTCTGCTTGTGCCCTCACCTCTGCCTATGCTTGCCATAAAAATGGTCCACCTAATAGTGGGGAAAACTCATCTAGGCTGGTCAATCTAGGGAATGGATGAGTATAAAAAGATGCAACATAATCATTAGTCATATGTGCATCTATCACCTCTAGATGGATAGCCTTAAAATCTATTTGTAGCTCAGTGTACTCTGCTCTAGCTGCCTCAAATGTGATGAAGGGACCCCACTGTGCAACATCCTCTTGACATATGGCATAGTGAGCCACACCCTACAACATCATCTGAACTTGCCCATATTGTCTGAGTACCTGCATAACCAGAAATCACTTAATGATAAAGGGGGTACGACCAATCAAGTATCTCGATATGCCATAATAAGGTAACTATGTGTCATCCTCATCCCATGCATCACAATCATAGGGTCCCTAGATGACTGTATCCATGTCATCTAGCATACACTGCCAATGTTCTAACTTTCCCAACATAGGTTGGACAAGGGGACCTATATATGCATACATATATGGATGGTTGAGCGGATGATCTCTCCATATAATAGGGCAAGTGATGGCAATGTGCTCCCATGCCCAGATTTGTAGCAATGCAACTCCAAAAGATATACTCTTCCCATCTGTATATACCACCTGATGAGGATCGTGGTATAGATGGGAAAGCATGCAGGATCCCCATGCATATCTAGTCTGATGAAGGATCATGTCCTCCAATATTCAACCCCAACCCACTGATAGTCCCTTTGACCTAATATTAGGACAAAGGAAGCCACCAATGAAACCTGCCAATACTAACGGAAGTGGGGCATAACCCTCTATGATATCTCTCCAAGCAATCTCATAACCACCAACATGTGGATCCTGGAAGACTCGTCGCAGGGCATTTGTATCTTCGATCTCCTTGTGATCATAAATCACAAGTGCGCCAACCACATGGATGCCTAGAATCCTGTACACATCCTCTGGTCTAATAGTGATCTCTCCAGTTAGCAAATGAAAAGTATTATTCTCACTATGCCATCTCTCGACCAACATAATTAACATTGCCCTATTGACCCTATATTGAGGGATCCTAAGGAGGGAACCCGACCCACAACTAAAAATGACCCCAATCTCTGGTTGGTTCAATCTGGGAATCATCTCCCATGTACGAGGGAACCTCTCTCTGATCTGGAGGATTTTAAAATCCTCCTATAACATCAATTTAGCAATCAAATCAGATCATCAATAAGGAACATCAATCAATCAGGAAATCATATAATCATATCAAGTAGGAAAATTTATCATTACTATTTGTTTTTCATCAAGCATGAAAACAAATTTAGCAGCCAATCGACTCAAAGTCAACATCTATACTATTTGTTTTTTTCAATTCAAAAGAAATTTATCAAACTCAAAATCAACATCTTACTATTTGTTTTCAAGCACGAAGACAAATTTTTCAAATCATCACCAAAATCAAGTTAATCTATCCTTGGTGTTATTCAAAATCATCAAATCAGTTATCTAAGAAAGCAACAAATATCAAGAAATCAGCAAATCAGTCTCAAATTTTCAAATTCAGTAAAAATTCATGGATGTGCTAAAATAGTCTTTCAATGCGCTAAATCAGTCAATGCGCTACTTTATCCATGGATGCGCTAAAATAGAAAACCAAAGCACTAAACTGTTAATGTGCTATCCTATCAAGTGTATGCACTAAATTATCTAGCCTATGTGCTATTCTAGCCTATGCACTAATTGAGAATCACATGCACGTGGTCTTCACCTATGCGCTAATCTATCTATCCTATGTGCTATTCTAGTCGATGTGCTAAATTTATCATCTATGCACTAATTTTCATGCACTAATCTGCTTAATCTATGTGCTAATTTATGGCTTGTGTGCACTAAATAAAAATCTTATGCGCTAAACCAAAATTTCCAAAAATGAAAAAATTGATAAATTTGTGCAAAACTCAAAAAAATGAAAAATTAAAGGAGGATCGTGCAATCTTACCGGAGGTCCATAAGCTACTGGTCTCTGATGATGGTGGGCTCGCTCGAATCGATGGTTCTTGTAGTGGATTAGCATCTCGAAATTCTCTCTCAAAGCTCTGAAAAACACAAAATGCTACTATTCAAATGATGACTTTTTACCTTTTCCACCTTTTAAGGGGGTAAATAAGTTAAGGTTATTTTTATTTTTACCCTATGGAGTGCTATTTCAGGAGATAAATAAAAAAGATCCTTTAAAATCATTTCAAATCTTTGCATCATCATCAATATCATTCATCAACGCGATTTATCTCCCGAGGGGGCATATAGCATCATCAGTCAATTTTTCAAAGTTCGGGGCAAATTATTGAAATCAGAATTTTTCTTTGAAGCAATGCGTAAAACACATCTCTTCGAAGAGGGGCAAAATGTATACATCTAAAAATGGTCATTGCAAAACTTGTTAATTAATTAAATATGGATTCTTTAATTAATATTCTAAAAGTCATCTACATATAAATAAATTTAATTATTTATTTATATCGTTCATTTTTCTAATTCTTCTAGCTTAATTAAATAAATAAGTTTATTTAATTATTATTATCTTCCTCTGAATAAAATAAAATAAATTTCATAATTTATCTATACTAATTACCATGTTATTCTAAATTTGAATTTTTGAATAAGGGAATATTCTTCTAACTCATCCTTCGCTCCATATTTAAATTAAATATTATAAATATTTAATTTAAGACTTTTTCATTCACCTCTCACATAATTAAATATTGTAAATATTTAATTACACACACCTTTTTCATCCCTCACATAATTAAATATTAATTATTTAATTATGGAAACTTCTAAAATCCATGTCACATGTAATTAAATAAATTTATTTATTTAATTGGGAATTTATCCTCAAATTTCAACCAACTTTCATAAATGAAATGACAAATGGCATGTTGTCTCCATTTTTGAATGAGGATGGTTTTGTGGGTTGAAAACAGTCTTCCATTATTCTCTCAAACTTCCACCTTTCTCTCAACCTCCAAAATCTCTCACCGTTCATCTGGATAGGTTTGAATTTGACAGTTGATCTTTGCCAACTAGATTCTTTCCTCCAAAAATCTATAAATACAACCCTTTAGTGAGTAGATTTCATCGTAGATTTTGTGAATTTAGTGTAATTATTATAGTTGCATTCGAATCAGAATTTTAGCATAGCATTTCAAGTTCATAGCATTTTAGTTTCATATCATAGCCTAAATCA
This sequence comes from Sequoiadendron giganteum, assembly GCA_007115665.2. Taxonomy (NCBI): domain Eukaryota; kingdom Viridiplantae; phylum Streptophyta; class Pinopsida; order Cupressales; family Cupressaceae; genus Sequoiadendron; species Sequoiadendron giganteum. The sequence goes on from CM021103.1 coordinate 56,661,357, forward strand.
TTTAGCAATGGACATGAATGTTGCATAAACCCATTCTCTAAGTTTTCATTCTACCAAAGCTACTGCGTACACCAACAGAGAGCCAACAACTTACAATAGATCCTTGGAAATAGACGACAATGGAACGCTTTTGAAGGAGCTGTTGTTTAGAGTTGGTTTTACTTTTAATTAGTTTCCTTTGATTTAATGTTTCATTGGTCTGTTAATTTAACTTATTAGTTGTTCCACATATTCTCACACATAAGGACTACATACTTACAAAATATAAATTCATTTGATCCTCCAAAAGGTAAATCAAAAGTGGCTTTTTATCAACATTTTGATAGGTGTAAAGGAGACTCCGTTATAGGTATGGTTTAAAACTAGCGGGGTTCTATACAAGGGGGTTTGATCTAAGGTGGTTTGATCAAACCCTCTTCAACTAGAATCCTTAAAATGGAACTTTTAAAGGCTTAAATCTTTATATTTTCTAAAAATATGCGATTTCAACAAAAATCAATATCTCCCAGAAATTGTAAACCAATATAGTGGGATCACCACACATGGGTATCCGGATTTGTAGAAATCTCTGAAAAACTTTCACAATGGGATAAAGTCACCACAACTATGGGAAGTGTCCTTTTTGTCTATTTTAAAAATCGGAAGGTGGAAACATAAGCTATTGACCTTCACTTTCTATTCCTCCAAGTATTTAGACCAAAAACCTTGATTTTCGGCTTGTAGGTGTCTTTTTGTGTAGATATTTCCCTAACCAACAAGGAGATCATACCTTCAACAATTCTTCAACCTATTCTTCAATGATTTCCAAGCCTTCAAAATACCTAAATTTGCAAACACACAAGGAGAGAAAGAGAAAACTACATGGGGGTTTGCTTTGGTCAAACCCCTTTTAGGTAATTAAACCAAAATGATGAAATAATGTAATGAAGCATGAGACAATGGAGTTATTACCATGCCATGATGATATATCTTGAGTTGCAGAAAAAATGGTTGAAGAATCTGCCCTTGAATGCTCTCTTTATGACTTAGAATGCCAAAACCCTAGCTTGCTTGAGAAGAATGATGAATGATGAAGAGAGAATGAATTAGCCAACTAGTTAGGGAGAATATGAGGCGAAAAATCTTTATTTATACATGATGTGCCCTAATTTCCTAAAAATACCTCATCACAGGTTGACCTTAGGGTTTAGAGGATAATATCTTGCTAGAATTTTGAAATATTTTTTATTTTTAATCCTGGTGGGACTAAGTCACCCAAGGTGGCAACTTAGTCCACTTAGGAAATTTTAAGTGGATGTCGGGAATTCAAATGCAATTAATGTTGTTTAATGGGATTGTCCTCTGAAACACACTTAAGTAGGCCATGTAAGTGCATAATGGGACCATTTAAACATAAGAAAGCATTATTTTATTGATTACAAGCCTAGGAAAGTGTGAGAGTTTGTTACAAATCCTTACAAAACTTTGAAATAAGGCTTGATAAGAGGTTATTAGGTGAAATATAATGAAAGGGTCCTAGAAAAGTGTGAAAGTGGGTCACAACACTTTTACAAAACACCATAGAATTCTTATTGATTTGTATGGGTCCAAGACCTAATGTGAACATGTTGGCCACATTACAAAATTAAATCTAGGCAAAACTAGGCCAAAAACCACAAGAGAAGCTCAAATGAGTGAAAAATGTCAAGGATACATTTTTTTGTGACACATTTAGCCCCCACTTTAGTGAGAGAATGAACTTGCTTCAAACTCACACTAAATTATCCATTCAAGAGAAGGGTCTAATTGTACCAATGTAGATGGTATAGGATAACAAAGATGAAGGAGGCAAAGAAAGCCCCCAAGATCCGAGATTCTAAGTCAAACCATCATAAGTTCAAAAGGACACACAAAAGGATGAATGGTTTGAAACAAAACAAGATACATGATCATGCAATGGAAAGAACTAAAGGAAGAGAAGAATGAAAGTAAAAATGTTGATCAAGCTTCGAACATTTGTCCAACTAGTTGTGGATCAGATCTAGGTTGTTTATCCAAAAATGCATACTCACTCTGAGGTGACATAACTCTTGGTTGTCTATTGGGTGAGAAATCCAAGAAGGTGAGAAACATACACTCATGGATGGTATGTACTCACACACACATGCAAGTGGCTATGGGGAAAGTCATGTTGTTGGTTGGACTTCTCACTTGAACTATAATAAAGTTATATCTTTTGATAACTTTAATAAGGCACCACAAAAGAAAATGATATTTGAAAATGTGACAATGGTGTAAGGAATGTTCAAAGGGATTTTTGCTTAGTTCCTGCAAGGTCTCATCTTAAGGAACATCATGCATAATGTCTCCAAGAGAGGAAACATGCAAATGGTCTCATATTTTTCCAAGAGAGGACAAATGCAATGTCTCATCCTAAACAACATTATACATATTATTTCCAAGAGAGGGAATCACAAGAAAAAGAAAATCACATAATGAAATATGAGTGTTGATGTATGCCCCCACTTTAAAGTGGTTGCTAACACCATTATTGTGAGAAATTTCTTTAAAGTAGAAGAAGAAGATATGAGAGCTTTTTTGGAAAGACCTATGCCAAGTCATATATTTCTGATAAGCTACATCATGAAAAAGATGGTATGTCACATGCGAGTCAACTGAAGGCATGTTGTCCACATCCCAAGCTTGCTCTTATATGTTCATGAAAGGTTAACAACTAGTAAAAAGAGACAATGACAAGTGACATACAAGGTCAAGGCTAACTAACCGCTTGCCCACACTTAGTGCATGACAAGAGTGATCCAAAAGGATTAATGAAATGCATGGTAGAGTGAAAATCAATATCAATTAGAGGAATGAGGTGCCCCCACATAAGGGAGAATACCAAAATCCTTAAGATGTTGGATTTTACTACTCAAGGGTGTACATTCATTAGTAGAGTGACCATGGACTCTTTGATAGGTGCAAAATAAATTCTTGTAATAGAATTTCTTTCGATTTCAGGGAGGAAGGGATATAAAGTTATCTTGGAGGAGTCTCAACCAGATACCCTCTTGATCAATGGTAGAAAGTGTTCCTTTAGCTTGCGAAAAAGATGTATCTTTCTTAGTATAGGATGTCATACCTATTCAAGGTGCTATATATTGTGAGATTTTGTATGCTCCTTTAGAGGAGTGTGTAAAATTCACATCATTAGTGTTTTGTGAGATGACATTGATATTAGGCGAATATTTCTTTGTTTGTTGCATGTTTTGCAAAGGATCACTTTTAAGACCACTAGTTTCCAGCACTTCAGGATGCACTAGTGTTAAGGTTGTTTTAGAAGGGTGGTTTGTGATGGTGTTGATATTGATTGAAGGCTTGGTGATTTCAATCAAAGGACAATAACCAAGACCATGATTATTTGTTTGCATTATAAGATCAATGGGGACACATATACCTTGTTCTCTAGCACCACATCCTTTTCCATTGTAGCCACATTGTTTCATAAACTTATAACCTTTTCCATAAAGCTTTTTCATTGCTTTTGGATTGGGTGGATGTTTGTTGGTGAGTTTGTCAAAGTTTTTTGTGTAATTTTCTTTTTTGTCTAAAGTGGTTGAGGTGGATGCGTTGGAAGGATCTTTCGAATGTTGGGTTGAGAGGATTGATTTTTCGTGTTCCTTATTTGAATCATTGTTTATGATCCTGGACTCATCCATGATTGTTGGTTTGAAATTCAATGATCCCAAATCATCGATGTATATCAATGTGAAGGGTTCAGGACAACTAGATTTTTATTTTTCTTGCATGTGTTTGACTTGTATGGTTGGTGTTGATGTGTTCAGAGGATTCCTTTTGTTCTTCTCAAGTTGTAAGACACTAAACGACTCAAGATCAATGTCAAGTGTGTGTAATTGGTTGTTGTAGATGTATTTCATTTTACGATGAAGAGTGGAAGGAACCCCATTCATTGCATGAATCCATGGCCTACCTAAAATAAGATTATATGAAACATCATGTGGCATAACATGGATCAGTGTGTCTAATGTGGCCATTCCAACGATAAGAGGCAAAGTGATCACACCAATCGGTTTTTTTTCCTACACTATCAAATCCATTGATAGAATAAGAGGTAGGTTGAATGTTTGATTTATCCACATGCATCCTATCCAAAATATTTGCATTACACACATTAATAGTGGAGCCATTGTCAATGAGGGTTCACTTTATCCCTATTCTTTTGTATTGAGATATGATTACAAAAGCTTCATTTTTTTGTTGCACTTCCAAAGGAGGGAGTTCACTTTGGTGGAAAAAAATGTCAACATTCAATCCTATAGCTGCTATTTCATTTGGTTGCATATTAGAAGGGATAGGAACCTATTGCAAGGTAGTTTGAAGCATAGTGTGATAGCTAGGTGAATTCTGAATTAAATCCCATAGGGATATCTTTGGAGAAGTATTCTTAAGTTGTTCAACAAGATCATACTCCCTAATGTATGAATTTAATCAAGGATCACAAGGTAATATAGGATTAGGTAAAGGTAATGGTGTGAAGTTTGGTTGTTGTGGTCGCAGATTGTTTCTTGTGTAATGTGTGTGAGCAACGGTATTATGACTCAGTTGTTGTGAAACATTTTTCTTAGGTGAGTAGAGGATGAGTTTGGGTTTGTTTTGAGTTCCAGAGGTTTGTTTGAAGGGGGGTAAAGGATGAGTTGATATTGAATAATATTAATATCCTTGAGCAAGGGAGAGGCTAATGTTGTCTCTTCATCTTTTTTTAAGGACACAATATTATTATTGTCAATGTTATCCTTATTGTGTATCATGATATCCTCCCTAGGATGAAGGGTTTTAGGAGAAATAAAACCAACTGCTTGTGACAATCAAAGGTTGGTTCTTCTAAAATGACTTCATCAAAAGTAGGAAAATTATCTATGGTTGAATTTTCTTGATTATCAATAGTGGGGAAATTAGGAGAAGACTCTATTTGATTTTCTTTTGTCTCCAAGGTCTCATTATCTTGTTCCATATTATCTACCCTAGTAGGAGAGCTTGGAAGATGTTCACCACATGCCATGGTGAGAGTTTGTAAACTAGCTTCATCATAGGTAGGGGAGACATCAAGAGAAGGACCACTATGATTTTCAAATAGATTATCCCAAATGGTAGGAGCATTGGGGAAGGGAGAGTCAAGAGTATCATGACCTTGAGGAGATGTATCCTCTAACACCAACCTATCCTCTTTGCATCGAGGAGGGATATTAGGAGATAGGAAATTTTGACTAGCATGGTTATAGATACTAGGTAAGGTGATGTCTATAAATGTTTTGATGATGTCATCTACTTGTTTAATGTCTTCCAAAGGGAGATGAGGAGAGGGACAATCAAGACCCTCAATTCTTGTATTGTCTTTCACCAATATACCTTCATCACTAATAGGAGAGATATAGGGAGAAGCATAAGAATAATTGCTATGATTTTCAACACCAAAATCCTCATCAATGGGTAAGGTAATGTTAAGGATTGTGTCAATGGTTTGGTGATAAAAATGTCTCTTAATGAGCTCATTGTTGTAATCTAAATTGAACTCATAAGAGGGGATGTTGTATTTATGCAATCTGTTTGAAACCAAATCAAAGCCACATCTCTTGAAAGAAAACATGCTATAATGAAAAAGTAAATAAAGTACAATGCAATGACCTAAAGTAAGATGTGTAAATGCATTTTTTAGATGTGAAAAAAGGTAATTTTTTGATTACATTATGCAACAACTTGAAACGGAAATGTTGTAAAAGCAAATTTTAAATTAAGAAATGCATGAAATGAGCTAATGTAAGATAGATCTAATGAAATGCATGTTACAAAAACACAACCAACTGATACAAATAGGCAATGGCAGAAAACAAAAGCTTAAAAGAAGGTTTTTTAGCTCTATAAAAGGTTGTTTGAATACTAATACAAAACCTAGAAAATGCACTTTGTTTGAAAACACATTGTAATAGATTGAATGCAATATAAAACAAGATAGGGAATTCAAATAGAAAGAGTGCACCTAGAAAATGGTAGAGGTTGGAGTGAAGACTGCAAATGTTTTTTAGATTATGGAAAATCCGAATTTTGAGCCTGGCGGGACACTTGTGCCAAATCGAGCGACTTAGTCCTTTTTTAGGATGATTCCGAAAAACTACACCTGGGCCTATTTCAACCAAATGGGTATCCAAACCTTTAGAAATATCTGAAGAAATTACATAGTGGAACTAAGTCACCACAACTGGGGGAAGTTTCCTTTTAGTCTTTTATGAAAATTTGAAGGCAGAAACAAAAGCTCTTGACCCACACTTTCTGTTCCTCCAAGTATTCAAACCAGAAACCTTGATTTTTGGCATATAGGTGTCTTTTTGTGTAGATATTTCCCTAATCAAGAAGGAGATACCTTCTACAAGTCTTCAACATATTCTTCAATGATTTCCAAGCCTTCAAAATACTTGATTATGCAAACACACAAGGAGAGAAAGATAAAACTATTGATTGTTAGGACATGAGGGTTTTCTTTGGTCAAACCCCTTTTAGGTAATTAAACCAAAATGATGAAATAATGTAATGAAGCATGAAACAATGGAGTTAATACCTTTCCATGATGATATATCTTGAGTTGCAACAACAATGGTTGAAGACTCTTCCCTTGAATGCTTGCTTGATGACTTAGAATGCCAAAACCCTAGCTTGCTTGAGAAGAATGATGAATGATGAGTGATGAAGGGAGAATGAATTAGCCAACTAGTTAGGGTGAAAATGTGGGGAAAACCCTTTATTTATACATGATGTTCCCTAATTTCCCAAAAATAGCTCATCATAGGATGACCTTAGGGTTTAGAGGACAATATCCCGCCAGAATTTTGAAATATTTTTTATTTGTAAGTCTGATGGGACTAAGTTGCCCAAGGTGGTGACTTAGTCCACTTAGGAAATTTTAAGTAGGTGTTGAGAATTAAAATATAATTAATTTTGTTTAGCGGGATTTTCCTTTGAAACACACTTAAGTAGGGCATGTAAGTGCATAATGTGGCCATTTAAACATAAGAAAGGGTTTATTTATTGATGACAAGCGTAGGAAAGTGTGAGAGTTTGTTACAAATCTTTACAACACTTTGAAAGAAGGCTTGGTAAGAGGTTATTAGAATATAATGAAAGGGTCTTAGAAAGGTGTGAAAGTGGGTCACAACACTTTTGAAAGACACCATAGAATTCTTATTGATTCACAAGGGTCCATGACCTAATGTGAATATGTTGGCCACATTACAATGCTAAATCTAGGCAAAACTAGGCCAAAAAGCACAAGAAAAGCCCAAATGAGTGAAAAATGTCAAGAATACATTTTTTTCCAACACAGGAATAATAAGAGGGACAACAACAACAATAAAAATTACAAAAACAACAAGAGGAACTTCAAAAAATATAGGATAGGATGATGGCAAGGGCCACATGATGGATGCTATACTTATGCATGATATCACTATGCTACTAATTATCCACAAAGGTCTAAGGTGCAAAGAGAAAGAAATCAACAATGGGCACCACAACATTAGATTCATACAATAGTGGCCAATAGACAAGATTTTTTTTCAAGCCTCTCTGATCCAATTGATGGGTAAGCTCTTTGGTCAATCTTTTTCTATATTAATAGACACTGGAGCAAAAAATGTTTTATAGATCTAAAGATAGTTTTAAAATTACCAGTTAGACTAGGGCATATGTAAAATTCATGGATGGTCCAATATGGAAATCAAGCAGAAAGGAGGGTAGATTCTTATAAAAAATGGTTATATTAATTAAACACATACATATTTGCATATAAAGATATAGAAGAAAGATTAATGATGATATAGAAGAGAAGTTCATATAGATATAAAAAGAGTACAATTGAGGTGTGTTTAGAAGTGTGATATATGAGAATGGAAAGGAAGATTCATTAAAGAAATGAGTGTGTGGAGAAAATATATAGTTTTATAATTGAAGATGAAGATGGAATAGGTGGGTAAGATAAAGAAACATATCACATATACACCAACATATGAGGATCAAGCTTGAGAGTCTATTTGTAGATATATATGAAATTTTGGGAAGATTAAATGAGAATTTAAAGAGAAACTTTATAGCAGTTTTGTAATTAGATTTATATCAAATTTATAAAAGGATTAAGAGCAGATTGGTGAATGAAAATATATGAAGTTTTGAGAAGAATATAATGAAGATTTGGTGAATAAGATAAATGGTTTCATCATAATATCCATCATATTTTGAAGAAGTAAATTATTGAGGGTGGAATCTTGCTTTGTTGTGGAAGATGGTACTTCCTAAAGGAGAGATTGATATAACCTTTTGTAAGATATGGAAGCATTTAGGGATGAAGAGAAGAAGGCATGAGCTATTGAAGAGGGTCAAGTTGTCTAGAAAGGCAACGAAGAGTGAAAAGAGGACTTGTAGGGATTCATTGGAAGTCATTGTGATGAATCCATCACTTGATCCATTGTCTAAATATTTGATTTTATCTTTGGCATCTTTATAATGCTCCAAAACAACACTTTTTTACAATAATTCATTCAAATTTGCTATTGTCAAATGATGTAGAGTTAAAAAAATATAAGAGAGATTATTTTGGACAGACCTCACATCCACCTATAGGTCTAAGTGTAATATTAATAGGCCCCACAAACTGTGAGAACTAATTTTGCATAGCTTGGCATTCTTTTTGCTCTTAAGGATTTCAAGAGATCTAGTGAGAACTATGTAATTCAAAGGAATCAACTCACTTTGGAAATGAAACAAGGCATCCCCTAGCATTCAGCTATCCATCTTGACATGTTGGCACAATTGGTTCATCGCCACAAGGTATAAAACAAAAAATAAGGCTCTTGACACCTTTACACTTCTCTCAAATGAGAATTTTAATTTGTTTGATATTGCTCTCAAGAAATTGTTGCACAAAAAAAATATTTGTAATTTGTACTCTACTCCACATTATAACTCTTTTATGTGTACAACAATTTTTTAACATTTCATATGCAAAATTTTGGTGATCATAAGTTTTGATCCATTGGACTAATTAGGCCCCCTTTTTTCTCAAACTGAAATACTCGAATAGATCTACACAATAGGTAATTTATAGGTGGTACCAAGCAACAAGAATTTTCATTTTAGCTAAAAAATATCCTTGTATCCTAGAAATTTATGTTTTCTATTTTATATATGAAAATCACACTTTTTCTAATATAAACATTAGGAGTAAGGTTGAGACATCTTTCCCAACATGAAAATATTAGAACCCCTAGGGAAAAAAATTTGGCCTCTACTAGCATTCACCCACCCACCTCAACATGTTGGCATAATTGGTTCACCCTCATATGAGGCATATGAAAAATAAGGCTCTTGGCACCTTTACATTAATCTCAAATGATATTTTTCCAAGAATCCATTCAATCTTGCCATGGTCAAATGGTGTGGAGTTGATGAAAATTGAGAGAGGCTATTTTGGATGGACTTCACATCCACTTGTAAGTTTAAACAAAACATACATATATTGCTCATGTACTTTGAGAACAACTCCATCATAGTTTGAAATTTTTTCTCTTAAGGCTCCTAAGAGACCTTGTCAAAACCATGTATCTTAGAGGGGTTGACACACATATGCTTGAACATGATGATAGGATCTTGATTGCTACAAGAAATGACTGAAAAATATACTCTTGAATGCTCTTGAAAATAATATTTACTCATATGAAGTCTCCAAAAAGTGTGTTAGATTTGGATTGTTAAAAAGACTATATTTATAGTTGTTTATCTAATTTCCCAAAAATTAGATTCCAAAAGCCGATAATTGCATATTGAATTTTTATAATTAAAATACTTCCAAAAACATATTTAAAAATGGGTCCTAGTAATTAAAGGGGACCAATTCTCCCTTGGGCAAATGGGTCTTGGCCTAAAATTCTAGGATATTTACATTCCAAGGTGGTTAAAATATTAATTATATTAATTAAATGTTGGTTTCCCTTTAATAAAATAGGAATAATAAGGCTTCATAACATGCATAACTTGGAAAATTAGAATCTTAATTAAGTCCAATAAATTAAGGGACCCAAATAAAGTGTGAAATTATAAAGGGTATACAATTTCCTACACTACAATTGGTAGTATTTGTATAGGTATAATCAAGAAAGGTAGCCATATCATTGATCCTAGTAGAATATGACACAATGATATTTTTTAAAACTTCTTAGAGAATGACATTGTATGTATGAGAAGTTTGGATGAGCTCCTAAAGAGAGATATTCGCTCAAGAGTAGCATAGAGATAATAAATACGATCAAAATCTTGAATGGAATTTTGAGGAAGATGAGGAGCTTACAATAAAATGAGAGAAGTAGGAAGATAAATTATAATATGATATACCTATTTATTTCTTTGTGTTGTACATGTTGGCTACAATATGGGAATTAGTAATCATGATCATGTTAGAATTTATAGATTTTATAAATAGTGTGAAATAGCATGATTAGTTTGGGGCACATTATGAACACCTTGAGAAATTATTATTGGACTAGAAGGTTTTGGTATTCTCGATGAAAATGAATAAAAAAAATTAGTTTTGAAGCTCTTGTATAGAACTAGAAATGAAAATTGTGTTGATCAAGATTTTAGAAGGTTTGGATGATGAAGATGAAGAATAATTAACATGCATGAAATCATCAAGAGAATCATCTAATATGTGAAAATATTATTTCAAAAATGGTTCATTAAAATAACTTAAGGTTTTGAGAAAGAGATTCAACATAATTGGATTGCTTTCATTAACTAAATAGTAAGGAAATGATGTTTCATATGTTGAGTTTACTAAAATTCTAAGAAACTTCCAAAAAATACGATATATTTTTTAATTTCTTGTCCAGTATACACAATTAGGAATGGAAACACATCAATAATATTCTAAATGAGAAAAGATGAAAAAGTGAGAAATAATAGGATTATTTTAAAATATAAGGTGTTAATACCTAAACATTTTATTTATATATAAAAATATAAGTAAATATTGAGAGAAGAGCTCTAAGAAGAAATAGGATGAGTGTACATACATTCAAAGCAGGCCAGCAAGAGATGAAATAAAATAAGATAAAATGCAAAATTAACCAAAGGTCAGATGAGCTTTAAGATGATCTAAAAGACATGCGATCAGGTGGGTGGATGATGTAGCTATAGAAGAGGGTGGTCATTGATCAAGAATGTGGCACAAGAGGAACTACACAAAATGGAGGTCATGTGAATCTTGGACATGAAGATAGGGGAAGTTCTAGAATGTGATTATTGATCATCTCTTCCACCATCATTGGGTTATCATTTTGTAAGGAAGATTGAAATTTTATAAGGATACAAACAATCACAAGATACCTCCTAGTTTTCTTTTAGAGTGTGAAGAGGTCTTCAATGAGAGTAGTGCCCTAGAATAGGTGATAACCCTCCACCACTAGCATGGTATTTATCTTAAGAATAAGGTAGCATTGGACATAATATATACCAAGTGTCTAAAGGAGAGACATGTTGTATAGCATTTCCATGGAATTAAAGAGAAATAAGGAATTGACCTTAGAGTAATAGAGGACACACAATGGATCCTAAAGGAGTTCTTGACTAGTGGCCACCTAAATAAAATATTTAATTGAATTTTAGTCTAATGAAACAATAAGATTTGAATTAATTTAAATAAATAATAGAAATAAGAAATAAATTAGGAAATACTTGTAAAGCCTCTATATGATCAAATGCTTCCAAAATACCCGAATCTACAAGAAATAGAAAAAATGGTTAGGGTTGTTTAGGATCTTTCCAAGAGTGGTCAAGCCCCTATATTGGTCTTCCAATATCCATAGATAGAAAATGATAAAGAGAGTATAAAAATATTCCATGTGCTCCTATCTTATGTACATCTAGTAATTTACATTAGTGAAAAATAAATAGATCTATGTATATCAACCTTGGTCTATGGAAAAGAATACCATGTATAATGTGTATTAATAAAATAGGTATTGGTTTACACTAAAATATAATGGAAGATGTAAAATAGAAATTATAGAAATATTATTCAAATGTAACAAGAAAATAATAAAAAGCACTTGATGTAAGAGAGAAATGGTGAGATCTTTGGATTATTCAATTGAAGTGCAATATTTTTTCTAAACTAAGGCTAAGAAAGAGAGCTTGTTCTTAAAACAAGATCTCTTTAATCTTGTAATGGTGTTGTAGTGGAGTTTTTAAGAGAGAGGGAGATATTAGTCAAGGGATTGCCCAAAGATTATATATATCTAAACTTTTTTTATTGAAAAGCATATAAGGGGATTGTTGGATCACACTCACATACAAAGGGTATTACTTTGCCAAGTAATAATTATAAAAAGTGGTATAGACAATTAAGTAGGGAAACGATGGTTTAAATTTAAACAAAGTATGAAAGCTAGGAATCACATGATTATTTGCATGTCGTGTTCATGTCTTGGAGAAATTTTCTTGTCTTTGAAATATGCTCCTAGACTAGAATCAAGAATAATATTATATTAAAATTTTTTGGTAAGCCTAGGTGAAGGAGATAGGCCAATATCTAGGCTAAAATGAACCTAAAACATGCTACAAGAATGGTTGTTAAAATAGGTTTAAGACACACCATGAAATTATGAGGGTGCATAAGTTTTTCCCCCACACACTTGGTGGAAACATTGACATTAGAATCATAATGAATATTTTAGGAAGTATAAACATAGCTTTCTCTATCATATTCTTTTGGAAAATAGGGACTCGCTACCCCTGAGACTCTCAAGTCACAAAAGATCCTAAGGGAGTGAACTGCCCTAAACTACCTTAGACTACCTAATAAATTAGAAAGAAGAGGAAAAGCTAAAAAGGAAGGGAAAAAATGACTCTGTTTCCCTTCTGCTTAGGACAATTTTTTTCTTGAATCAAGTGAGCCGACCATACAGGCCTCAAAATGTAAACTAGACAACTCTCTGCTAGAGGATGATAGTACGATAGTCAAACTTCATCACACCACACTAGAGTCTTAGAGACATGTTGGAATCCTATACATATAGAGGATTAAGTAGCAACCAGAAAACATAGGGTCTACTGATAACCCGAATGCTCTAGTTTTATAGTATGATAAAAATGTATGAAAATGTAAAGTACAACAAGAAGAATACTATGAAAGATACTCTAATCTAATGAAATGACAAAGAAAGAAAAAATTATTCCAACTTACTCAAGGTCCAGTTCTCTAGCTAGCTCCAAGAAAATGAACAACACCTACACATATAGTAACAAGAAAAATTTTGGCGCTATGTTTTAAGGTTTTCCTTAGTCAAACCCTTGTTTCAGTACATTCCCACCTCCACGAACAACCAATAGACAATGAGATTAAGAAAAATGATAAAAAAGTAGATAGAAAAGATGCAATATAGTAGATAGAAATGACAACCTAGATGCTACACTACAAGAATAATGTAAGTGGGGGAGGGCCTGCAACAATAATCAACACAAAACAACAATATTCAAGTTACAAATCTCAAAACTCTTAACATTCCACCAAATCAGCCTATCCCCTTATAGCATTGGGAACCTACTCAATTGGGTGTAGCTACACAATGTATTTCTTCCTAACCAATACCTTAAACAATTCAAGGACCCATTTTAGTGGTAAAAAAACATATCAACAAACCACTATTGGTTACTTTGGGACAACTTCACTAAACCAAGCCTTTTTCATCTTTTAGGACTCAAATAAGCCCTCTTTTACAAAGAGACTTATCTCTAAACTTTCCCAAATCCTCTAAAACCTTGGGGAAGAAATCCTTACATGTCAAAACCCAAGAAATCACAACTAGTTATCATAGTTTCTCTCAACCAAGGACCAAACTCATAAACCCTCACTTTTCTCCTAAAATCTAGGGGTTTAATGAATCTCACACACCCATCCTTCAAGCTACCCAACCAATACCTCACATAGGACCAATACGGTCTGCACAAACTCAATCCACCAATAAATTTTTCTGCCCTAACTCTTTTTACCTTTTGACATACCAAGACCTCTCATTTCCACTTAGAAAACACAAAATTTCACACTTGGGCTTCACACCCAACACCATACAAGACCTACCTTGCATTCAATCACCCTTCCCAACATCTATACCTACTGTATCATACCCACCCCACTGAGATACAACTCTAACAAAAGGCGGAATGGGTTTAGAACGTGCTTGAGGCTACAAAACCCTTGAAATTGTCCTACATAGGCAGATTTAGAAGAAAACTCTCTTACACCAATCCCTATGAAATTACACAAAAATTGATTTATTAGGAAGAATATTCACCCTTCCTCAGATTCGAATTCGAATCGTAGCACCATATGGCCTATACAGGCCATACAGTTCAAGAAAACAAGAGAAAAACATAGAAAATCTAGAAAATATAGTATATTTCAATTAGTTCTTCTTTTCCAATCTTTTAAAAATAAATCTTTATTCAAAATTTTACATCATTTTTATATTTTTTCTATTCCAATCCAACTATCTAACTCCCTAAAACTGAATTTTGAGGTCTTATGACTATTTGTCTTCATCTAATCTTCTTTTTTACAACTTTATTATTGACAACTTGCCCAAAATGCATTTTTTGCAATGTCAAATAATCTTGACCACCCCAAACACCTAAAATGACTCAAAATTAACCAAATACATAATTGAATGGTCTCAAAGACCTTATTTTAATACAAAATATCAAAAACCCTATAACCTACTCCTCATTAACCTTGATGGACCAAATTTACTTAATGGTGCTTCTACACCATACACCCCAACTTGAAGCTTTTTCAAGTCCCTTGGAAAGATTAACTTGAATTTTCCTCCTTTTTATTCTTCATGTTTCAATCTTCCATGGTTGTCTTCATCTGATTCATTGTGTTCTTGAACCTCACCGCCCTTAACACACTTGATATTTGCTTCTTCCTATGGTACAACACTATGGGGTGCCTTTTATCTTTTCCAACCTCAACCTCTGATGTTGTGCCTTCCTTTGTACCTATAAACTTACCTCCTTCCTCTTTCATCACTTATTTTTCCTTTCCTTGCTCCATCCTCTGCTTACTAGCCTTCTTTTTTGCACTTTGATCTTTATTGACTATACCATTAGCCTTAACTATCTTTGTTAGACCTGCAACTACCTGTACCACTATCCCATGACTAGTACATACCTTTATCTCCATTTCCATTTTCTTTCCATCGTTATACACCTCTGTACTATCCACTTTTGACTATTCCTTCTCTGTACCATCATCCTTGCTATCCTTTGTCACATCATATTCATGATCTACTACACTATCACCTTCATAAATCATTGTCCTCTCTTTTATTGTTTCACCAATACCATTTACCTTGTCCTTTTACTTACTGTCACATCACTTTCATTATCTCTTGATTGTCTTTTCACTGTAGTCTCTGTTACAGGGATCTTGACTATCCCTACCACAATACAATCACTTTTCCCATGCCTTTTCAAAGGCTCCTCAAACTTGTACTATCCTATCTCAGTCTGGGACACACCTTTATCTACTTTCCCTTTCCATATAAAGGCGTTCTTCTTATGCACTATCTACCCATTACCTTCAAATTTCTTTTCTCACTCTTGACCCTCTCTTGTTTTTCAGTGACAACCAATTCCATCTCTTTCATCATCAAAATTCACATTCTCTTTTCTCCCAAGAATAATTATGTTACCATGTTCATTTACTCCTTCATTCAATGGAGTCAATAAGAATGTTTTCCCACACTTCTCTATAGTGTATGTATTTTTCCTACCATGGTATATAGATGACCTATCAAACTGCCAGGGCCTACCTAGCAACATGTGGAAACAAGTCATTGGTAGAATATCAAAAAGGACTTCATCCCTATACTGACCTATTTCAAACTCCACTTTTTCTTGTTCATTCACCACCTAAGTTTGCTTATCACTGACCCATGATACCTTATAAGGTCTCTCCCTTGGCACTCTTTGCAAATGTAACTTTTCTACCATCTCATTTGAAATGATATTATCTATGCAAAATGAATCAGCAATGACTCTACATACCTTATCCTTGCATCTACAGGTTGTCTTGAACAAGGCCCTTCTTTGAAGAAAATCTTCCTCCTTTGTTTTCTTCAAGATTTGTTTCTTCATCATCAACATTTTACCTACTTTAGGAGTAGCACGAAGACTATTGGAGTTTGAAATTTCAGCCTCCTCCTCTTGAACAATTTATGCTCTTCTTTCATTCTTATTTTCTCCACCACTAGATGTTGATCCAGACTCTTCTGGACATCTGTAGAAAGGGTGATCATACTTACCACATTTGAAACACTTTCCTGCAAACTCATTAGAATCTCTTCTTGGCCTAAAGCTTGTTCTTCCACCTCTCCATCCACCTCTTGATTTAGGTACTTTTTATTTACTCTTATTTTCTCTTCTATGATCTGCCTTGTGCCTCTTCCTTTCCTTTCTTGCCTTCTCTTGATTCTATCCTCTACCCTTACTACCATTTGGAAACATTCTTCTACTATCTTAGGATGATTCAAACTAATCTCATCTATTATGTTCAGTCTTAAACCACTCAAATACCTAGCCACTCTTTCCACCTCATCTTCATTATGACCTGCCCTTATGCACAACCTATGGAATTCTTCAGTATAGGCCATCACATCCAACTCCCTCTGCCTTAATTCTTGCAATTTCATAAATGTTTGTATAGAAAATTCTACTAGTAAAAATTGAGCTTTTACTTTTGCTACCATCCTATTCCAGGAACTTATCTTTGTATTACGTTTCTTAACTATATTTTTAAACAAAATTCCACCATGTAAGAGCTAGTCCTTTCAACTTTGTCTTTGCATACTTAACCTTCTTACTATCCTCAATGTCTTCATATTCAAAGAAATTATCTAAGGCATCAATCCATGCCAAAAAATCTTCACTATCCATCTTACCTTCATTCATTGGTACTTCAACCTTCACCTTTGGAGTGTTATTACCTTTTAAGGCCTTCAACATCTTGACCATTATCTTTTCTTTAGGATCTAAATCATCTTCATCATCCTGGACTGTAGGGTTTCCTTCTTCTCCTTCATCTTCTTTGTCACTTTGGTCTTCATTCACCATTCCTCTTCTCTAGTTCTTCTCCAGAACTTCTATCCTTGCTAAGGTGGATTCTTGAGACTCTTTATAGAGCCTTTCCTTCTGGGACAACTTTTATTTCAATTCTTGTATCTCCTTTGCCATTGCACTGGCCTTTGGAGGCATCTTTCTCAACTTGCCTCTTCACCTTCTAATCACAAAAAACAAATTTATTCTTCAAGGAAATACTTCCTTGCTCTGATACCAATTGATGTAAGTAGGGGAGGTCCTACAACAATAATCAACACAAAACAATAATCTTCAAGTTACAAATCTCAAAACTCTTAACTTTCATCCAAATCAGCCTATCTCCTTGTAGCATTGGGAACCCACTCAATCAGGTGTAACTACACAATGTATTTCTTCCTAACCAATATCTTAACCAGTTCAAGGACCCATTTTAGTCATCAAAAACATATCAACAAACCACTACTGGTTACTTTGCGACAACTTCACTAAACCAGGCCTTTTTCATCTTTTAGGACTCAAATAAGCCCTCTTTTACAAAGAGACTTATTTCTAAACTTTCCCAAATCCTCTGAAACCTTGGGGAAGAAATCCTTACATGTCAAAACCCAAGAAATCATAACCAGTTCTCATAATTTCTCTCAACCAAGGACCAAACTCGTAAACGCTCACTTTTCTCCTAAAATCTAGGGGTTTAATGAATCTCACACACCCAACCTTCAAGCTACCCAACCAATACCTCACACAGGACCAATACGGTATACACAAGCTCAATCCACCAAGAAATTTCACTACCCTAACTATTTTCACCTTTTGGCATACCAAGACCTCTCATTTCCACTTGGAAAACACAAAATTTCACACTTGGGCTTCACACCCAACACCATACATGACCTCCCTTGCATTCACTCACCCTTCCCAACATCTATACATACTGTATCATACCCAACCCACCGAGATACAACTTTGAAAGAAGGTGTAATGGGTTTAGAACATGCTTGAGATACACAGGAAGATTTAGAAGAAAACTCTCTAAGTTACACCAATCCCTATGAAATTACACCAAACTTGATTTATTAGGAAGATGATTCACCATTCCTCACATTCCAATTTGAATCATAGCACAACAGGGCCTGTACGGGCTGTACAATTAAGGAAAACAAGAGAAAAACTCAGAAAATCTAGAAAATATAGTATATTTCAATTAGTTCTTCTTTTCCAATCTTTTAAAAATCAATCTTCATTCAAGATTTTATATCATTTTTATATTTTTTCTATTCCAATCCAACTTTATAACTCCCTAAAACTGAATTTTGAAGTCGTATGACCGTTTGTCTTCCTCTAATCTGCTTTTTTACAACTTTATTATTGAGAACTTGCCAAAAATGCAATTTTTTGCAATGTCAAATAATCTTGACCACCCCAAACACCTAAAATGACTCAAAATTAACCACATACATAATTGAATGGTCTCATAGACCTGATTTTAATACAAAATCTGAAAAAACCTATAACCTACTCCTCATTAACCTTGATGGACCAAATTTACTTAATGGTGCTCTTGCACCAAATAATGATAATACAAATAATCAAATAGACACAATATCACCTTCCCTTATACAAGCGCTCAAGGCTGATAGAGGAAGAAGTGTAATATCACCATACCAAGGAGGCAAAGCTTCATGAACCTACAATAGAAATGGCATTGAAGTAAAGAGGGGGTATAGAAGCAAAGTATGGAGCTAGTAGAAGCAAGATATGGTGAGAAAAGAGTAAGAAGAAGTGTTAGAGGGGTACATGCATGGATCTATGACACAATTTTGGTGCCAAATTGTAGAAAAAACCCGTAATAGACCATATTGTGCTTGCCAAATTTGGCGCTCAGCAAATGGCTTGAATTTTGCAATGAATTTTGGAATGCATTTTTCTAAACTCTTTCATTTTATCTTTCTTTGCGAGGGAAACTATATACATGAAATAAATATTTAAGTATAAGTTGACATTTAATTTGTTATACTTTAAGTTATATTTCATGTATATAGGTAGGATATTTGAGAGTGGTTTCAACTCTCTAGGAGTTATAATGCAAATTCTAGTTTTTGGAAGATCTTAAAAAATTTACACTTAGTCAAATTTTAGTAATCAACAATTCAAATTTTAGTAGTCAGAAAGTTGTATCATCTTTCTCTCTCACTCTCTCCTTCTCTCTACTCTCTATCTCTCCACTACCTCTCTCCCTCCCTTCCTCCCTCTCTCCCCTCTCTCTCTCTGACACCCCCCTCTATCTCCTCCCTACATCTACCTCCCTCCCCTCTCTACTTCTCTCTATCTCTTCTCTCTCTACATCTCCTTCCCTCTCTACTTATATTTATCTCCCCTCTCTCTCTCTTTACCTACCTCTCCCTCCATCACTTTGTATCTCACTTATGTCTCTCTCCCTACCTCTTTCCCTCTCTACTCTCTATCTCTCCTCTCCCTCCCTCTACCTACATCTCTCTCTCGCTCTCTATCCCTCTCTTCCCCCTCTTTCTCTCTAACTCTCTCCTCTCTATCTCATAATTATCTCTCCCTCCCTCTCACTCTCCCCTCTCTATCTCACCACTCTCTCTATCTCTCTCTCTCTCACACACACAAACCTCTATCTCCCTCACTAACACTCCCTCCATCCATCCTTCCCTCTCTACTTCTCTCTATCTCTCCTCTCCCTCCCTCTCTCGACCTCACCCTCCCTCCACTTCTTTTTGTCTCTCCTCCCAATCTCTCTCACTATTGTCCCTCCCTCCCTCCCCCTCTTTCTCTCTCAATCAATATTTTTCTCTATCTCACCATTCTCTCTCTCACTCACACACACACCTCTATCTCCCTACCTCTCCCTCCCCTCTCTACTCTTTATCTCTCCTCTCTCTTTCCCTCTCTATGCATACCTCTCCCTCCATCACTCACTCTCTCCATCCCTCTCTATCTCACTTATGCCTCCTTCCCTACCTCTTTCCCTCTCTACTCTCTATCTATCCTCTCCCTTCCTCTACCTACCTCTCTCTTTGTCTCTCCATCCCTCTCTTTCTCTCTCACTCTCTCCTCTCTCACCTCTCTATCTCTACCTATCACCCCCTCCTCTCTAAATCACCACTCCCTCTCTCCCAGTTTCCCTCCTTCCCTCTCACTCCCTCCTCTCTAAATCACCATTCTCTCTCTATCCCACTTTCCCTATTCCCTCTCTATGTCTCACTTATCCCTTTCTACCTCTCCCTCCCTCCAACCTCCCTCTCTCTCTTTATCTCTATTTCTCATTCTCTCCTTACCTCTCTACTCTCTATCTCACCACTCTCTCCATCTCACTCTCCCTCCTTCCCTCTCTCCTTTCCTCTCTACCTACCTCTCCCTCCACTACCTATCACTCTCTCTACATCTCTTTCCCTCCCCCAACTTTCTCTCTTACTCTCTCCTTCCCTCTCTACTCTCTATCTCTTCACCCTTCCCTCTCTACTCTCTTTCTCTCCCCCTTCCTCTTTCCCCTCATTTTCTCTCCTATCACTGTCTCTCCCTCTCACACACACTCACCTCTATCTCATCCTATCCTCTCCCACCATCCCTCAAATCTCTACTTCTCTCTATATATCATCTCTCTCCACATCTCCTTCCCTCTCTATTTATTTGTATCTCCCCTCTCTCTTTACCCACCTCTCCCTCCATCACTCTATATCTCAATTGTGTCTCCTCCCTACCTCTTTCCCTCTCTACTCTCTATCTCTCCTCTCCATCCCTCTACCTCTCTCTCTTGCACACACACACAAACACACTCACCTCTATCTCCTCCCTCCCTATCCCTCCCTCCCCTCACTACTTCTCTATATCTCTCCTCTCTCTACATCTCATTCCGTCTCTACCTATATTTATATCCCCTATCCCTTTGTTTACCTAACTCTCACTTCATCACTTGGTATCTCACCTATGTTTCCATACCTACCTAGGGTTGAGGTAATAAGGGTCAAGGGTTGAGAATTGAGGGTTGAGGGTTGGATGTATAGGGTAGAGGGTAGAGGGTAGAGGGTAGAGGGTTTAAGGGTTTAGGGTTTAAGGGTTGAGGGTTGAGGGTTTAAGGTTGAGGGTAGAGGGTTGAAAGTATAGGGTTGAGGGATTAGGGTTGAGGGTCCAATGTATAGGGTATATGGTATAAGGGTTGAGGGTTGAGGGTAGAAGGTAGAGGGTTGAGGGTTTAAGGGTTGAGGGTATAGGGTTGGTGGTAGAGGGTATTGGGTATTGGGTTGAGTATTTAATGGTTTAAGGGTTGAGGGATTAGGGTAGATATGGAGGGAAGTATGGAGGGAGAGATGGATGGAGAAGTGATATAGAGAGAAGGAGAGAAGAGGAGGGAGGGATAGAGATATATGAGGGTTGAGACTTTAGGGTATAGGGTTGATGGTTTAGGGTATTGGGTTGAGGGTATAGAGTTGAGGGTATATGGTTGAGGGTAGAGGGTAGAAGGATAAAGGGTTTAGGGTTTAAGGGTTTAGGATTGAGGATTTAGGGTAGAGGGTTTAGGGTATAGGTTTAAGGGTATATGGTTAAAGGATTAGGGTTTAGGGTCTAATGTATAAAGTAGATGGTATAAGGGTTGAGGGTTTAGGGTTTAAGGGTTGATGATTAAGGGATTAAGGGTTGAGGGTTTAGAATTGAGGGTTAAGGGTTTAATGTATAGGGTAGAGGGTTGAGGGTCGAGAGTTTAATGTTGAGGGCAGAGGGTTGAGGGTCCAACATATAGGGTACAAGGTATAGGGGTTGAGGGTCTAGGGTTAGGGGTTTAGAGTTGAAGGTAGAGGGTTGAGGGTTTAAGGGTTGAGGAATAAAGGGTTAATGATTGAGGTATTAGGGTAGAGAGTTTAATTGGGTTTAATGGTTTAAGGGTTGAGGGATTAGCGTTGAGGGTAGAGGGTAGAGGGTTTAAGGGTTTATGATTTAAGGGTTGAGGGTTTAGGGTATAGGGTTGAGTGTTTAAGGGTTGAGGGTATAGGGTTGAGGGATTAGGGAAGAGAAGGTGGGATAGATGGAGGTAGAAGTGAGATAGAGATAAGGAGAGAAGAGGAGAGAGGGACAAAGATAGATGATGGTTGAGGATCCAATGTATAGGGTAGATGGTTGAGAACTGAGGGTATAGGGTTGAGGACCTATAGGGTTTATGGTTTAGGGTATTGGGTGTGGGGTATAGGGTTGAGGGATTAGGGTTGAGGATAGATGGTATTGGGTTGAGGGTATAGGGTAGAAGGTTTAAGGATTTATGGTTGAGGGTTTAAGGATGAGGGTAGAGGGTTTAGGGTATAGGTTTGAGGGATTAGGGTTGAGAGTCCAATGCATAGGGTAGAGGGATTAGGCTAGAGGGTAGAGGGTATTGGGTTGAGGGTAGAGGGTTTAAGGGTTGAGGGTTGAGAGTTTAAGGTTGAGGGTAGAGGGTTTAAGGGTAGAGGGTTAATCATAGAGGGTAGAGGGTTTAGGGTAGAGGGTTAAGGGTTTAAGGGTTAAGGGTAGAGGGTAGAGGGTTAAAGGTAAATGGGAGAGATATAGATGGATTGAGTGAGAGAGAGAGAGACCCGAGAGAGGGAGAGGGGGTAGGAGGGAGAGAATTGAAAAAGAGATAGAGGGAGGGAGCGTTAAGGGTTTAGGGTTTAGGGTTAAGGATAGAGGGGAGAGAGATAGAGGAAGTGAGTGAGTGAGAGAGAGAGACCTGAGAGAGGGAGAGGGGGTAGGAGGGAGATTCTTGAGAGAGAGAGGGAGGGAGTGGGAGAGAGATAGAGGGTTAAGGGTAGAGGGTAGAGGGTTTAAGGGTTTAAGGGTTTAAGGGTTTAAGGGTTAAGGGTAGAGGGATAAGGGTAGAGGGGAGAAACATAGAAGGAGTGAGTGAGTGAGAGAGACTTGAGAGAGGGAGAGGAGGTAGGAGGGAGAGACTTGAGAGAGAGAGAGAGAGGGAGAAGGAGTGGGAGAAATAGAGGGTAGAGCGTTTTAATTGTTTTGGGTTTAGGGTTAAGAATAAAGGGGAGAGAGATAGTGAGAGGTGATAGAGAGAGAATTAGAGAGGGAAAGAAGGTGGATATATTGAGAGAGAGGAGGCAAGGAGGGAGAGAGAAATAGGTATAGAGGGACAACTAGGTAGAGAGAAGTAGATATGAAAGAAAAGATAGAGGGAGAGGTAGGGATGGAGAGAGAGGTGAGATAAAAACAAAGATAGGTCTAGGTAGATAGAGGGAGGAGGAGATAAAGGGAAGTAGAGGGTAGATTTAAGGGTAGAGGGTAGATTTTTTAAGGGTTTGGGGTTTAGGGTTAAGGGTAAAGAGGAGAGAGATAGAGGGAATTTGAGAGAGAGAGAAGGAGGGAGTGGGAGAGAGATAGAGGGTAGAGGGTTAAGGGTAGAGGGTATAGGGTAGAGGGTTAAGGGTAGAGGGGAGAGAGATAGGAGTGAGTGAGAGAGAGACCTGAGAGAGGGAGAGGGGGAAGGAGGGAGAGACTTGAGAGAGAGAGAGGGAGGGAGTGAGTTGGATATAGATAGATGGTAGAGGGTAGAAGGTTTAAGGGTTTAGGGTTAAGGGTAGAGGGGAGATATAGGGAGTGAGAGAGAGACTTGATATAGGGAGATGGGGTAGGAGGGAGAGAATTGAGAGAGAAAGAGGGGGAGGGAGTTGGAGAGAGATAGAGGGTAGAGGGT